>JAOSBK010000005.1:22684889-22697033 GCA_027568895.1 Erythroxylum shatona | reverse complement strand
TCCTTTTTGGGATATTGTATTGAGACTGTAGGAGACTGATAGATTTGTCTATATTTCAGTTAGTTTGTGAAATGAAATATTATTGTGGTTTGAAAATTTTAGTGATTTGCATAATTTGGTTTATTTATATTGATGCCATGCGAGTATTTAGTGATTGTTTCAATCGTAGCACTTGCTTGCTGTGGGATATGCGTCGGAACGACCCACGGGCGTCCTGGTGAGTACCCCACGGTAAGGGGGCGCTACAATCTCACGTCATGATTTATCAAATTTAGACCTTTCAAGTGTTACCAAACTTTGGATAACATCCAATACAATGTCAAGCAAAACAAAATAAGTACCCTAGCCACTAGTTAGCTAAGCAACCACTTATAGAAAAAAATTGGTTCATATTTTACCTAAGAAAATCAATTCTCATATAATCTACATGTATATCCTCATAAAAGAACATCTACACCTAATTAATTAAGAGAGATATTAAAAAGGCCAAAACATGTCATCCACATGTAAAACTATATAAAGCCACTAAATCCAATATAACATGTTGTCTTTTTTAGATAGATAATTTTTGACATCAATGTACTTATATCCATATTTCATAAAAACCATAAAACAAAAGTTGGAAAAACTTTTTTAAGGTACCATGAGTACAACAAATAGCCTTTTCTTTAATAGTGACTGTAAAGCTTCAGAAATGAAAACCTAAGCTAAAATAGAATCAAAGGAAAGACTAAGACGGGAAGGGAGATAAGATGTAGCAACTAAAAACTCAAAATCTAAAAGCAGCACCAGCTTTAATTAATGCGCATGAATCAAAGCAATAGTAGTTCGATGGTGGACTTAAGAGTTAAACTTAAGGGTTTAAACCAACATCATCACATAAATGGTGATGCATATATGTCAATCAAAGCAGTTTAGTTTAGCATTGGACCATCCTACTGCATAATGCTTACAAAATTATCTTACTTTACTTGGTTAATAAGAAAGTAATATGAATTCTATAGTACATTACGCAAAGGCAACAAAACAATATGAATGCTAGATAAATGTTATACCAATGCTCATAAGCTTTTTATAATTATCACCAAAATCTAAAGTTTCAACGGGGTGGAAAAATTGAAAAATAACCCTTAGCACCTATCGTTGGTCTATGTGAGGGAGTGCTTGGTAGGGGCTCAACTTCACCTGTTCATTGTCTCTATTGCCAAATAATTTTCTCTGAAAAATAGAGGGAATTTTGACGCCTGTGTTTAGCCTTCTATCACTTTTTTATCCCTAAAATATTGTATAGGGTAAAATATATGCATATTAATTGTTGTTAGTTATGAAAAAGTTTGCTCATTTTGGTCTGACTTGGTCTGACTTAGCTCGAATTAACTGACTTTCAAGTCGTATTTAGCTTTTTAATGTTTTTGGATTTTAGTTTGAGCTCAGGCTACCCAATCTAATCTAAAGTTTAAATTTTTAAAAGAAAATGATGTAATTTTTAATTTTAAAAACAAATAGTATATTTAATTGAGTTTAGTTAGGGCTCAATTATGCTCGAGCGCAAACTAGAAGCTTCAGATCGGACACAAGCTCAAACACAAAATTTCAAGTAGGCTTTAAACTTAGGTAGGTTTGAGTTTAGCTCAACCTATTGCCACTTAATTATCGTTTAAAGTCTAGATTAAATTGTTGCTTATATAAAATTTTATAGTAGCGATATTTTAAATTTGATGCTTTTTAAATATATGACAACAAATTACTACTACCATTGCCTATTAATATTATTAAAGGCCATGCTTTAAAAATGATTGCATTATATTGGTTTAAGGCAACACATTTTAAAATGTTACAAAATTAAAGTTGCCTAAAGCACTTTTGGTTGTAGTGAGTCAAAAGTAGGTAATTACGGATGTATGGGAATAAATAAATTTTTTTCTGTATATATTTTGTTAATTATATTTGATGTGTTAATATTAGAGATAAAATTCTTAGAATAATTACTATGTAATTGAAAATATAATTAGCTCATAATTATGAGATTAAATTTGAATTTATATATTATTCTAAATAGTTCCTAGTTGTAATTTTATCAATACAGGATATTGATGAAACGTTAAAACTAGCACAAGTTATGTTTCTTTCTATAAAGAAAGTAACCAATCTCATAAATTAAAGTATGGAGATACTTAAACAAATATGTGGGTGCTTATTAGAGAATAAGTTAATTGAATTAATCAATTATGAGGTTCTCAAATGGTGTATTACTTAAGTGTCTATAAATCTCCTCATCATGACGATTATATATTTGATCCTTAGTCTTGAGATTACAATGATATCTCATATGCGAATTACTGTGTTTCGATATGTACTTAATTATGACTTATCTTATTTAGGATAGTTCAATTGATAGTACTTGGATATAGTATAAACTATATGAAGATAGTTAAGTAAGTTAATAAAGAATATGTCACTCTAAATTAATTAAAGATAATGTTTCACTGTTTTAAGTTAGAGATAACTGAGTAAGTCAATAAATAATTTGTCAATTTAAAGTAATTAAAGATAATGTTCCATTGTTCAGGGTGAATTGAAATTTGAAAAGGTATTTTTAAATATCAATAATAAGCTAATTACTAATTAGCAAGAACGAACATTATTAGATTTATAAAGAGTAGGCATTATATTCATATTATATGTCCAATTGGAACATTAGATCATGAAATAATTGAATTATCATCATAACCATAGATGAATAGGTTGAGTCAATCACTTTGAAATTTCTAATATTTGAGTTGCCATGACATATGAATATATGTCAATCTTTATCTATGATTATAAATTATTTAATTATAGAATCAAAGATAAATTAAAAGGAGTTTTAATTTGTTTAATTTTAATTATGAATTATAATTATAATAATCATTATCAACATATGAGGATCATAAAGGGTCACACATAAGGAGCAATTGAAAAGAAAAAATTAATTTAAATTAAGTTATATTTAATTATGAAGTTTAAAAAATTTTAGAGATAAAAAATGAGATATTTGATTTTGATAAAATTAAATTAAAATATAATTAGAGTGTGATTTTAGTTATAACTGAAATATTTAATTTTAATAAAATTAAAACCATAATATCTTTTTCCTATTTATAAAAAATAAACTTAAGGGAGCTAGCACTCCTACTTATTTTCCTCTTAAAAGGTTAAGTTTCTTTTTCTCTACTCTGTGGATATCATTAGAGTTGGATGCTTGGGTAGCTTGTGGTTAATACATCAAAAAATTTTGAAAAGTTTTTAGCAAAAACTTCGAATTAGATTCCTTTATTTTTTATTTATATTTTTCAATTTATTCAATTATTAAGATCTAATCGAGAAATCTAAAAAATTTAAATTTTCACAGCATCCGTGGTTTAGTCATGGTTAGTTTTTCCACAGTCTGAACAGACCCAAAACTTATAGTTTATTCCTAATCCAAGGCCCAAATTATACTAAAACTCACGACCTAAGCTTGAATGTGATCGGACATAGGCAATCCGAAGCTCGATCAAGTTCAGGATAAGTTTGATTATTTTCTTTTTTTTTAAATTTAATATAATTTTAGTTTGAAAACAATATCTTTTTGCTCAAAATAACGTTGCTTATACTTGATACATTCAATTTTTGGGGCTGTTCAAATCATAAAACCCTAGTCTGAACTTAACTTGAAATTCAAATTTTTTTTTACAAAGTTTGTCTTGAATCGAAATCAACTAGACTCGAGCACAAATATCATCCCTACATTATAATTAAAAAACCTTTTTAAGTAGAAGCTGAAATCTTGATATGTGCAAACTATAGTAATATGTAGTATATTGTTATTTGTAAGACATTGGGCACAAAGTGATTTGATAATTACAAATTTTAAATTGAATGTGTTGAAATGAAAATAATGTGAAATTAAATTACGAGTTTATTAATAAGAAAAGACAGATGTATTTTTTAAAAAAATTATAGATCTAACATATTTTATGTAGCGCCCCTTTACCACAAGGTACACACTGGAATGCTCGAAGGTCATTCCGGTACATAAGTTACAATAAGGGCGCGCTACGTTCGATCACTTCATTCATTTCACATGGCATCATATCAATATTCACTTATAAAGCATCAATAAAAAAAAACCACAATATTTTGAAACCAACTTTTTCCTCTTTTCACTTCACAAAACCGAAAGTCTACATTGCGTCTTTCAACATTTTCCATATATACATCAACAAAACCTAATACAAAAGTATTACATGAAAGAGGAAAAATATACACAATCTCACTAATCTGTCCAAAAATTCCAACTGACCGACCTTTGAGCCATGACTTCTCTTGCCAATCGTAATCTACACTACTGGTAGAGCCTCTCAGTAGCTAGAGTCCTCTCTCGATCCTGAAAAGACAACGATGTAATTTTGGTAAGTTTTGCGAACTTAATGAGATAACCATCATTGATAGTTCACTCAATTCATGCATCATAGTAATTCACAGAACATATAATCACATAGTGCACTTTACACAAATTTCACATTTTCATTTAAGCATAGGCATTTCATTTCAACAAATATACTTAACAATGTGCATATGAGGCGCTCATGAGACACTTTCCAATTATTACATTGTTGTGACCGAGTGCCTAAACTATCTTGTATCTATTTTAGATACTGGGCTCATTAATAACTGCCCCTTATCCGCTTGGGAGATACAAGGCTCATTTTGCATAGTGAGCCTTAGGCTCTTAATTACTTTTGAGCTCGAGGCTCATTTTCACTCGTTGAGCTTTTATCTCTGATCGGTGGCTACTCTGGTCATAACTTCCATTATCTGATTATGCATTCATGTATGGACTGCATGTACCACAATCACTCACATTATAAAGTACTTAGGTCTTCACATTCACATTCAAGTAGCATTTCAATATCTCAATCCACAGTCACATTCATCGAACCTTCTATTCATAATCCACAATTAAACACATTCAATTATCATTCAAAATATAATTTAAGAAAACAAATAATTAAGCGAGACCATCTAGATTATTCACCAGTTGCTCCTGAAGCTAATGCCTAGAAGATCTGGCAACGTCTGGAAGTTGACGTTCCAGTTGCTCCTCTATCACAAGTAATATACACAATATCACAATTTGCACAATCATAAGTATTCAATAATGCACATGTATGAAATGAATTATGTACAATGCATGTTCATGATAATATTGGGTATTTATCCATAAATTTCTTCACAAAATCAATCTCATATCAAAACTCATCTAACTATAATTTATACTTAGATTTATGCCGCACTAAACCATTAAAATCTTTATTCCTTTCTCAATGAATCACTTTAGATTTTTTTTCCAAGTGACACTTTCAAGTCTACTGTTCACATTCAATTAGAAAGTGAAACTGATGTAATTTGGTCATACTCTCTTCTAGAAAAGTGTTCCCCTATGTCTTATCTTTCCAT
The DNA here is from genome assembly GCA_027568895.1 of Erythroxylum shatona. NCBI lineage: Eukaryota > Viridiplantae > Streptophyta > Magnoliopsida > Malpighiales > Erythroxylaceae > Erythroxylum > Erythroxylum shatona. The sequence continues at coordinate 22,691,552 of JAOSBK010000005.1, read as the reverse complement.
TGACACCAAAATCACTCAATTTGGTTTAGTAATTTGGAAGATATATCTCCAAAATTATTAGGTTGTTCACATTCAATAACAGTGTACTATATACAACTTCCATCCAGAACTTCAATATTTTAGAGAAAGAATTGAAATTCAACTTCTTGAGACAATTTGTAGGCCTATACCTCTAGTTTACTCCAAAGTAAAATTCATCTTATTTGGAATCCTATAGATCAGGATATCACCAAAATACTGAAGCATGTTCAGTAAAAATATCTAATGCATACTCTTCCCACTGTTCCCGTCACTTTCATTCATTCAATATTTTTCAAATCAAAACCAAACGGTATAAATTCTTATGGAGAGATAGAGGAATGTGTTAGAAATCCAATGTTTTAAAAAACAGGTCATTTAGAGGTCGGACAAAAAAATTATATCCAAAATAGTAAAACATGTTCAGGCTGGGAAAAGGACCTGTGGGTCACGGTCGAGACTTGCGCGTCTTTGGTAGAGCGCGATTATGACTTTCGCCCTCTTCCTGCCTATTCACTTATTTTTCAGGCATGTTTGGTAAAATGAGCATAACTTTTACTGCAAATATCGGATTAAGGTGATTTAAGACCAATTTGAAAAGAACTTCCAGACTTACAACTTCCATGACGACCTCAAAAACAAAATTTGCCTGTATAAGGATCAAAATTTCAAATTAATGCAGCTGTCCCGAATGCCCATCCCATGTAACATCACAAACTTGTAAATATCATATCTCTCAATTCCAATGTCCAATAATTTCATACTTTATATCAATGGAAAGATAAAAGAAAGATATACAACTTTTATGAAGACAATTTTGTCAAAATCTGCCTAGATAAACACAAAACATTCATGAAAGTTTTAACTTGAAAATTCAATACTATTACTATTCATTCCCAAAAAATTCAGACTTCCAATTTTTCAAAAACCCACATTTCAAATTTTTATTTCTAGTTTTTCTACTCCATTTCCATCAACTCATTCACCATAAATTCATACTACTCCAAAATAAGCAAGTTTAATAAAAAATCATCAAAAGCCAATAATTCATATTCATCTTATTCATATTCTGTTACTTTTCTGCATTTTCAACTTTCATTCTCAATCACTATTCTTCATATCAACTTCCATTTAAACACTCATTCCCATCTCAAACCATCATTTTACAACTACCTTTCAACTCAAATGCCACTTTTTTGATCATCTTTAAGGAAAACACCAACTCACGTAAACACACACATATATATATATTCATGCACAGTAAAGAAAAACAAGAAACAGAGTATACCACCTTTTCATTCTTTGATTTTCTACACTCACTTTATACACCATTTTATTTCTATTTCAAACTTCAAAATTCATTTCTACATCACCTGATCACTAAAATCCATCAAAACTAAAATAACACTTTATCCATATTTTCATTCCATTTTCACAATAACCATGTATATATATATATACATGAAAATTCTATGGTCATGCAAATGGCAGTAATTCATCAAATTTATTTAATAAACCTATAACTATAAAAGATTTATTCACTACTTACTTGTTGAAAACTCCACAATCTTTAATTATCTCAAAGCCCTAAACTCCATGCCATTCACGTACTCCTCTATGAAAAATGACCAGCTTCTGGTTTTCCTTAGGTAGAAAAAACACTTAGGAGTAGAGTAGAGAAAGGAAAAACAAAGAAATTCCTGAGAGGAATTTGATAGAAAACTCTATGTGTTGAAGAAGATTTGAAGGAGGTTACTACGAAAGAGAAAGAATTTAGGAAAAACAGTAACTCCTATTCACTCTTTAGATAACTGGAACTTACTCCAAACACATTATAAAAGTAACTTACTAAAACAGTGACACTTGTCACTTTCTTAATGACTAAAATCTAACTTAGTTTCTTTTGAAACTAACTCCATTAAGTCTATCTTTACAATCTAAGTATCTCCAATATCCTTTTAATTCCTTTTCCTAATTTTCCAAAATACTCTATAATTTCTTAAATTCACCAAAATTCTAACATATCACAATTCCACTAATCAATAATATTTCCAATATAAATAAAATTCAAATTCTAAAAAATTTCTAATAATCACAACTCAATCTAATTATACCTGGAATTATTTATGAATGCATGTATAATTATTTTTATGTGTAGAAAAATTCACTATTTATGTGTATGTGTATGCCATATTATGCATGAGCATGAAAATGCTTTTCTAAGCTATCATTGGTCACTCATATTTACAATTCTAACTTTCCCGTAGGTGACGGGATGTTACAATAGGTGATCTTCATAAGAAAGTAACACTTTTACATGTTACTATTGAACAAGACCTCAAGACGATCTGCACTGACATTCAACATATGTTTTCTGCAATTCTGAAGCACCTACAATGAGCTATCTTTTTATTAATAACAAATAGGGGGACAAAGAGAAAAGAAGAAGAAGGGAAAGAGTGCAGAAAAAGAATAGAAGAAATGAAGAACAAATGGAGAAAAGAGAAAAGTGAAACTATTAGAAAGCATTGTATATCATGTGCATGTTTTCCTTTTGTTTTTTCTTTGATTATTATTCTTTTGAATATCATTTTATCTTCTAAAATTATGATTATTTGTTATCATCAAAAAAGGGGAGATTGTTAAGTCATGAAGACTTCACTTCTATTAATTTTGATGACAATCAAATAATAATAATCTTAGAAATGTCTGAAATGTTTTGATTAGTTTATTAAGTGCGCACAAAAATATAAGTAACATTTAGTCAAACTTAGAAAATGCGTGGTCAACATCAAACAATACATCAATACCAGACGATAGGTCAACAACAAACGATACACATTAGCAACAGAAGACACGTCAATAACAGACGATACGTGATAACAGAAGAAGCACGACAGTAAAAGAAGCGCAATGACAGAAGAAGCGCGAGAACAGAAGAAGCATAATAACAGAAGAAGTAAGACACCATAAAAAGCGTGATAATAGAAGAAGCGCATTACTGGACGAAGTGACACTGGAAGAAGTATAATACCAGACGATATAAAAGGAAACTATTTTAGAACATCAATCAGCTAGTTAGTTAGAGTTAGTTATAGGACTCAACTAATAATAGTTTCTAGAAGATTCAAGAAGCTGTTTCTCAAAAAGACAGTTGAAAACTTAGGCTATAAATACTGGTTCTAGTTGTAAACTAAATAACGTTTTTATAAGAGAGAAAATTTGGTTGTGAAATACTTAGAGAAACTCTGTATTCAAAGTATGAAAGAAGAGAGCGAATACATTTGTAACGTAAAGTTCAAAAATATCTTAATTAGAGAGAGAAAGAAAGGTTAAAGCTTAGAAAGGCTAAGAAAGCAGATAACAAATACTTTGTGAGAGAGACCTGAAGAGGCTCTACAAGTGTAGAAAGAATACTTATAAAGTTGAAGAGTATAGTGAAATCTCAGACAAACTATGAGGATTGGCGTAGCCCAAGATTAAGGGTGAAGTAGTATAAAATCATGACGTCCATTATCTAACCCTTATCTTTTAATTTTCTTGTTGTTAGAACAGTAGATAACAATTCTTGCAATTGCATTACTTATCGACTTAGTAAAGTGTTTTTGTGATCATTTAAATTTTGTAAAGAAATTTAAGAAATTCCTAAAGATTAATATCTTTGAATTTTTTACACAATTTAACCGTATTTTACATAGTATATGTGATTTCTATATTAACAAGTGATTTACTTCACAAATTTATTCTTAGTTCATCATTCTATCATCTATCAAGGTCATTCTAACACTATAAGATCACAAAACATCCAATTTATCATTCATCTTTACTTAATATACAACATTCATCTTCTTGAATCACTTTAGTCATCATAGGAACCCCTTTCATTCTTATATCATCACCAATTTTCCATATTTGAACACCTAATGTATAACAATTCAATCTTAGATTTATATCCTCAATCATCATCCTAATCATATCACTCATGTTGGACTCCGAAAGTTTCATAGAAGTTAGAACTATGTGAAGGAGAAATTTTGGCAAGTGGTCATAAGTAAAGAACAAATAAGTGAAAGTTCTTGAACCAAGAATTTATAGACAAGAGTAAAGTAGGGAATGAGAGATGTGGATAGGTTTATGATTTACTATGGCGTTTTGGTGGATAAGAGATTTTTGAAATAGAAGAATTAAGGTGAAAGTTAGCAAAAAAACGAAAGCAATATTTGTGTAAGCAAAGTGATGGAGAATCGGTATATATGTGTATGTTCTTTCATTGGTGTTCATGATTAGTTATGGATTATAAATTTTCTTTATGGAGGACATTGATTTGAAATGAAGTTGAGAGGAAGAATAATGCTTGAGCATGAAAGTTGAAAATGCAGAAAAGTGACAAAGCATGACTAGGCTAATTATGAATTTTGGGTTTTGATGATTTCTTTGACTAAACTAGTATATTTTGCAATAGTATGAATTTATGGTGAATGAGTTGATTGAAATGGAGTATAAAAACTAGAAATAAAAGTTTGAAATGTTAGTTTTTGAAAATTGAAGTTTGAAAATTTTGGGAATGAATAGTAGTGGAGAGTTGGATTTTTAATCTGAAAATTCTATGAATTTTTTGGGTTGATCTAGAGACATTTTGGTAAAATTGTCTTCATGAAAGTTGTAACTTATCTTTCTAGCTTTCTATTGATATAAAATATGAAATTTTTGGACAATGGAGTTGGAAGATATGATAATTAGAAGTTGTGATGCTGTTTAGGATGGAACTTTCGGGACAGTCACATTGATTTGGAACTTTGACCCTTATAAAGGCAGAAATTGTTTTTAAGTTCTTCATAAAGGTTGTATATGATCTTTCCATCTTTCCAATGATATAAAGTTTGCAAATTTTGGGTGTCGTAGTTGAGAGATACGAGTATTTCAAGTTGTAAGGTTTGATTCGTCTCAGTATGACGTCAGCAATCGTCTCATGACGTTAGCATTCGTCTCATTTTGGCCAGAACATATTCTAGTCTAAATTTGATCCTCTAGATGTCAGAATTAGTCTTTAAGGTCTTCATAAGAGTTGTATATCTTGAAGTACTCTTTCTACTAATATAAAGAACACCAGAATCTGAGTTCTGTACAGAAAGTTATACCCATTTTTCCAATTCATCTCAGTATGACATCAGGAATCGTCTCATGACGTCAGCATTCGTCTCATTTTGGCCCGAGCATATTCTATTCTAAATTTGATCCTCTAGATAATAGAATTAGTTCTTTAAGGTCTTCATAAAAGTTGTAGATCTTGAAGTCCTATTTTTATTCATCTAAAGAACACCTGAATCCAAGTTCTATATAGAAAGTTATACCTATTTTTCCAATTCGTCTCAGTATGACATTAGCAATCGTCTCATGACGTCAGCATCGTCTCATTTTGTCCAAAACATTTTCTAGTCCAAATCTGATCCTCTATATGACAGATATAGTCTTTAAGGTCTTCATTAGAGTTGTAGATCTTGAAGTCCTATTTCTATTCATCTAAAGAACACCTGAATCTGAGTTCTGTACAGAAAGTTATACCCATTTTTTCAATTTATCTCAGTATGATGTCAACAATCGTCTCATGACGTTAGCATCGTCTTAGTTTGGTCAGAACATCTTCTGGTCCAAATTTGATCCTCCAGGTAATATAATTGGTCTTTAAGGTCTTCATGAGAGTTGTATATATTGAAGTCCACTTTCTATTCATCCAAAGAAAACCTGAATCTGAGTTTTGTACAGAAAATTATACCTATTTTTCCAATTCATCTCAGTATGACATCAGCATTCATCTTAGTTTGGCCAGAACATCTTCTCGTCCAAATCTGATCCTCTAGATGATAGAATTGGTCTTTAAGTTCTTCATAAAGTTGTATATATTTAAGTCTTCTTACTATTCATCTAAAGAACACCTTAATCTGATATCTTCAAGAAAAGTTATGGCAATTTTCCCAACCTTGTATCATCTGATGATGTCACTTCATCTCAAAATGATGTCATATCTTCTGTTCTATTTTTGACCCTTTAGATGATAGAATTTTTCTTCAAGGTCTTCATGAGAGTTGTAGCCTTGAAGTCTCCTTTATAACAATCTAAGGAACACCACAATCAGAAATTTTTACCGAAAGTTATTTTAATTGTCCCAAGATAGGTTCAATATGATTGAGGACCAAGCCATGTTTGATTCTTTTGGCCATAATTTCTTCTATAGACACCCGAATGATTTGATTCTTGAACCATTGGATTTGTAAGAAGTTTCTCTATATCTCTGCAAAAAAGCATAGCCATCTGAAATGAAGTGAGAAATATTGAGTGGAAAACGTGGGACGGGTACAGTGAGTGTACTCTTAAATAGTATGAACTGGTGTTTTCTACTGAACATACTTCAGTATTTTGAGTATATCTGGATCTATAGAATTCCAAATGAGATGATTCTTGATTTTGGGTAAACTAGAGACATGGATCTATAGATGGTATGAAGAAATTGGAATCTAATTCAGTCTCTAAGATATTCAAATTTCGGATAGAAGTTATGCATAGTATACTGTTATGGATAAGAGCAGTCTAAAAATGTTTGAAGTGTATCTTTTGAATCACTGAACCAAATTGAATGATTTTGGTGTC
>JAOSBK010000005.1:22660546-22678539 GCA_027568895.1 Erythroxylum shatona | reverse complement strand
CCAAACTATGTTTTGTCACAACAAATAAAAAATATTAGTTACTAACATATGTTTTGTCACAATTACAATTTATTCCCGCCAAAATCATTTTAGCGCCAAATTGCACAGGCTTTTAATGAGAAAACTTAGTGATAAAAGAAAAATTGTCACTATTAATATATTAATAGTGACAACTTAATTATGGAAGATACTAAATTGTCACAATTACTACTGTCTTAGTGACAAAAATATAAATCATCACAGATAATCCAAACAATAGTGTCAGTCAATTATCTTGGCACTAAAAAATATAGTATTTGTGATGACAAAAATAGTTAGTCACAAAAAAGTTATCACTAAATTACGAATAGTTATGACCGTAGTTATAGTTCGATTATTGTGACGTTATAAAGTAGAAACTAATTAATTGAATATTTATTGACAAAATGTTTTGTCACAACAAATAAAATATTGTGTGACGATTAATCGTTTCGTAACAAAAAGAAAAAAATATTAGTAACCAAACTATGTTTTGTCACAACTAATAAAAAATATTAGTTACTAACATATGTTTTGTCACTATTACAATTTATTCCCGCCAAAATCATTTTGGCACCAAATTACACAGACTTTTAATGACAAAACTTAGTGATAAAAGAAAAATTGTCACTATTAATATATTAATAGTGACAACTTAATTGTGAAAGATACTAAATTGTCATAATTACTATTGTATTAGTGATAAAAATAAATCATCACAGTTAATCCAAACAATAGTGTCAATCAATTGTCTTGTCACAAAAAATCTCGTATTTGTGACGAAACAATAGTTAGTCATAAAAAATGTCACTAAATGTCTTAACTATTGTAATGATAGTTGAATTCACAAATATATTCAAATTTCCTACATTCTTGAATCGTCTTAATTGTAGTTATGCTAGGCTTTTCTAGAATTCTATCTATGAAGTGTCTATTTAAAAACTTGGATGATATCATTTTAGGTTAGTTTATTATGAAATATATGTGCTTGGACCTATATAACTTGATTTTGAAATATTTATCCTTACTATCATATTCTAGAAACAGTTTTAACCTACATCCTTTAATAAAGCCTACTCTAATTCTCATAGACTCCCTTTTTTCTAACATTAAACCAAATTTCTATTTAGTAATTAACAATAATATCTTTAAACTCTTTCGTATTGCCAAATTCCATATTCAGTGTCTAATATGACATTCCACAACCTGCTTCATGTCTAACACTTATAATAGGTCTTCTAATTACCTCACAGTCTCCTCTCCATTAGGGTGCTCTTCATTATTAACTGACTTCTATAGTCACTAGAGTCAATCTCTATTAGTTGGTGGCCATCTAGAATTGACACATAAGTGAATCATATCCTCCTTCATTTTCATCTTCATTATGCACAATATTTCCATCAAAGCCTACATCCCCATCATTACTCCTTCCTTCTTCGATAGCATCTACATTAACTTCATCATACACAATATCCTCATTAGGGCCCTTATGCCTATCAATGCTTGTCATAGTCAAAACTTCTAAAGCCATAGTTAAAACATCAAAATTATATGTAACACAAGTCTTACTAGAACTTATTGACAACATATTGTATACAAGTTCCTTCCACATCTTACAAATTTATCTATAACTAACAAAATTAAGATCAAGTTTATCCAAATAACTTGAGGACCCACCCTTATAACTCAACTTGGGATCTCACTTAAAGTATCCACCATAATATAACTTCATGCTTCCATACCGAGTCATTATAGCCCTGAAAAATGAAAAGTAAATAAGACATCAATACTTTAGTGATACTACAAATTTAATGATAATTATAAGAATCAACAAAAACGTAAAATAAAAATTTTGAAGATCTCAACACAAGTTGTGATTTGGATTAGATATTTAAACATGTTCATTTATTTAAATAAATGAAGACTTCTTTACTAAATGGATAATATACTCCTAGTATCTCTCAAAAAATTATTTTGACTTTAAGTCCCTATGACTATTAAAAGTGAAATAGATTGTACCTCATATCAAACAATTAATGATTCATAATCAAATGTAACCCAAATAATTGTTTGAACATTTTTGTGTTTGACTGTTTTGTGGGGTACAAATTGGTTGTATAAATTTAGACCTTGTAAAGTTGATACATCAAGTTATAATTATTGTCAAAACAAATACATACAAGTTTGAAGCTGGCAATAAGTGGGATAAATCCTCGTTAAGGGTAAATTATATTTCTAGATAGGTATATTTTAAAAGATAATTTAGGAATATTATACACAACGCACTCATTAGTCATTTTAGTGTCAATAGAGATATTCAACAGATGAAAGGGTGCAGGGTAGCTAGAAATCCATATGGTTTGGAAAGATATCTGGAGGTTCTTCAAGTGGATCTACAGTTGTGATGGTCATAAGATTATGTCCTGTTACTCTTCTTATCAATAGAGAAGGTAATAAACTTTACATTTACTCATATCAAAACTTCTTTGAGAATGTAATTATATAATCTCAAAATTGGTAGTTAAGGACTTTTCCTCTTATATCATAATTCTTTTGACTCTTGTTCTTATAGCTATTTTATGTTTGCACTCTCTAACATAGTCTTAAAGCCTTTGGAAATGAATATGTGTCTATGGTGTTGTTTTCTTTTCTCTTTTTTTTTTGGTGTGTCTTAGATACAAGCATTTGTACTTACAACTTATTCGATTATAATATACAGGAAAAAAGAGAATGTACAACTTCTAAGGTGGTAAGCAATATATTTATTCATTTTTCCTTCACTTGTGACTAACAAATATGAAGCCTAATACTTCTATCGACAAAATTAAAGAATGCACATAGATAATTCAACGTTTTTATATTCAAAACTAACCATATAAATGTATATATAAATGCATGCAACATTATAAGTAACATGTAAGGACCATATGAATAAACTTTGTTACTTGTATCGATTCATCCATAACTTATAAACTAAGAAGGGGTCACAATGTCTCCTTAACCTTAACCTAGAAAATTGAAACCAAAATCAATTAAAATAACCAACACATGTTTAGAATTTAATAGATGAAGCAAAGATTAAGAGAAGAGATGATACCAAAACATACAAAGTAAAGGGACAATGAATTGTACTTTGACTAAAACAAATAGGGGAAACAAAACAATGAGGAATAGAAGCAATAGAGTAAACATAACATTTGGGAATAAAAGGTATAAAACTTGGGATTAGAGATTGGAAAAATGATTAACAGAACATAAGAGGAAACACTATGAACAATTACAAAGCCACAAAACTAGACAACAAGAATATGGAAAATTTTCAGAAGTTTTCGTCTACGTAGGAATGATGAGGAATTACAAATTATAGTAACTAGACAACAATGTCTAGAAAAATTTTCAAACATTGTCATCTAGGCAAGAGGCAAGAGGGACCATATTTCTGGGCCCCTCTCCTTAGCTGGGATAAACATCTGGTAAGGGGAGCCATAAATAAATAATGAAAAGTTCAAAGCAGATTATTCTAAGGGTGTTAAGTTTGGGTTTAAATTTAGTGTTTTCAAATGTTATGATTCTTTTAAAATGTTTGAAACATTTAAGGGTTTTAATTTAATTTTACTTAAAACATTATGGTTTAAATTATCTTTTTTCAATTTAGTAAACTTCTGAGAATTATTTTACTATTTTTTGTTTTAAAATTGTATATGAATGGTTATTTTATTATAGTTATATGAAAGATTATTTAATGAGAGTTATGATTATTTATATTATTTTGTAAAGATATGTTTATAGTTTACTAGTTTTATTGAAGATAGTCTATCGTGATTAAAGTAAATTCAGGCTCGAGATATGACAGGACACGAATAAAATTACTTCTTTAATGTCTCAATTTCTTGTGAAGATCTTGGTAGCTTAACTTACAATTCGTCACCTTTATGCAAATTTTATATCATAATTTAAGATAACCATTATAGTTATCCTATAATTTTAAAAGGTCTTATAAAGTCGTAAATTTATAAAAGAAATTTAAAAAGATAGAAAGAAAGAAAACGCCTTTCTTACTCGGTAGCTCGTGTATCTCACATATTATATAACACTCAACTTACATTTATCAAATGTAGAAAAAAGAAATAACTGACTTTTAACTAATCAAATCAAATATAAGCCTAATGAATTTCTAAGACCTTAAACTATTTAAATCAAATTAAAATATTTTAGATTTTAGTTCAATTTAATTCTTTTTTCATATAGATATTAATGAATGTGAGTATCTATCTATATAAACTAATAACAAGTAGGCTTATTTATGACTCGACCTAATAGGATCGGTCAACCGTAGACTGCCTATTTTCAGTTACAAGAATTGAGTGTCATTCCAGTTACAAGAATTCTTAAGAAGCTTCTTAGCCCACTCTATAAAGTGACACCTTTCAGTAAATAACAAGCAGTTGAACAATATACAGCATTCTTTAGGTGGTGGTACATTATATTGACATGTTCTTTGACTGCCCATTTTCCTGGTTATAAGGAACCAAATTCAGGGGAACAAGGCAATTAGTTTTGTTGTTAACAAAAGTAAGTAGAAAGTGAAAACAAAACAGGTTCTTGATCATCTTGTAAGTTCAGGTATGGAAAGCATGTGGCTTACCAACCAAGATCCTTCCAGTCCCACTGTTACATAGGAAAACAGTTGGTATGTTATAGATAACTCACTCTTAAATTGCAGGTCTTGGACTTGGACCACTCATTTAAATTACATGGTCTTGCTTCAATTTGGATAATCTTCGATCTTGGGATATGGAGACAAGGAAAGATGAGGAAATTGAGGACTTGTCAATGTCTCCACCAACTATGGGCTCAATGCAAATTGCAGGGAGCCATGGCTTTGGTCACAACATAGAGTTTATGTCTGAGGCCTACCTTAGAAACCGGTACTCAGAAATTGATATAGAGGATGATAGCTTAAATATGAGCAAAGATTGCTCCCTTCCAATTTTCCTCAAGGTAATGTCTACACTCTTCCTTCAACTATTCATCATTCAGCACCCAGCTTAAAGGTACATCTAGCTAAATGATTACTGTCGTTATGGCAGTTTGAAGATGTGGAGTACAGAGTCAAGAATAGTCAAACTTCTGCAATCAATCCAGTGAAGGCAGTAGTGACAAAGGTAGCATCACAACTGAACTTGGAACAAGAGAACTACAAGCAAATCTTGAAGGGCATAACAGGAAGCACTGGCCCTGGTGAAATCCTTGCTTTAATGGGTCCTTCTGGTAGTGGTAAAACAACCTTGTTAAGAATTGTAGGAGGCAGACTAACTGAAAATGTTGGAGGAAATATCACTTACAATGATGTCCCTTATAATGCATCCCTTAAGAGAAGGTTGGTACACTCAGATAAAGCTAAGTTCTCGCGCCTAGGCACTTAACTAGAACTTACGACTAGCCATTCTTACATGTGATCACAGGATCGGATTTGTGACGCAAGATGATATACTCTTCCCACAGCTAACAGTGGAAGAGACTTTAGTCTTTGCTGCATTTTTGAGACTACCAGGAAACATGAGCAGGCAACAAAAGTATGCCAAAGTTGAGATTGTCGTGAAGGAGCTAGGCCTTGAAAGGTTTGTTTGTGCTAATTGATCATTGAGTTTATATCTGTGCATGAAAATAGATGGTAAAACTTGAAATGCTAGATCAAGATCATGTGGTTTACTGTTTTCTTCAATATCTTTTGCATGATCATATATAGATGTCGACACACTCGCATAGGAGGCGGCTTCATTAAAGGAATATCAGGAGGAGAAAGAAAAAGAACCAGCATTGGATATGAGATTCTTGTTGATCCTTCACTGTTGTTGCTTGATGAACCAACTTCAGGCCTTGATTCGACCTCTGCACATCGACTCCTTCAAATCCTTCAAGGACTAGCCAAGGTATATCCGATTGCTGGGTGAGAGAATCCCATAAGAATAACATTGCACGTATAATATTGTTGTTGTGGGACAATGTCCGATGAACAAAGGCTTGTGATCATATAATCATAAAGCCCAGCTGTGGGATTTTTCAGGGAGGAAGGACAATAATTACGACGATTCACCAGCCTTCAAGCAGGATGTTCCGTATGTTTGACAAGCTTCTGTTGATATCACAAGGCAGGCCTGTGTACTACGGGAAAGCAAGAGAGTCCATGTCATATTTCTCTTCTCTAAGATTCAATCCTGAGATAGCCATGAACCCTGCAGAGTTCTTGCTTGACTTAGCTACAGGACAAGTACATGACATAAGTATGCCTGAAGATTTATCAACAGCTCTTCAGGGAGCTCTTGATTTTGAGAAGGCAGTAATCAAGGTACGAACTTTCCAAGATAAGCGCATGTATGTTCGTAGGACTTACATCTTAACATGTCATAACTTTTGCTCTAAATTCAGTACCTTCAAGTCAAGTATGAAAATCAGCTGGAGCCAAAAGAAAAAGAAGAAAATCATAGGTGTAAAAAAACTCCCGAGCATCTTCAGTTGGCAATTCAAGTTAAGAAAGATTGGACGCTGAGTTGGTGGGATCAGTTAACGATACTCTCCCGGAGGACATTTAGAGAGAGGTGCAGAGATTATTTTGACAAGCTTAGACTAGTTCAGGCACTGGGCGTTGCAATATTGTTAGGCCTTCTGTGGTGGAAATCCCAAATCAAAACTGAGGCTCAAGTTCGAGATCAAGTATTCCTTTGAAGTTAACATTTGCGTGGCCTTTCTTCCCTGATCATTGCAAGTCCCAAGTTTCTAAACTTAACTATCATATCTTCATTGATACAGGTCGGTTTACTGTTCTACATCTGCATCTTCTGGACATCTTCATCAATATTTGGAGCAGTATACGTATTCCCATTTGAGAAGATCTATCTGGTGAAAGAAAGGAAAGCAGATATGTACAGATTAAGTGCATTTTATGTGTGCAGCACTCTATGTGACATGGTGGCTCATGTGTTCTATCCCACATTTTTCATGGCTATTGTGTACTTCATGGCTGGCTTCAAAAGAACAATTCCTTGCTTCTTCTTCACATTGTTTGGCATATTACTGGTAGCTATTACAAGTCAGGTTAGTTAAGAGAAGAATCTGAATGAAGTGTTATTTACACAAACTGAGAGCTAAATGAGTGACATTAACATTTAAGGGGGCAGGAGAGCTATTTGGGGCTGCAAGTTTGAGTATCAAAAGAGCAGGGATGTTTGCTTCTCTGATTTTGATGCTGTTCCTGCTCACCGGAGGTTACTACGTGCAGGTATTTCCTTTATATGAATGGCTGACGAGTATATTTGTGCAGTGAGAAGTTGTTAGTACAAGAATAAGAACATGTACGTTATGATGATAACTAACCAAAGGGTTAATGATTGACAGCACATACCCAAGTTCATGCAGTGGTTGAAGTACTTGTCTTTTATGTACTATGGCTTCAGATATCTAATCAAAGTGCAATACGATGGAGAGCAGTTATACGAGTGTGAAAGCCAAGGTGGATGCAAGCCTCTGCAAAGTTCTCCAACCTTTGACACTGTCAACTTGAAAGGTGGCCTCCAAGAAGTTTGGGTGCTACTTGCCATGTCTCTTGCTTTCCGAATCATTGCCTATATGTGCCTTCGCAAGAGGATTAATGTGTCCCATCTTTGAGTTAACCAAAATTATCATTTACAATACATCAATTAATAATATCTGATGGACTGGATTATAATGGAAATGAAATGTAGCGGTAACGTGCACTATACTAATGATAATTAATCTATTTCTACTTTTTAAAAAATCAAAATTACTACATCACGCTTGTTTTTTGATAATTGAGTAACAGTTTTTATTTGATAAGGCACTCAAGTATATTTCAAATATAAAATATTAAACACATTTATCCCATTTTATTATTCACAATAAAATTTAAAAAAAAAACAAGAGGAAGTATGTGCATTTTGGTCATTTTGATTTCAGGAGAACGAAGTACGGTCAAAAATCCACTGACTGCCACCACTTCAACACTTGTATTTCTGACTTGGGTTTCATCTGGGTTGTTATTAACTCCCTGCATCCGTCAATCATCCACGTGTCGTGTCTGATTGTCTGAATGTCTATTTCTCTCTCCGAAACTAACATGAAGAGACACAGAGCACAATTATGAATTATCCCAATTCCCAACTCCAGACTCTGTGACCAGGCTCAGTTTCTGCGTATTTTCGCCTTTTTAACAAAATGGACTTAGTTCCGTACGGAGACTCCAAGTGCAAACATGAACCTACGTCACTTCCATGGCAAGAAATGTTCAGATCGGGTTCGTTCAGGAAACCGTCTATGGTTCCCCAAACCGACGCGCCGCCGAACGCACCCGACGCGCCACCTATAAGGGGGAACACCAACGACCCAGATCATAAAAACACCTTATCTGACAATCCCCAGGTCCGTCTCGCTCTTTACATAGCCATGGCTCATGCTGGTCTTGCCTTGACTATGTTTATTCTGTATTTTGTATGCAAGCTCTTGCAAGAGTATTTGAGACCTATTCAATGGGCTATTTTGTGTTCTATTCCTTTGAGAGGGATTCAAGAGACCCTTGTTTCTTTCTGGAAGGAGCCTCTTGAATGCGGCCTCACCGAGGCTGTTCTTGCAATCCCTGTTGCTATCTTTAAAGTTTGTGTACGCTCTCTTGTAGATATTAAGGAGGTTCTTTTCAGGGTTTTCGTTAAAAAATCAAAAAAAGATAGCTCTCATAGGAGAAGTAGAAGTGGGTTTTCGAGATTATTAAGATGGCTGGTGTCATTTGGAGTTTTCGTGATTGCTTACGAGAGTATCGGTGGCATGGGTTCATTGTTAATTCTCGGGTTAGGGTTCTTACGCAGCAGCAAGACTGTGGACTCAACATTTTCTGCAGTAACTTCTTTTAGGAGCAAAAGCTTAGGGCGTGGTGCAGTTGGTTCTTTTTTCACCAGAGGAATCCTAAAGAGATTAAAAACCGTTGTAGCAATCGGGCTGATAGTTGGTATGATATTGGGTTTTTTGGCTGGATTGATATTCTTTTCCTATAAAATTGGTCTTGAAGGAAAAGACGCAGTCATTTCACTGAAGTCACATGTAGAAGAGAGTAATTATGCAGAAAAGATTGGCATTAAGACGTGGATGGATGAGAATGATGTTCCTGGAATGGTGGACAGGTACACCACGATGTTCTATGAAACGGTGTCTGAGCAAATAGATTCTTTGGCAATGCAGTACAATATGACTGAGTTTGTCACTGGGATTAAGCATTTTGTTATTAGCTCTCCAGCTAATGTTTCTGGACAAACGTCTGGCTTAATGAACCTATCTCCTATCTCAGAGAAACTTGTGAGTTTACGGAGGAGAGTTACCGAGCGGGAATGGGGCCAGATTTACAGTGAACTGGACTCGATATTTAGGGAATTGATTATTACCCAGGAGGGACTTGTTGATAAGGCAAAGGAGTTTGCAATCAGAGGGATGGATGTTTCACAACGGGTTGTTTCTAACAGTGCATCTCTTCTGGGTGGTGCTGCTAAACTCATATTCTCAATTGGAAATTCCATCATCTCTGGTGCAGCTGAGGTCTTTAACTTTTTGTCACATTCAATAATATTCTTCTGGCTTCTGTACTATCTAATTACCTCAGAATCCGGTGGGGTAACCGAACAAGTGATGTACATGCTCCCAATTCCAATATCAGCAAGGATCAGATGCGTTGAAGTTCTTGATAATGCTGTTTCTGGAGTTCTCCTAGCTACAGCTGAGATTGCATTCTTTCAAGGATGTCTTACTTGGCTCCTGTTCAGACTGTACAAAATTCACTTTTTATATGTGTCAACTGTACTTGCATTCGTCAGCCCCTTGCTGCCAATTTTTCCACCTTGGTTGGCAACAATTCCAGCTGCTGTGCAGCTGGTGTTGGAAAGCAGATATATACTAGCTGTGGGTTTGTCAATAATTCACCTTGTGCTTATGAATTATGGTGCATCAGAAATTCAGGAGGACATACCTGGTTATAATGAGTATCTTACTGGGCTTAGCATAATTGGTGGAATGACATTGTTTCCATCTGCGGTGGAGGTACACCCCTTTAATTCATTACTGAACATTATTCACACGTCTCTGTCTGTATTTCTCTTCAGGAGCTTAAATCACAATACAATTTTAGGCTTAAAGTTTTAGCTGAAGTTCCAACTTCATGAATAGATGAAAACCTTTTACAAGTCAATGATTTGCTTCAGAAATCTACGTAAGTTCGGTTCAATTACCACCTTTCTGTGTATAGCTGGATTGATTGTGATGGTGTTTTTTTGGATAATGCCGTAGTAGCATTTATATTCAAATTTCAGGTTATTTTTCACCATGTAATCCACTTTGCGTACTTTGAACTGATCTCAAAAGTATCTGTACTTAGATCGCTAATGACTGCCTCATTAGTTTGTTGTTGATAATGCTCAACTTCTGCTTTTTCATTAACTAGGGAGCAATCATGGGCCCTTTGATTACCACGGTTCTGATCGGTCTTAAGGAGTTGTATGCTGAATTTGTTCTGGAGAAGCCAAATACAAGTTATCAGTAAGTAGACCGCAGCTTCAACTCATGTAGTTTCTACTTTCTGCACTTGTACATGCAGCAGCCAAGACAATTCATGTGCAAAAGATTTGATGCCGCTCAAGGTAGAAAGATTGTTTTGCCACCGGTTTCGGTTTTCTCCATCCTTACAATTTACTGTTTTCTTTTTGTGGTTTTAAGCCACAAAAATGGAATTAACTTTACAGATTAAATCGTATTACGTATATATTGAATTCATTCTTGCAAGATTTGTGAATCCCGCGCCTGAAATAGTTGTGGTTGTAGCTTGTTGGGATCTCAAACATTAATAACAACCATTTGAACTAAATTGGGGTCATCGTCAAAAGTTGAAAGAATAAATGGAGCTCACGTTTTTCAATATGTACCGTGCAAAAGTTCATTCGTTTATCATTGAAAGGAAAGCTTGGATTGGGGATGTCACTACTTGGTATTCTAAACTGAAGGGACAGTTATGAGAGAAGGGAAAAGTAATTGACAACCACTCCGCTAACTTGCGCAATCAGAATGGCAGATTTCACCGCATAAATAGGCAACAAATCGCTCACTAGTCCTCATGTCATCCAGATGTTTGATAGAATCGAATAAAGAGTCCACAAGAATGTAACCCAAACTTTTCGCATTAAGTAGTGCGTCAGACGAAAGTACAGTGGTTTGTAACCTGCATCACTTTTAAGATTTTGTAGTTTACCTTCTCCCGCAACAGTTATTTCATATACTTCTGCAGGAATTTGCGGTGGAAGTCATTCCTAATGGTGTCATTGATGAAGCGCTTTGGAGTCTTGGTTTCACCTCGAGTCTGGTTCTTGAAGACCACATCATCATCCCATCTGAACCAATAAAAGCATATAAGACATAATGATACTGTAACAAACTCAGATTCTAGTTTTAGATTTCCACCACTAACCTCCTTTTCACATTAAAAGAAGTTGGATTGTTAAGCAGTGGGTTTCCTTTAAGAAGCTGCTCTTCCTTGGCCTTAAGTTCTTCGGCAGCCCGTTGTTGTTCCTACAATTGTGGGAAGATGGATAAGCCAACTATTAAAACAGAACATATACCATAAAATCAAACCAACCACGTTTTGTACAAAGTACAAGACCTTGTCCACAATAATTATCCCAGTAATTCTAATGTCAATCAAAACTTCCCATACAATGGTGCCAATTTGGAAGTTTATAAAATGACCTAACTCTAGCTCCTGTAACCTCCACGGTGTAGGATATCCTCCAATTAAGCTAATATTACCTGTCGAAGCTTCTCTTCTGCTCTTTCCTTTTTTATTCTTTCGAGCTCCGCCATGAGAGCTTCTGTTTCATCATCATCATCCTCATCATCATCCCTGCAAAAGGGGAGAGGAGGTCAGAATAACACATTACAATAGAAATGTATCACACCAGGTAAAAGCATTGATTTGCGATCTAGTAAAATGCATAAACTTCACAATGTAGCTCGTCTAAGCAATTACCAAGCTCAATCACATGACTTAGAACTAATTCAACCGGTACTCCATAAGCCCCTACTTCATTGCCCTAGTCATTATTAGATTCACAAAATCAACATGGTAGAAAATTTTGAGTCAAGGACCTCAATCAATGTTTTAAGACCACAAGGATGAAGATATATTTTCATCATGGGAGTCATTTCTTTCTATTCTAATCAGAAGCCACGATGATAAGGATCTTCAGCTTCCTAAACATAACAATAAGGTTTGCCCAATTTGTTCCGGAAATTAAGCACAATGAAGAAGTAAACATAAAATAGAACATTGGAGATAGTAACAAAAACATAAAATAAAAGAGAATCATGTTCGTGAATATTGAAGATTTTCTATCATAAATAGATGCAGATGCAAACAAAAAGGAGAAGCAATGAGATCTAAATTGATTACTCAAGCTATTAGCAAACCGATGAAAATAACAACCATTCATCTTCATTGTTAACGTCCACGTCAGAATCATCAGCATCTACACTACGAGGAATTATACGGTCCTCAGTGTCCCTCTTTGACCCTGTATGCAACTAATTTAGTAAGAGAATTAATTAATGAACCCATTAGTCTCAATAAAGTTGAACGCTCTTGTACTTAACCTTCCAAAAGCAGTTGATTTCCCCTTCTACGCTCTCTGTCGTCTGCATGGAAGTACAGTGTAAGGAAAATCAAATAAATCTTTGAAGGCTATATGAATAAACAAAATTTTTTACCACCGTATGACTTATCCTTGGAAGAAAAATGCCTCCGCTCACGCTCTTCCAGCTCCTCACGAAGATTTTTCCTTTGCAATTCATCTTGGGTATCTTGCCCATCCTTCCTGTAAGATGTTCAGTATCACACTACACACAACAATAAATACTCTGCCACAAACATTATTAGATTCGCTAGTATGAACCTTAAGCATGAAAGCAAAAGAAACAATTAATGGAAAATCACTATAAATTAATGCCACAAATCTCAACAAGTTTGAGAATACACTAATAAGTATGATCTAAAACAACAAACACACAGAGACCAGAAACGTAAAAATAAGAAATGAGTTTAAGTTGCATATCCATATCGTGGTAAATTGAAGAAATACAGCAAAGTTATTCCAATAACAAAGGAGAAGCATAGAAAAGGCAACCAACGCACCATCACACAGTACATTTCCAGCTTAAAACACTCAACAATCACATACTACTGTAAAAACTCTGTTCAAAGATAATAAAGGACCAATTATTTCAAATAACCCACCTAGGTTTTAGGGTTGTATGCGCAGCGAGGTCCCTAGATGAGTACTTCTGCGACGGACCAAAAATCCGCGTCCCACCTTGTTCATTGCTGCCTTTGGCTGGAGCCCATGTTGGCCTAGCCGCAGTTGTCATCACTCCTTGCTAATCACCTACAGAAAATCCCCAATTCAATCAGCTTATAAACCCTAAAAATCAGAATGAATCAACACAAACAGATGAAACAGAGGAAAAAGGAGGAGAATTTTAGGGGAGAAGATACAGAAGAAGGAAAAAAAAAAAAGGTAACACATCACCTAATTCGGAGGAGAAATTCGATCGAAGAATTCAAATGAGAATGATGGAAACTTAGGGTTCACCCGATTTGATTGGGGAAATCGGAATCGATTGATAGGGACCGGAGAGAAGGAAACGACGAGAGAGTGATGGAATTTTTTTTTTATTAAAGGGAACACAAAACACTACAGATTACAAAGCTAGTCTGGAGCGCGGCTCCCCGACGTATCCTCAAAACAGATACGTTGGCACTTGAGAGGTGGAGTAGTAAAAAAGGTAACACCAACATCGGAAAGAATAACCTGATTGGCGAGCCAGTCAGCACAAATGTTGCTTTCTTGATAAACATGACAATGAGCAACCATCCAGTTTCTTGTGAAAAGTTTGTGGATGCCTTGGACTATGGGGTGTAGCACCATGGATCAACTACATAGGATTAAGTAAATTGCAACAGAGTCCACTTCTAGTTCTAGTCAACGGAAACCCACTCTCTAAGCAAGCGAGAGGTCAGTAAAGACTTCCCAAAGCTCGACAGTCAATAGAGCACACCAGTCGAGGTTCTAGGTGAAGCCTCCTAGCCAATTACCATCACTATCTCGTAGAAGGCCCCCTGCTGAAGCTGAGAATTGGGAGCGATTGCTTGCTCCATCCGTGTTTAACTTGACCTACTCAGGGGGCGATTTGCTCCAGTCGATAAGGTGGTCTTGTCGGGGTCGGAGGTCGGGATTAGCTCTGCGTCTCCAACTTGTAGCCTTGCAGATTTGATCTGCATAAGACAAAATGAAAGAGTTATGAGAGGAAGGCCTATGGAAATGAGCATCAAAGATAGATTGATTGCGCCACGTCCATAATGACCAGTAGGTCGTTCCAAAAATGACAATCCAGTCATGCCCCAGAGTGCCTCGGTGTAGTTGGAGATTTTTGAGGAGCCAATCTTGTAGTGGCAGCGAGAAGAAATCCGAAGCAGTTAGGAGTGGTGATAAAAAGGTCCACACTTGGCGAGCTTTAATGCAATCTTGAATCGCATGAAGAGCTGACTCCTTAAGAGGACATTGATGACATGAACTGTTAGTGGTGAGTTGTGTTCGGACGCGTTGTTGGTTAGTAAGTAACCGATCATGCGCAAGAGTCCATAAGAACGAACGGATGCGCTGCGGTTCTGGCCATTGCCAAATAGCCTTCCACACCCCATGAATCAGCTCGTCCTCGTGGCCCATAAGCATGGAATAGGTTGAAGCTATGGTGAAGAGACCTTGGTCTGAAGCTCCCCAAACCACCTTATCCGGCCCGAGGAATTGCTTAGGCAGGAAAGTGCCAGCGATTAAACGACACAACGGCGTTGGGAGGTAGGATTGGAAAGTTGTCCAATTCCAGTTGTCAGAATCATCCACAAAGTGGTGCACACTAAGGTTGACAGAAGTCTCCGAGATAGAGTGAGTGGCGTGTGAAAGAAGCGGTCCCACTCCTACGATCCAAGGATCAAGCCAGAAGCGCGTCCTGGTGCCATTGCCAATCATCCATTTCATACCTTGGGTAACGATATGCCAGGTGGCCCTAATGTTACGCGAAACCATTAAACCCCCCGTAGTGGCAAGAGAGGTGGGGATGTGAGTGGCGTCAAAGTTATATTTGCCTGATAGCACCTGAATCCATAAAGCATTAGGTTTGGTAATCAAGGACCAACCGAGCTTAGCTAGAAAGGCATCGTTAGTTTCACGAATTCGTCGAATGTCAAGTCCTCCCAGCTCCTTAAGTTTGCAAATGTCCTGCCAGCTAACTAGGTGGATTTTTTGTTTATCGGGAGTTGAACCCCACAAAAGTTGCCTCATGGTTTTTTCCAGTGCATCACACAAACGGCGTGGCAATTGGACTATCTGCATGGTGTAACTCGGGATAGCCGCTAAAACCGCTTAAGTTAGAGTGATACGGCCAGTGAAAGAAAGCAGTTTGGCAGACTAGTCTACTAAACGTTGGTGGACACGATCCAAAATGTATTGATATGTCCGTTTGTTGACCCTGTGGTGCAGAAGAGGGACATCGAGGTATCGACCGAGGTCATTGATCTGATAGAAGCCTAACTCGCTGCTTAGAAAAAGACTCATAGTGGGGGAGGTATTTCTGGAGAAAAAGCAAAGAGATTTCATCATGCTAACTCGTTGCCCAGACGTCGCACAGAAATCAGCTAAAAGATCACGAATGACATTCACTTGATCAATGGAAGCTTCGGAGAAAAGGATTAGATCGTCAGCGAAGAATAGATGGGAAAGGGGCGGACCTTTCCTGCTTAATTTAATCGATTTCCAGCTACCTCAGGACACTGCTTGAGAAATCACATGTCCAAGCCATTCCATACATAAAACAAAGAGGTAAGGTGAGAGAGGGCCCCCCTGACAAATACCTTGGAAGGGAGAAAAAGCATTGCTTAAGTCCTCATTCCAGTTAACTTGAAAGGAAATAGAGGTAATGCACTTTATGATGAGGCTAATTAGAGAATCCGGAAGGCCAGCATCGGTCAGGGTGTCCTGAATGAAGTCCCAAGCCAAGCGATGATAGGCTTTCTCCAAGTCAACTTTAATGGCCATCAGACCCATGGGAATGAATGATCTCCTGGGTGATGATGATATTGTCGATAATAAGGCACCCCAGGATAAAACTACACTGGGTGGGGGCGACGAGGTCGTCGAGATAGGGCTTGAGCCGATTGACAATGATTTTGGTGAGGGCTTTATACAAAACCGTGCAGAGAGAGATAGGCCTGAACTGCGAGATCAAGGGGACTGGATCTTGGGGATAAGGACTAGGATAGTACGGTTGATCACCGACTCCCAGACCTCAAGCCTAAAGATTTGCTAGAGGAAAAGAGTAAGGGAAGGGCCTATAGTATCCCATTGGGATTAGTAGAATAGCGTGGTGAACCCATCATAGCCTGGAGCTTTGTTAGGGGCTAATGGAGAAGAAAGCCGCCTTGATTTCCTCCTGATTCAACGGACGAGTAAGTTCTTCAGACGCATGAGGTGGGGGGGAACCTACCTCTGGTATGTCAGGTGTGTAGAAGGTGACCTTCGAAGAGGTAGAGATCCTCAAAATAGCTCTGCGCTAAAAGACGTAGAGCCACAGGGTCAGTAACAATATGACCATGCGCATTGGTCAAAGAAAGGATCTTCATTTGCCGATGTTTGGTCCTAGTGATAACGTGATAGTAAGAAGTATTCCTGTCACCTTGGTTGAACCACTAGCTTCTGGAACGCTGATACCAGAAAAGCTCCTCTTAGTATAGGACTTGCTCCAATTCATTCCACAGGAAGGCCTCAAGCTCGTGGAGAGAGGTTGAGTCAATATCTTTCAGGGGTTTTTGCAGGCCAGCGATGTGTTTTTTTTGGTGAAAAATGTTGCCAAAAACGTTGTCATTCCACTGATGAAGTTTGGTAGAAAGAAGCTGGAGCGACCCACTCAAGTTTGCATGATTAGGTTGCCAATTGTCGGCTACCACTTAATCAAAGCCGTTATGAGTGAGCCAGGCCGACTGAAATTGGAAGGGGCGAAGTAACCAAGGGTGGGGGTCATTATTCTAGAACTGGATAAGGAGAGGTCTGTGATCCGATTTCAAGAAGGTAAATGGATGACTCTGGTGTGGGGAAAAGCTGAGTGCCAGGAATAAGAACCAAACGCGTGATCCAATCTGGCGAGAATCTGCCCTCTTCGCCAGGTGAACCTTGGATCTTCAAACCCAAGGTCCTGAAGGTTACATTTATGCACACAGTCGCGAAAATGGTTGTTGACAATGGATTGAGAATGGGAACCGCCTCGCTTGTCAACACATTCCAATTTGACATTAAAATCACCTCCCAAAAGCCTAGGAGAGTGAATGTGCCAAGCAATATTCAGCAGATAAGTCCAGAGGAATTTTTGGAGCGCATAAGTAGGGCTAGCATAAATGACCGTAAAGTCAAAATTCAAGTGGTCCCACTTGATGCTTGCATGCACGAATTGACGGTGGGCGGCTCGAATGTGGACAACAAGATCAACTTTCCAAAGCAATCAGATACCTCCTGAATAACCCTTAGCTTCCACCCAAACAGAGTGCCTGAACCCCAATTTCTGAATAACTGTCATTGCTCGATCTCTGCTAATACGTGGTTCGACCAGCACAATGAGCCAAGGATTATGAAGGCGAATACAATTCTTCAGGATGGGCTTGAAGGTGCGTCCTCCAGCCCCTTGGCAATTCCATATGAATATTGTCATAATCAAAAGAACAAAGAGGAAGGGAACCTATGGCGAATTGGTTGTGGGTAGGGGTGAGCATTATTCGGGCCGGCCCGATTACCCGGCCCGGCCCGAATTAATTCGGGTAACAAAATATCAAACTT
>JAOSBK010000005.1:22586889-22609464 GCA_027568895.1 Erythroxylum shatona | reverse complement strand
ATTTGTGAAGGGCCCAAGTGACCATAGAAATTATCATTGACTGTATGTGATGATTAGCTTCCGCATAGTGTGTGTTTGTGATTTCAAGAAAAAAAATTTATACTGACTTTTAAATGATTGAGTGCATTAGCACGCCATCCTCGCGGGGCACGGACTCAGATATTACCATCGATGTCGGGTTCGAGTCATTGCAAGAGTGGGGTGCTACATGAACATTGTTTCTACGAATTCCTACTATTTTTTCATAATGAGGTTGAAGAAGAAAATAAAGAAGAGGACTTGATTGGAGTAGGAATGCTTACAATGGTATATGAAAATCCAAACTTTACGCTATTAGGACTCAGATTTGACACTAAAAATGAACTACTTGACATAGAATTGTTAGGAGAACATGAATTCGAATGTAGGTACGAGGCTATTATTGAATTAAAACTCCTCGACCCAAAATTTTTTGCATGTAGTACTTCTAAATCTCTTCTCAAACTCGAACCAATAGGCACTATACTCTCATTCAGACTCTCTTTTCTCCCAAAGGATCCTCTTAGAGAAAAGAACTCCTTACCTTCTTTAATCTCTAAATTTCTTCACCTTCATTATAACTAACCAAAACTTTCACTTTTATAACTTGGTGTATAACTGTGTTTAGGTAATGATGGAAGTGGATTTATGTAAGGCACCAAAATATACCCTAGTTGGAATGATACATGTTCATAAAAGTATATGTGAGATAGGAGTTAAAATTGTGTTATGATTTGAATGTGAAAGGCATATGACTTGAATTTTAGTATTGATGGACTATAGTTAGTAAATTGGAATTAATTGAAGCCAATAAAGAATTAAGGTATTTAAATGTACATTTGGACTAGGAAAAAAATGGTCAAGAGACAAGTTAAGTTGATACAAAAAAATTAATATGATTAAGCCTATCAATCATTGACATTTGTCATTAATCAATGTGTGACATTTGGTAACATAATATGAGGAGAAGTGGCATCATCCATTGTGTGACAAATGGCTTGGCAAGAATGTGACAAATGGCATTGTTAATAAGTTGATAGGTGGCCTAATGGAAGTGATGCAATTAGCAACATAAATGGAGGGAAAATGGGAGTCATGCATTGGAGACATTTGTCCATGCAGAAATGAGACACCTAGTAGCTTAGGTGTTACATTCTTGTAAGGAACTTTCTGCACCCTCGCTTTGTTTCAATCTCTCCACCGAAATCATCCTTGACCATGTTCTGAATTTCTACATCAATCTTACATGTTATCAGATGAAGTCCTTTGCCAAACTATTCATTAAGGGAGCTACTTCATGTTATCCTTTATGTTGCTGTCTCTATAGTATGAAGATCATCTTAGCTAACCTTTTTGCTTGAAAGGGATAATATAGTTGGATCTTTGGAGTTGTTTTGTAAAATAAAAAGGTAAGGGAATTATATACTTGGTATCCTATGATAACATGTGTTGTTTGATGTTTGATATGGATCAATTGTGTACTAAAATGGGAAAGAATTGAGGTTCAATACATGCCAGAAATTGGTTCGGATGAGTAGTTCTACTAGATAGGTTTCGGTATTTTAGCCATATCTTGCCCCGTAGATATCCAAATAGGATGAGTTTAAATTCAGATTAAATTAGAAACTTATATCTACAAATTTCATGAAGGCGTTGAATTTGATTTATGTCACTAAGTGTGTCAAAAGTTGGCTTTAAGTTAAATATCTATCTATCACTGTTTGTGAATAGTCTATAGTAATTTGGGGATAACTTTCAAAATACTGAACGAAATTGCATAACATTGGTGTCATTAGAAACTTAGCATAAATTCTTCATTTTCATTGTCAAAATTACCGTGTAACATTGACCCAAAAGTCTGTTTTGGGGAAAAGCTGGAAGAAAATGATGAAGTATGTTGGATTATGATAAATGAAGTGTTTTCACTGAACAACTTTAAGTCTTTTGGCTATAACTTTTTCATCCAACCTCCAAATGACTTGAAACTTAAACCAATAGGTTCCTAAGACATTTTTCTTTCTACCCATGAAAAATTAGAGCTATCTGAATTGATTTGAAAATGGTTTATAGGGTGAAATTTTGGAAGTCTGCTGGAATGTTATGAACTAGAGAATTTTCATGAATATGCTTCGGTATTCTGATTATAACTTGATATGTAGATTTATAAATGAGTTGATTCTTAATTCAAATTAAACTAAAGGCATATTTCTACAAATTTCTTGAAGAAATCGATTTTCAATTCTGTCTCTAAGACTTTCAAAATTGGCATGAAATTGAGTTTTGGCTTAGGTTATAGCACTACCAAGGCCAGAAATCATGTCCTGTGATTATTGAATAAATTGTATTGATGTAGGCTGAATTAGACTGAGGTGTCTTCACCAAATTTGTATCTTATTCTCTTATATTTAAATTAGAATAAAGTTTGTAATTTTTAGATATTGGAATTGAGAGTTATAAGGTGTACAACTTGGAGGTATGATCATGCATTAGCCCAAATTTCAAATGTACATAGTCTATGGTATTTTGAGCATAACTCATTGAATACTAAATCAAATTGGATGAACTTGGTATTATTGGAAACCTAAGACAAAGAGGGAAAACTTTCGAGAAGGAAGTATTACCTAATTACCTCACCTTCCTTATGAGAATAATTGAGTAAAGTGGACCCAAAGGTGGATTGTGAAATAAATCTAGATTAAGGGATTGAGTATGATTTCACATGATCGATACTGTGATAAGATTAAGGATAAGAAACCTGGATTTTTTACATAAACATGCATCATATATATTCAGTATACATGAATGTGCATAATTGAATTTATAATTATGCACAATAGTAATATATGTTTGTATTGAATGTTTTATAGGAACTCTTAGAGCGACCGATTCCAGATATTGCTGGGACTTCGAGGTAATAAGCAATAAGGGAGCTTTTGTGAGTAATCTTAGACGGTTACACCTTACTTTGTTCTACTTGTTGAATTTGGTTTATGCTGATTGTGTTTTGAATTTTGGATAATGATTGTTTGAGGCGTTTGATGCATGTTTATATCATTAGAAGTACTACTTGCATGTGAATATGATTGACTACTTGCTTTGCACATGAAATGCCTGAAATGACTTTGTTTTGGTTTTAAAAATGTTGAATCCTAGTTATGGGTAAATAGGCATGCTTAGAAGGGTCTACAGCTGCTTCTGTAACACTTTGGTGTCGAGACTTCGGTCTCTTCTATATAAGTCCCGTTACCCGCTTCTGTAAATGGATTTAGCAGTCATCTGATTTTGTATTCTAATATATGTTTGATTATGTTATAAACGAAATTGTATTCTAATTCTGAAGGGTTTATACCCTTTTTGATATTCAGCTCTGTTAACTATAAAATTTGTTCTGAAATGCGTTATGTCTGATTTATTGTTAAAACAATCTGTTAATGCATGCTTATGCTATTTTATGATTCAGTATGATGAGCTATCACTTTATATATAAATTAGTTACTACTCACTAAGCTATATACTTAGCACGGTAGATTTGCCTCGTGTAGGTTCAGAGCGATGTTTATAAAGATTGGGACAAGACAACCGCAATGAACAATGGAGTCTGAGTATTGTTTTGAAAATAATGTAAATTTTTGGTTTGACTTTTGGCTTATATCTGATATGTATATGTGAATTTGTTTGTAAGTTTGTAACAACGATACTTCAGTTTGGTTTGGAATTTACAACGAGTTTGTGTTAAATACTATGTAATTTAATGTATGTCTACCTGAATTATTTACTGGAAGTTTTCGTATGCTTTAATTTGTTTGTACTGTTTTGTGTGGTATTCATATATCCTTCTAGGGGGTATGTGGGTGTTACACAACTTCTAACCCTTGGCCTATAGCTATATAAAGAAGTCTTCAATGCTAACAAACTGAATAGCAAACTAATAACATTACATAATTGTAACCATACAGTCAAGACAACCATAATCCTTTTTGTTCTTTCGACATTTCTACGTAAACTCAAACTGAAACGAGCCATGATTGCAAAAAATAAAAGTTCTAATGTATTTATATAAATTGGTTGAAACAATGTACAATATAAGTGAACAACCATGAAAAAATCAAAATAGTTGAAGGTGTAACGTAGATTAAGAAAGAAAAAAATATAATATTTCCAGAGTTAAAAAGAGGGGATTATAGAACATAAAAGCCAAACCTCGGACAAACAGTTTAAATAAAACCCTAACTCAAATAATCCAACACCAACTTAAGGAAGATAGAAAGAAAGTTAAAAGCATAAGAAGCATAATGACCCTACTGGCTAAGGATAAGGAAGGGCATTCATATCTTGATTTTGGTTACAAATGTTATGTTTTGATCCAAATGTGAGATAAATTGAGTACAAATAGTGTGAATATTGCATGAATATTAATTGGATTATTTTTGTGAATTTTGCATATAGGTTGAAGAGAAAGTCATGTAAAGTTGCATGAAAAGAGAAATAAAAAATTAAAAAGAAGAAAAGAAAAGAAAAGTGGTGACAAGTGTATCACCACCTTAAAGGTGGGGTGACTAACTTAAATGTTAGTCATGCATATTGGTGAATTGTAAGTCACCATCATGCTTAGGTGACTAGCATTTAACTTAAATGCTAGTCATGAGAGTGACTTAATTAGTCACCCCCGTGAGTGGCTAGTCATGGGGGTGACTTAATTAGTTACCCCGTGCGTGGCTAGTCACTTTATGCAAATTTGTGGATACTAAAACAAAACAAAGGATTTGAAGTATGCTTGAAGTAAAGGAAGTTCTGTAACTTACATATTTTCTTTTTACAGTTTAACATAAACATAATTGTCATACTAAAGTATTTTAAGAATTTTTTTTGCCTTGTTTCAATTGTTAATAACACCATTTATTCAATATTCAATTTGAAGTTCACTATAATTAAGTAATAATATGCTATTCTAAAGAAGTTAAGTTATGCAGTACTTATGTGTTCATTTTAATATCCCTTTACATATATATTGCTATATATACTGCTATATATATCTCTTTACTTATGCTTTAGACTATGTAATGCTATATATGCCTTACATTTATTTCTTTTCAACTTTAAGCCTTATTCTCTGTTTTCATATCTAAAAACTAACAACAATTTATCAATGCTCCAACAAGTTTGTCAATGATGAAATTATATTAAGACCAGTAATAATCTTCTCTTTGAAGATGATTAAAAAATTTTCCTATCTTCTATAACATGAAGATAATGCAGGGAACCAGTTTCTCCAACTACATTAATACCATATATAGCCTATTGAAAGAAACAAAATTTTGCCAATGGCTAAATTCATTAATTATTAATTGTAACTACTATTAGTCTCCTCTTCTGGTTTTTGCTCTAATGCAAATCTATCTGGGAACAAACTCTTCTAGTTAGTGTCATAATCCAGATAACGCAAACACTTTATAATCCGTGCTAATGCCACACAAATAACACATCTTCAACATAATTCATACCACCGAGATAACTTAGACACCCTTCAATCATGTCAATTAGTAATTAACAAGTCCCAAGCAGTTTAGATGATTTTTCACTTCAACTTCAAACAAGTTGAGGCAAACATATCTAAACGACTCATGGACAATGAGTGGCTAAGGGGCAATGATTGATGGGAGATGGCGATTATAGATAAATACTATTCGAAAATTTGCACATCAAACAACCGATTTGGTTTTGCAAACATAACAAGCTAGATCCATGATCATGATTAAGGAAAATGAGAAACAAAGGACTTGTGCCTTCTACCAACATTTGGTTTCCTTTTACAAATGAGTCAAGTTGAGCTTACAAGAAAAACTGAAGAAAAAAGCAATTACCGACGACAAATGTTAGGGGAAATGTTGTCCTTACCGAATCGATGTAGCTGACAAAGAAATGTTGGAGAAAACCAATGACAACGTGAAGAGCAAGAGCCAGAGATAAGCATGAGTGAGACTAGACTAGAGAGTGGAGAAAAGAGACGAGCATGGGAGAGAGAGTCACCAGGCTTGAGTGAGACCAGACGAGATAGTGATGTTGCGTGAGTGAGGAAGAATCGTTGGAGGAGAGGACGAACTTGTTGCTGCATAAGTGAGAAAATATTGTGAGAGGAGAGGATGAAATTGTCAAGTTGAACAATTTGTTGTGTTTACCTATTCCAAACATGCGTGGAATAGGTAAAGACAAGAATTAGTTATCTTTATCTATTTCTTAATGTCTATAAATTATTAACACTAGAAATAGTTCTGTAGGCTTTTTGTTAACCAAACAAAGAATCCCTAATTATTATGAATAGACGGATGACAGAATATAAATTACTATGAATCAAATAGGCTGTAAGTTTTTTTTACTTGATTTAATATCCCCGCCGATTTTAATAATAATAATTATTATTATTATGGATAAAAGATCCGTCTCGAGTATACGATACGACAGGTGGGCCTGACCATTATCAGGCCCACTACGTCCTCGTACTCGCCCTCCGGTCTTTTTTAGTTTTATTTTATCACACGACTACTTCACGTTTGCAAGTTCCAGTTCAATTCAAACAATACAATTCGAAGGAAGCCTTCAATTGTATTGGGTTGTGTTGCTGCGGCTTTTTGTATATGTTCTTAATCATCTGATTTGAGTTTCGGAATGGGGAAGAGGAAAGAACGCCGCCTCGCCGCCCTGTCCAACGCCGGCCGCCGCGTCAAGCTCGATCTTTTCGCCGAACCCTCTGGTACCTCTTCTATTTGTTTCGTTTATTAGGCTTGTTTCCTTTTGTATGTGTATGTATGTATATGTTTGTATTTAATTTTCTCTTTTCCATAAAAAAGATTGCTCTTTTTGTTATTTAGACTGTAAACTTTGCTTTCTATTTGGGTTTTCTAGGTTGAGATTGATTGGTTGTGTTTAAGTTGGCATCGTCTCTATTTGGGTTATGGAAACTTTTCTGGTTTATTTGGCCTTAAAATTAGGTTTTTATGGAGGATTTGGTTATTGTGAATCACTAAGTGTGAGATAGAATTCGTTTTCCAATGGACATCGGAGGTTATCTCTTTAATTAACCTTAGGGTGCTTAGTAGTTGTAACCCTTGGTTTTGATGTTTAGTTGCTGTCTTACATGATTTTGAGGTGTTCTTTTGAGTTTAAGTTTAAGTTTCAGTTTTTCTTTTTTTCCTTTTAATTTATTCTCTTATCAGAATGTCTATGACATTGTTATGATAGGATTATTATTCCCTATTAAAACTGAGCTCTTAAGCAAAATAAAAGTAAAAACTTTATTTGTTGACTGATATGTGGTTTCACAAGATGGTTGAGATCTGACAGTTAACACAACTGCTTTTTTTTTTTAATTTCTTTAGGAGATTTGGGTGGATCCTCTGAAAATGATAAAGTTGGAGGCGATGCCAACCGGACACAGCAGGCCGGGTTACCCAATTCACCATCATCTTCAGGTGGGTTCCATCAGTTTTTCTTCAAAAGGCTTATGTAGAGAGGGCATTGGCATGAGTTTTGGTGGCATGTTATGTTGTTCTCTCCAAGTACTAGTTTTCAACTTTTAGGGTGGCTGTGGTCACGGGAATGTCTTTATCAGATCTGATGGGGCCCTGCCACTGTGAATACTTCCACCCTGTTATCTGCTATTTCGCAGCATCAAATCGATTTGGAGACATCTGCTGGGATTTGTGCTTATCGGTTCGTATGTTTCTGGCTTTATTTGCTTTATGCCTCCACTAACATTTCCTTTCATGTGTAACAGGGAAATTGATCATTTGTTATCCTGTCCAGTGTTATCAAATTTTATGCACCATGTTTTGTTACTAATAACTTGGTTACTGCTGGATGAGAAATATTGCTGCTTTTCAAGTCTCTTAATATTTTTCTATCCTGTTTTCAGGTCTACAACCACAGAATCCTCTTCTTTTACTTGAGCAATATAGTGACGATGAATTGAATGAAGAAGCAAGCACAGGTCAGAACCATACTGTTGCAGAGGGTTCCCCTTCAGATAGACTTGACCAGGTAATGTTATTATTTTGGAGCTTACTTGGCCTGCTAATACTCAGTGTTGAAACCAAGCTTGGGCTAAGATGCCACTCTTAAACAATGGTTAACTCCCTAAGTGCACCCAGTTTAGTGGCTCATATTTTAGAACTTTAATTATACTTCTGGAAGTTTGATTCATTATGCTATCATGGCTAGGGGTATTCTCTTGCTTATAGAGGTCACAAAATATACATAAATGTAAACTTAAAGTTGCTATTGATATGTTCTGTACATGACCTTAAGAACAATTATGGGTAGTGCCGTCATTATTGTTTTATACCATGGTGTATGAGCATAAATCACTCACTAAAGTACCTTTTACGAATATGTTGACAAATTTATCTTAGCTGTTGACTCATGAATCTCATTAAAAGTCCTTTTTTATAAATAAAATCACATATTAGTAGATGCTGATCATACCCATTAACGTGGAATCATTTTGACAGTGCAAAGAGCCAACTTTAGTTGAGTATTTGCATATCGATGGCCATCATTTTGATCTCTGTTTTCTTTAAATGAATAAACTACACTATATTCTTATTTGCTGCAGCAGTTTGTTTTGATTAGTTTTTACGTAAAAATTTTGAGCAATGGAATAAACTGAAGATTGATTACTTTCTTAGGCTTTCCTTGAAGCGTTTTGGTATGTGTTTTAAGGGTGGTTAAAACTCTCATTCTATTTGCATGCGATGGTAATAGATATTTGCTTTTATCAGGATGAACTCCTTGGTGAAGAAAAGAGTAGACTTGCCAGCACAGTGGAAGATTCTACTACTCAGAAGGACAAACAACAGGAAATAGAGGGAAATTTTACCACAGGTGATGGTCTACAAAGACTGGAAGGTGATGATACTAAGGAAAAAGACCCTTCTGTCTCAGCTGATATTTGCAATTCCACAGAACAAGTTTCTGATGGAACTCTTCATTCAGAATTTTTTGGGGATATAACTTCAGGCTGGAGGATTGTAATGCATGAGGAGAGTAACCAATACTATTACTGGAATATTGAAACAGGGGAGACTTCCTGGGAAGTACCTGCTGCTTTGATTCAAGCAACTCAGTTGACCTCTGATCCGAAAACTCTTGCTTCAGGAGAAGCATATTCTGATCCTATGGTTACTAATATTTCATCTTTGGGTTCTAATTTGGATAATCCTTCAGCTGCATCGACTATGGATGGATGGATGGGTGGAAGTTACATCCATGAAAGCAAGGAACTATATGGCAATGCAACAAGTAAGGATGAGTTGGTTGAAGGCTCCAAAAGTGAATCATTGAAAAATGTGACTTCTGTTGCGGATGTAGACCAAAGTGAATCACAGTGTAACTTGACTGCAGTGACTGCATTTCAGGGAATAGGTAGTGTATTTGTCTCAGATCATTCACATGATGCAGTGACTAGTGATGAACATAAGGAAGCCATAGATCTTTCAAGTAGTCTTATGAAGCAATGTGAATCTTTGTTGGAAAGACTGAAGTCGCTGAAAGGGTGAGAAATATAATGGCTCTTGTTTGCTTTTTTGCTTTGTGGCTATTGTGTACAATAGATGCAAAATGATTTAAGATTCTTTCCCTTGTTGATTACTGAAATTTGTCTTGCAGGTATGGGTGTCATCCACATGACCAGGTGTCAAATTATAGTTTAGAACTAGAGTTGAGACT
Organism: Erythroxylum shatona; assembly: GCA_027568895.1. NCBI lineage: Eukaryota > Viridiplantae > Streptophyta > Magnoliopsida > Malpighiales > Erythroxylaceae > Erythroxylum > Erythroxylum shatona. Next base: position 22,599,726 of record JAOSBK010000005.1, on the reverse strand, counting down.
TTCTGATATCAAGGCTCTTTCATCTCATGGGTCAAGTTTGCTTCCATTTTGGAACCATTCTGAAAAGCGGCTGAAACAATTGGAGGATTCCATTAACAATGACATTTATCAGCTTGCTGTATCGGCTCAAATGGCTGATGACATTGGGGTATCTGGTAATGCTTATTCTGAAGTAAAGCAAGAACTTGGGGAAAAATGTTTGATGCCTGAATCTGAAATACAGGCCGAAGAAAACAGTAGAAAATCAGATTTATTCTCTGTTTCTCTGGATGTTGGGAATAAGTCGCATGATGCTGCTGCTGAGGGAACTGTTGATTCTGTTAAAGATGATTCTTCTTTGGCATCACCTGTTAGACATTTGGAATGTGGTACTGCTGCTAATGAAGTGAATAGGGATGCCGATCTTAAGCCTGAGTTAAGTGCTGGGGAAGATGTTGACATGGATGTTGACATGGAGGTTGAAGATGGGGTTAATTCAAGTATATCAACCATGGGAGATGCTTTAAGGGCGAAAGCTATTGCTTCAAATGACCAACTGATTCAAGCAAATCCACCTACAGATTTAACATCCTTGACATCTGAAGGTATGGTAGCTGTTCCACTTCCTCCTGAAGAGGAATGGGTTCCACCACCTCCACCTGATGTTGATCAGGCTCCCCCACCTCCTCCTGATGATGAGCAAATTCCTCCACCACCTCCACCAGATGAACCTCTTGAATCTTCTTATCCTCTACTCCCTACTTACACAGAGACTGGTCAACCCCCTAGTTATGTGAATCATTGCAACTTGGCATATCCAACTTCTGACTTTCAATATTATGGAGATGGAATAACGATGCAAACTAGTAATTTCTATGGAAATGCTGATGCCAATCAACTTGCAGTGTCTCATACTTCACATTTATATGGAACAGTGCCCATCACATATGCTGAAACTGCTGCAACTCTCATGGGGAATCCTGAGCCAGTTGGATATTACAATCTGCAAGACGGATCGATGCCGCTCTTTCCTGTAGTTAACACTGCAGGATCTTCCCAATTACATGTTCCTGGAATGCTGTGTAATGAAACACTCTCTTCTGATCAAATTAGACAAGTTGATGACCCTGCAGAAGCTATACAGACATCTAATGTTTCAGTCGTTGGTCATGAGGTTGATGTGACATCTGCCTTAGCTCCTTCCACTATGACCACTTTTACATATTCCAACACAAGTACCATGAAAGAGAGTTCTACGCTATCAGCCGATCCCGCTAGTGACACAGCAGTTGAGCCTTCTACAACTGCAAAGTCACAACCAAAAGGTAATCTTTTGGGACTCATGATATAAGTTGAGGAAATCAATATATTTATGCTTTTATCTACAGATCTACAACCATAGAGTCGTAGAAGAGAAAAATAGTGAATATATTGACTTATCATTAACTAGGTATTATCCTGTTTATTAAAATTTTTAGGGCAATTCTCGCTATTTCAAAATAGGTATGGGTACCTGAAGTTTTTCTATGTGGGATAGTTCTATATAAGATAGGTAGTGAATAATATTTGAGCAATAGCAATCTCAATCCTAAGACCATGTGAAGATATATTATGTGAATTCATCTTCTATCCATTTAAGGACTTTATCATTCACTTCTGCAGCGATGAGGGCTTAAGTGAACAGTTCAACACTATAGGACCATTTTGCATTTTGGAGTAAACATAGGGGCCTTATTTAATCCTTTTGCCTATTCAATCTCCAATGCAGTTTAATGGGCCTCTTCTTTTCTCTTGTTCTGTTTTTAGTTTTCTTATTCAAGTTCGTGGGATGGCTGATAAATGTGCAGCCTGCTTTCTTTGTTCATTATTATTTCTGAACATTTTTGACAATGTTAGTTTCTTGTACGCGTGGATGTGCATGCTGATTCTGTACTTGTTCATTGTGTTATTCAGTTGTCCGTACGAAGAAGCGGACAGTAGCTGTCGCCCCTTCCTTGAGGTCTAACAAGAAAGTTTCCAATTTGGTGGATAAGGTTGCCATGTCCTCATGTCTTTTGCCTTCAGTCATATTTTGGGATTGTATTCTTGATCAATGTTGTGGAAGTATAGCAATTCTCATATTCTTTTCCAATGTAGTGGAAAGCAGCCAAAGAAGAGCTGAATGAGAATGAAGATGAACCTGACAATCCTTATGAGATATTAGAGAAGAAGCGAAAAAGGGAAATTGAGGTATGTGAGTGGGCTTTTCTTCTTTAGGATTTTCATCCCTCATTGCTTCGAGTACCTAAAACTTACTGTTGCAGGAGTGGCATGCTAAGCAAATTGCAAGTGGGGAAGCGAAGGACAACGCTAATTTTCAGCCTCTAGGTGGTGATTGGTATGTTATCCTGATTTTAGATGACATTGATGCAAAAGACAATGTGTTTGATATAATGGAAAGTGAGAGAACGGGATTTGTATTATGATTCTGCTCCTTCAAGCTGGCTTTCTTTGCACCTGTCTAAGTTAAGACAATGTGGTTGATATAATGGAAAGTGAGACTGCGGGATTTGTATTATAATTCTGCTCCTTCAAGCTGGCTTTCTTTGCTCCGGTCTAAGTTTTCTTATATAATTCAATTATTATATCCCTTGATGAAATTGTATGCAACAGAGGAGGATGGTTGTTATTCGATTATGTGCTAATTTGTCATCTTGTATTGCCATCATGCGTTTCTCTCTTCTTCTTTCTTTTCTTTTTCCCCACTATGTTGCATAGGCGTGAAAGAGTAAAGAGGAGAAGAGCTCAAGCTGCAAAGGAAGCCAAGAAGAACCCAGTGGATGACAACACCCAAGCGCAGGTCGTCGCTGAGAGTCAGCAGCCTGATTTAGCTGATCTTGGAAAGGGTCTACCATCTGGGTGGCAGGTACGGCACATAAGCGTTTAGTTGTAGGTCCTTTTCTTTTGAATGCTATGTACCTTATCTAAAATTTGGTCTTTTGTTTGTTTTTCTGACAGGCTTATTGGGATGAAGGATCGAAGCAAGTATACTACGGAAACACACTCACGTCACAGACAACCTGGACTAGGCCTACAAAATGAATCATGCATGGCGATTTTTTAGACGTCACGTCTTGCTTTGGTTACAAGCATTTCACCAGTTTCTGTAGCAACATTTTTGTTCATGAGGTAGATTGTTTTATAGCACATATTGGGATTTCAATGGTCGTTGGAATCAGTATCCAACCTTTGGGGCAGATGGAGTTGTAAACCTATTCTTGGTCCAGTGATCCAAGAATTTCTTGTGTCAGATCGGCGATGTGTAAGATGGATGAGGCAATGGATGTTCACATTTCGCAAACAACCTTTAACTCAACAAGATTAGTAATGAAATACAGATGATAGATTCATTATGCTCCTTAATTGAGTTGCATCTAATTGCATGTCTCCTTAATTGAGTTACATCTAATTGCATGTTCCATTGTGCCAAAAAGGTGACGAGGTAATGAAAACAACCATTCATATCTAGTGTTTCGACATTTCTGCTTTGATCACAATCATAACGATGAGAGAAACACGTGTGATGTAAAATGTAAAGTCAAAGTCTTTAATGTTATAGCTAATTATAATATACAAAACAGCGTAGAGTAGAGTAGAGCAGAGCAAAACCGCCCAAGTTATGTTTAAGTGGATGACGGGAACGATTTAATCAGGCTCTTGTCAAAGTTACATGACAGCGTACTCGTGGAATCCATACTAATCCGTATAATTTTCACACAAATGTAGTTGGTTGAGGATTACATTCATGGAAGTATGGCAAGATTTTACCGATGACCAACACTCTTTAAACCAGGTCGCTGATGGAACTTGATTTAAGAGCTAACTCAGAGAGATTGGAGCCAACAGAACCTCCACGAGTCATGCCATGGCCTCTGTGGAGGCGGCACCTAAATGAGCCTGCGTGAGTGGTTGGAGAGCAAAGACAGTTCCATCTTACTCCTGATGGCTTATTTGATTGCGACTTTGGTGAGGTATTCGTGGAATTTGGCCTCTTCTTCTCTGCGTCCAAGTTCATTGCAGGTACTGATATGTTTGGTTTTGGCAGGTGCTTGTCATCCATCCTGGACAGTTTCTGTTCCTGTACTCTGTCCATCTTTCACATGTAAATAAAACCAAGAAACAGACATCTGCATGTTAAGATGCTTCACAGAAAAGAATCGTATACTCAAATTCTACCAACTTATAGAAGTCTTATTGCCTATATGTCTGAACTGTTTATATGTATATGAGAGATTGTGCATGAGTTACTTGTTTGATGGCTTGAGATGGATAATGGCATATTGCTTGCTAACGACAACAGAATAAAAATGACATTTTAGTATGGAATTTTCAATCTTGAGAAAATGATAATATGAAGAGAAATGTTGAAGAAAAAGAGATGGTTTTCCAAGAGGATCAGGTTTCTGCATTTGTAGCTCCATTGATCTTGTTTATATGAGATCATTTCGGAGGGACGATGTGATGTAATTAACATTTAACATTGTAATTTTGGTCTTGATCAAAACCCTTGTAACATTGATATGTAAAATGTGTTTGATGTAGATTTTAATCATCAACACTGTCTTGTTTCAAAAGCCATGAAAGATACAAGAAGGGTAGAATAGAGAGATTATATATAAGATAAACGCATGCCGATATAACACTTGCGTACCTGAAAATTCAAGGAGGCTAAAAGTTTTCCGGTGGCCAACGACTGGTTTTCTGGAGGAGGATGGGGAGGTACAAGTGAGAGAATGGAGTTTTTCTGTTTTGCTTTAATTTCTGGGAAAAGAAATAGTGAAATACAAATGGGAAAATACGAGAATAGATGCAACAAACTGTTATTAGCTTAGCATTTTGAGCTTTCTGTTATTCGGTTGAAAACATGTGGTGTCACCTAATTTTCAATTTAGAGCCACTAATAATCTGTTTTCCTAGAGAAAATTCAGCTTTTTCAGAAATTCCACAGAGCCATGTGTTTGGTCTATTAACATTGACAGGACTGACACTATGACATGTTCGAAGATGATAATAAAACAACATAGAAATGAGTGTAGTATTGGATTGGAGATACGGGTTTCAAGGGCAATGACTTAAGCATAATGTAGCTCTGTAATAGTTAAATCCAGACACGTAACAAGGGACTAGGAAACAGTTTCATGTAAAAAGCAGACAATGCAGTTTTGTGGAGGGAAGGATACGTACCAGGATGTGCAGGTGCAGCTCTCTTGAAACTTTGACAAAGAGTTTTAAGTTTTCGAGATGATTTCAGTATGAAAAAAACTGACAAATGGGATTGTCTTCTTGTGGCCCTGAAACTTCTTTACATTGAAAACATCAGTTTCAAGCTTCAACCGTTTTGTTTTTATATATTTATTTCTCTTATAAAATGCAATTCCCACTTTTTGTTCTTCTTCTGGTCCCTTGCATGTTGATTTTGAAAAGCATCCTTGCCAGCAGGCAAAGTTCTCTGCAAGCTGACCAAAACAGCTTACATGTGGAGAAGGTGTCTTCATCACTTCTGTATCCATATGCTATCAATGCTTCAGTGATAATACATTATAAAGTTGGTTTTGGAGATTCAGCTTTTCTTCAAACAGATTGAAGAAAATTTCCAGGTCTAACATGTTTTATGTTTTTAAACAGTCTGTTAACTCCATTTCCTGTTATCATACCCTTAATGGCATCTCTTTCCCAGACCTTTTTTCTTTTTCAATTATCAATTTAAAGCTTTCCTATCTAAGCTCAATCCATTGGGTTCAGTGATTTGTTTTCTCACTCTTTTGATGCCAGGAGCAAAGCTGACGCTTCAATCTGAAGACCTCAAGCTACCGGACCATGTTCCCGGTCCAGAAACGTCAAGATGAAGTAAATGCGTTTGAACTAACTTCTTTGTCATTAAGCATAGGAGTGCAGGGACTCCAACAAAATCAGTTTCCATCTAAAGCTGTGCACGAGAAGCAGGACACAAGCTCTGAAGACACCAGAAGCTGTGAAGAATGGTATAAATCGCGAAAGAGCTTGAGGAAAAGTAAGCGTCTGAGAAGTTTAGATGGTGAAGCACTACTGGGAAGCGGGTCCAGCTCAAACCAGCTCAAAATTGGTGGTGTAGGTTGTGGTCAGGAACAATTATGGTGCGCAAGCTTTGGTCCTGGAAAGGGAGTTCATGGAGACAGGTATTACAAGAACAAGCAGCATTCAGTAGATCATGTACCTGGTGGTGTGAAGAGAGTTCGTGAAATGAATGGTGGTTATAAGGCATACCCATATCTAGCATCTGAGGATAAGCAGAGAACCCAAATGAGTGCTTACGGTCCAGCAAGTGTAGCATCAGTCTCTGAGAAACTCCATCTCAGAATGATTAAAAATCGGGAAGCAGCTGCCAGATCTAGAGCCAGGAAGCAGGTAAACAGGGTGGATTAATCCCCGGTAGTTGGCTCTCTTAATTACTGCCCTTCATGTACTTGGGTTTAATTTGTCAGATTCTATTTCTACCGCTCAAAAAATAAACAAGTAGAAGTGTATAACAGACCAAGTCAAAAATAAACATGCAATGAAACCTACTCTCTATAATAGACTTAAAGCAAGCTTCATTCATTGTTTGCAAGAAAGCTGAATGCTTTGATTGTCAGTTGTCTTCATTTGTGCGATCTCAAGTTTTTTTTTGTTCTCTTCTTGCATTTTAATTCTGCACCATTTTAGGTTCAAGAAGTTCAGCACCAACTTGAAATCACTGAACTGAAAAAGGAGAATGGCTACCTTAAAGGTGCTGTGAGGGTAAGTCACTTTGCCCTTTATGGCATTAAAATACTCTAGCTAGTTTGGTTAATCTCTTCCTAAATTATGTATTTACAGTGCTCTTCTTTTGTTATTGTAGTTTCTCTTGGCTATCATAACAACAAAAAGCAGGAAGTTGCCGACACTCTCAAGGACTTATTCAGCACCATTTTAGCAAAGAAATCACGTGTTGTTTATGTCTAGGGGTTCTTGTGTAAATAATCTCAAAAATAAGAGGAAAGAGGTTGCTTCTCCGTTGTTTTTGTAGTTTTTTGTCTTAATTTTCCTTGAAAATGAAAAGTACTAAAAGTTCATGTCTTTTATGGAAGTCATTTAAATGTTGATCTATCAAGGAAATGCTTTTAAAACATATTTATAAGAGTGAAGGCTTGTAGGTGATGACAATAGTAGGAAAAAAAAATTTAAAAGAGCTGGATAGAAATTGAAAATGACATGGTAAAGATTAAATTGTAAATGAAATGTTAAGGACAAATATGTTAATTAACTCAAAAAAATCTATATTCATCTCCTGGAGGAAAAAGTTTGCTTGTTATCTTTATTTGTCATTTTCATCATTTTGTTGAATATTAAAACTATGAACTTCATCTTTGACATACGGTATAAGTTTGTAAGTATTTTTGTATATTTTATTGTTTGTAAGTATTTCTGTATATTGTATCACTGTTGTTTGCTAGTCCCTAATAGAATTCAAGAAGGGGAAAGGGTGAATTGAGTATTTATATAATTTATTAATTTTTTAACTAAAGTACTCAATTAACAATAACTAACGTAGGTAAGGACAAAGAAAAAGTTTATATAAAATAATTGAACAATTAAGCAATAATTTAAAGAGGATGGAATGTAAACTAATTTATATAAACAACTTTTGTGTAATATACCACTACCATAATGTATATGCCCAAACATCTATAGATTATCCGAGAATATACTATATAGAAATGACATGTTAGAACAATCACATCCACTTATTAAGCATCATACATAACACAAGTATTTAAGAAGATCAAAACTTCCCATTTTATTCCTAAACATGGACATACATTGTTACATTACAATACATAATCCACATATATGCATTACTAACAACATCTAAGAGTTTGCTATTCTTTACAAGACGTTCTAAATGAAGTGGAATGTTAAACACAAATATCCTATCTATACTCTATAGTGTCAACTGGCCGACTTTTGAGTCATTCTTGCTTCAAAATTGACAATACTAGACTGCTACTAGTTTGCATTAGAAGTTAGGTCTTCTCAGTACCTGAAAATCAACATTTGCAAATTTGATAAGTTTTACGAACTCAATGAGTGAACCATCATCAATGCACTCACTCAAACAGAATATAAACATTTCATGTATTAAACATAGTTCAACTAGTATAACACCTCATCCAAAATTAAATCCCATATTTATCACATTACTCTTCATATTTCAACAAGCATATTATGAATACAAAGACTTCATATAGTCATTTCAAAACAGTCTAATCATTTATCTCAATTCTTTATATCATCAACACAATTCAACATATGCAAATGTACATGAGACTCACTTCTATTTTTATTTTGATGTGACCAAGAGCCTATTTGATTGTCCCGTATTCGTTGCAGATACCAAACTCATTTTATATACTATCCCATATCTATTGTGGATGCTAGGCTCATTGATAAATGAGTCTGCGGTTTGTTATATACATTTATGAGCTTTAAGTTCTTTTTCACTTGGGTCACTCTGGTCACATCTCCTTTATCTATTCATGCATTTCTATGTAGTGAGATGCAACAATTCACATATGATGCATTCATTATTTCACATTCGATAAATTTCAGTCATATATCAAATTCTTCAGATCTAAGTCCGGCATTTAACATTCAATTAAGAACACATATTTCCATATTCACATACATTTACAAAATACTTTTAATACATTCCTGAATATCATTATCCTCGAACAATTGATGGTCCGGAATTATCATAATCACATGAGTAGTAATTCAATAACTGAATTTAAAATAAAGCAACTAGAATATAGTGAGGGAACATCTAGGTTGGCTCTTAGTAAGCTCCAGATAGCTATTGTCTCGATGATCCGGCAATGTCTGGATGCGGTTGGTCAATTTGTGCTTCTATATCATACAATACACACATATGTATACATTACAACTTGTTTAATCAAATGAATACTCAATCATACACATGTATATGTTTCATGTTTAATTCATACTCAATCAGCTATCCCGAGTATGTAACCTTATTCCTAAATCTTGCTCATTCATTCATTATAGTTTGTATATGTTGGACCCTAAACTTTTCTTGGAAGTTAGAACTATTACATGTGAAATGTTGGAAGTTAAGAGCTGGAAAATGTAGTTTGAAACATATTCATTGAGTATGCTTTGGTATTTTAGCCATAACTTTTCTCTAGTTATCCAGATGTGATGATTATTGAATTTGATTAAATTAGAGAAATAGGGCTACAGCTTATCTGATGAAATAGAGTTTTAATTTAGCCTTGAAGAATTTCAATTTATGGATGTAAGTTGAGCACAAAATATTGTTTCAGCTTAAGAATAGTTTGGAAATGTTTGGGATATAACTTTCAGATTTCCAAACTAATTTGAATGATTTTGGTGTCATTAGAAAATTAAGACAATGAGAAACATTTTTCTAGAAGGAAATATTATAAAATTCCTGCAATTTTCCTATGATCATTAGTCAAGAAGTTAGAAGTATAAGATGTTAGTTACAAAGACAAAGGAGGGTAAATATGGAAAGACTACTTAAATGAGGGGCAAAATGGGAAAGACAACTAAAATGTTGTCTTGAAATAAGAAGAAGGAAGCACGAAATTGAGAGAAGAGAAGAGAGAGAGAGTCGTAGAGAAAGAAGAGAAGAAGGAGAAAATCGTGGAAGAAGAGAGAAAAGGAAGAAAGAAGAAGAAAAGAAGAGGAAATCAAGCTTTATTAAGGTAAGTTCATCTTTTTCTTCTTGCTTTATTAGAGAAATGAGTTGTATTGAGGATGAAGGGATTAGAGAGAGAATGGGTGTTGTGTTGGAAGAAGATGATTTGATAGACCCATTTGATATTTAGGGTTTCTAAACTAGGTTTTTGGCTTTTCTAACCTAGATAGACCATGGTTAAGTTAATGCTAAGCCCAATTTATCATTTTTGTGATTTTGAAGTTTTAGGGATTTTATTTGAATTGGAATTGAATGGAAGATTGGTTTGTTTTAGGAAATCAAAAGAACCCTATCCAAGAGCAATGGGAGAGACATCTTTGAGTAAGTCTATAAGCAAGGAAATCAAGATGGGTTTCATATTTATAATTGAATAATGAGCCATTAAAGTTTTTCCAAATCAAGAGAATAAAATGATTTCAAGTTCATAAATGTGCATATATTGTTTTTAAATAATTCAAAGAATTTGCTTATATGTGTGTATATGCTTAATTGATTGGATTTGAATTGTTGTGAACGTGAAAAAATGCATTGTGATTTATGATCATGTTATGCCATTGAAATGTGTCATGGCATTATATATAAGGAAAAAAAGAGAGGCAAAAGCATGAGAATATGAAAATGTATGGAATTGAATTGAGCATGAGAGTTGATTGTGTTTGGGCAAGAGTGGAACCGTTTCGTAGTTACGTGCACGTCGACATAAAGCCTTCTCCCGGCTGCCCGCTTGTGGCCCACGAGATCTGAAAAGTGGACTCGTTTCGTTCACAGAGCAAACTTCGGTTTCTCTATTTTGTTCCACGAAACCCTCGGGCTATTTGTTGTGCATTGCATCTGTGAATTGTCAAGTTGATGCATACATGATTTGTATTATTATGAATTGGTTGAGAACTATGCTTTTCTTGAATTCAATAAGAATTTTCTATGACAAATGAATAATTTCAATGGTTTTGCTTGTTATCGATTATAAACTGTTACCCATGAGCTTTTAAGCTCACCCTCACTCTTCTTCCCCTCTTCAGGTGAAAAAAATGAGATCGAGTAACCAAGAGATAAGGCATCATTCTATTTTTGCAGTGTTTCTATATATTAAGTTAGATTTTGTAAAAGTAAGACTTTAGATGCATTTTGAGAATTATTAGATCTGGTATCTTTTGTTTTTTGGATTTTGATACCAATGATGTAATGTGGCTTGGAATGCTATTAAAACTTTGTAAACTCCTATTTTGTTGTCAATGAAATATGAATTATGTATGGGTGTTGTTGAGTTGGAATTAGATGTACTTGAAGAAGTTATCTACTTGAGTTGATGAACTTTGAACATGAATTGTTGTTGCTTATAAGTGAGATATTATGGAAAAAGGAAATATAGGATTTTTATGAATGATGCAAATTAGTTGTAAGGGATGAGTCAAATGAGTAACGATTAGGGAGTTTAATGAAGTGAAGTTGGTAGTTAAATGGTTATGCTCATGACTTTCCAAGTTGTACATTGCAATTTCAAGTTTCTCATAAGGGTGAAATTGGGTTTCTGACTTTAGTAGAAATTGTGGATTGATTTAGGCTGAATTAGACAAAGTTGTCTCTTAAAAGTTGTAGCTTATCTTTTTAGCTTTCCATTGATATAAAGTATGAAATTTTTGGACATTGGAGTTGAGAGATATGATCATTAGAAGTTTGTGATGTTGTTTAAGATGGACATTCAGGACAGCTATATTGTTTTGAAATTTTGACCCTTATAGATGCAGAAATTATTTTTAAGTTCTTCATAAAAGTTGTAGATCTAGAAGTCTTATTTAAAACAGTCTAAGAATGAACTTAATCTGATATTTGTAGTGAAAGTTATGCTCATTTTACCATTATAGGTCGGAAAAGGAAAAGCAGGAAGGGAAATCGTCGCAATCGCGACTTCGTGGCCACGAGCGCAGGTCGCGATCGTGCTCATCCGCAGGTTCTTCCCCCTACCCTGAACATGTTCCACTCTTTTGACCATAACTTTGATGTCCAACCTCTAAATGACCTGATTTTTGAAGCATTGGATTCTTAACAAATTTTTCTATATCTCCATGACAGTTTATAACTTTTGATATTAATTTGAAAAGGTTTGGTTGAATCAAAGTGAGGGGATCAATTGGAAGAGCATGAATTGAATATTTTACTGAACATGCTTCAGCATTTTGAGGATATCTAGATCTGTAGAGCTCCAAATACAATGATTATTGTCTCTAAATAAAATAAAGACATAGAGACATAAATTATCTTAAGGAATCAAATTTTAATTCGGTCTCTAAGACTTTCAATTTCAGGAGTATATTTGGGCATAGTGTACTGTTTTAGCTTAATAATAGTCTGAAAGTGTTTGGGCCATAACTTCCAAATTTCTGAACCAAACGAAAGGATTTTGGTATCTTTAGAAACTTAAGACAATGGGAAACAAATATTCTGAAGAAGTCAAACCTAAATTCTAGTTGGAAGCTTCCCAAAATCTATTCTAAAATAGAAGAATGAGTTTGCAGCATTTTGTGACTCCGAATGTTGGGCTCTGGAAATAGAGTCCAACAATGTTTGTCTGTATGAACATCTATGAAGATTCTTTACATTCTTCCAAACCAAATTGAATAGACAGAATAAGTTAGCATTAGACTAAGACATTTCCTATCTTCTCTAATCCTTTTATACATATTTTTATCCCAAACCAAAATACTTCCCCGGTGATTCTCAAGGAGAACTAAATTCATTTTGTGTTGCATCATTGCCTATATTGTAGAAGAAAATGTTGGACCCTAATTTTGAGTGGAATTTAGAAATATTAAGTGAAATTAAATGATTGGGTCACTATATGTATTGTGTTCTGGATGTATTTATGTTTAAAGGAAATTGATAAGAAAAGAAATGTTTGATTTTGATAACTTTGGGATTTGGAAGTTAATTGAGTGAGATAATTGAAATGGAAGTTAAAAAAATCAAGAAATAAGAGAAAAAGAGAGAAAATTTGAAAATTAAGAAAAAGTTGACTTTTGGGGATAGAGAGTTGACTTTTTGATTTAGGCATAATTTGAGAAAATGATCTTCATGAAACTTGT
>JAOSBK010000005.1:22551251-22575400 GCA_027568895.1 Erythroxylum shatona | reverse complement strand
GGGACGGCATGTTGGTTTCTCTGGTCCTGGCGAAACAAGGCCCTTTTCGACGATCACTTCTCCTGGCCGATTTCTCCAGAACAGCATGTGCTGACCTATGTTTCCCATATCCGTCTGGCTACAGTCTGGCAACAATGGGCGCACTTGCGCACGGTCCCACGACAGACACTCTTGGTAGGTTGGCGCCCGCCTACCCAGGGCTGGGTCAAGCTTAACACTGATGGCGCTTCCAAAGGCTTCACTAATTCGGCTTCAGCCGGTGGCCTGCTTCGTGACACTTCAGGTGCTTGGTTGGGCGGATTCGTCCAGAACATTGGCCGGTGTTCCCCTTTAATGGCGGAATATTGGGGGGTCTTGTCAGGTCTCAAGTTAGCATGGTCCTTGGGTTACCGACATATCGTCTTAGAGGTGGATTCGAGTACAGTGCACGACATGCTCTCTTCTGCTCATGCGCGGGCTGCCTCCCCCCACCCTTTAGTATTGAGCATCCATGGCCTTCTCTCCCGTAACTGGGTTGTATCTGTTCACCACGGGTACCGCGAGGGTAATCGTTGTGCGGACTGGCTTGCACATGCAGCTTCCCAGTGTTCCTTCGGGATCACCCAGCTTGCGCATCCTCCCAGCGGATGCATCCCTATCCTCTTAGAGGACGCGTCGGGGCTCTGTCTCCCGCGACTTCCCATGTAATTGTTGCTACTTTCTCTTTCTATCAAAAAAAAAAAAAAAGAGTGCTTCTAACCATTTTGTTGGAGTTGAATAAAATCGCGTAAATCCATTAAGACCCAGTTCACCACCACTAGCAGGCAGGCGTTACATATGCTTCCTAGGATCTTGTATTTCTTTTTAACAGAGAAACAAATTCCTTGTAATTATTTCCTTTCTTAATCTTCTTCTTATTAAAAAAGCTTTCAAACAAGCAATATTTTCTTGTTTCTTTATTTAAGAATCAAAACCAAAGGGAAACAATTGTTGCATTTATGAATAAAAAATTCATACGCAACCTTTAACCTTCGTATGATAATTAATGAAGAAAACAATTATAAATAATCTGGGACCAACTTCTCTGTTAAAAATTCTACGTCATCAAATGGTGGGCCCCACTTTGAAAAAAACTATATTAGAAAATAATTGATGGTAACTTCACACTTTTTTTTTTTTGGGTTCTTTTCAAACGTTTAGAGTTTAATTTGAACAATTTTTAAATGTTAGGATTCATTTTAAACACCCTAAAATGTTATAGCTTATTTTAGATATCCGTGTAAAAGTTAGAGGTTATTTTACTTTTTTGGTTAAATAATGAACAAAATCGTAATGGAAGAGAGGAGAATAGTAGGAGAAAAATAAAGGAAATAGAACATTGTTTTGAAAATTCACAAAATTTACATAAATTTGTTTTTTTTAAAAAAACAAAAAATTAAAACTCAAATAATCATGTTTTTTAAAAGAAAAACATAGAAAATAAATAGACACACAGCCCCTAAGATTATTTGGTCACTATAACATTTTAGGAGGTGGTTAAATCCGTAAATTGCATAGTTTATGGGGGTAAAAGAGTCGTTGAAATAGTATATATAACAAAGCACAATCAATCCTCTTCTTTTTATATTTGCGCCAAAGCACTCGAGGCTAGGATCGCGTTCAGCTAATCTAGCGATCGATCGATCGATAACATTCCCTAATTCTGTATTTCTAGCCAAAACCCTAACCGAACCAACTCTCTCTCTCTCTCTCTCTTTCTCTCTCTCGATAATCCTATGGGCTCCAAATCCAACTCCCTGTCCGGCGACGGCGCTAGCCCTGGGTTAGTTTCTTTCTCTTTCTCCCTCACTCTTTCTTTTTAGATTTGTACGGGTCTATGACCAATTCATGTTTTTTGTTATTTGATTCCTGGAAAAGTCCATTAGGAGAATAAGTAGTTAGAAAGCTTAGGTATTTGCATATTATTATTTCTCACGTATGTCTTGGATTGCGGTCATAATTGGTTGTTTGATTTCCTTCTACAGAAAAATCTTTATTGGTGGATTGGCTAAAGACACTACTTATGGTAAGTTTTCGTCTTATGTTTTTCACCAAGTTGCTTTGGACTAATGTAAGAGACCTTAGAATAATGGGATTTGTAATAAGGTTGATGGTTTGAGTTGGGTTATTTGGCTTTTTTTATGCTTGGTTATTTACTTCTTCGTGTTGGTTGATTGGGTACTGTTGTTATTTTCCAAATTGCAGCTACTTTTAATAAACACTTTGGCAAGTATGGGGAGATTACTGACTCCGTCATTATGAAAGATCGTTACACGGGTCAACCTAGGGGTTTTGGATTCATAACCTATGCTGATCCTTCCGTAGTTGACAAGGTTATCGAAGATACCCATATTATTAACGGCAAGCAGGTGTATTATCTCCCCTTTAGTGAGGCTTTAATTGTGTCATGTTTGTTTCATATGTTGTTGGCAATTTAAGCCTTTTTGCCCCTTGGCTTTAATTGTGTCATGCTTGTTAAATATGTTGTTGTCAATTTAAGCCTTATTTCCACTTCCAAGTCTATGTCTTTTTTTTGTTCCTCCTTCAAGTTTCTCTTAGTGATTAGTAGGGAACATCTGATCTGAAATTCCTGGGACAAAATGCTTAGGCTTTTTCGCTTTTGTTTATTAGGAAGGGGGTTATAGTCTTGAAAAAAATTCATGCAACTTTTTAGTGATTTGTAAGCCGACTTTCATGCTTTGAACCTTTTGATGTTCGTTATGAATGATCATTGTTCTTGAACAAGAATCATATCCATGGGGTCAACGAGATTATACATTTAGTAGTTTAATTTTTGGTGGATATAGATTGTTTCTTCAAAGTACCTTGTAACTGTGAAGAGGATGTTCTTTTTATAGCTCAATATAATCCTTTGAGTTTTTCCTTCACATATTGGTAAAGCGTATTAGTTTTTGATTTAATGTTCAATAAATATCCTAATTAGTGTTGATGGAGCAGGTTGAGATAAAGAGGACCATTCCTAAAGGTTCTGGTCAGTCGAAGGACTTCAAAACAAAGAAAATTTTTGTTGGCGGGATCCCAACATCTCTTACCGAAGGCAAGTCTCAAGTTCTGGTGGTGTGTTATCAATTGGGAGTGGAAGGGGGATTTTTTAATTTCATAATACTTTTCATTACGTGTTACCTTTTTGATCCTCTCTGATATATTATTCTTTAAACCTTTTAGACGAGTTTAGAATTTTCTTCTCCAAATATGGAAAGGTGGTGGAACACCAGATTGTACGTGATCATGAGACAAACCGTTCGCGAGGCTTTGGATTTATAGTTTTTGAAGATGAAGAAATAGTGGATGAAATGTTATCCAAGGGAAATATGATAGACATGGATGGTGCTCAGGTAAGCTGGTTCAAAAATGGTCTTCAAGAACTGTAAATACAATTCTCTTTTGTATGTAAGGTTTTGTCAAAATGTTTGCATAGAAAGGATCTTGTTTTTCATCCTCTCCGAAGTCATATTGAAAATTTCAGTGTCTAACTTTAGTAGTGAAGATTGTGGCAGGTTTATATCTCAGGAAAGGACTCCTAATAGTGTAAGTTGCAGAACCTAGGTTAACTAAGTTGCTTTGTTGTAGGTGGAGATCAAGAAAGCTGAACCAAAGAAAGCCTCAAACCCACCACCTGCTCCTGCATATGGTAGCAATTCTAGGAGTCGTTCTTTCAGTGATGGTTTTGGTGGGTATGGAAACTCTTATGGGTTTGATTCAGGGTTTGGACCTGGCCCCTATAGGACACCAGGGGGTCTGGGTGGTAGACTTGGTAGTGGCTACACGTTTGGTAGTGGTAGTGGGGATTTTGGCTCTGGATATGGGAGCTATGGGGGCAGTAGCTTAGGAGGTTACAGAGGTGAATCCGCCCTTGGTTATTCTAGTCGATTTGGACCTTATGGTGGGGCTTATGGTGGCGGTTATAGTGGGGCCGGCCTAGGAGGGTATGGTCGAGGAGGTGAGGGATATGGTAATTATGGCAGTGCAAGTTATGGTGCAGGCTATGAACCTGGTCCAGGTGCTAGTTATGGAGGAGCAGGTGGGCTTTATGGCAGGGGAGGCTATAGTAGCAATAGTCGCTACCATCCTTATGCAAGATAGAAATGAAGGCATTCTGATGCAGTTGCTTAAGCTTTGCCTAGAAGTTCAAAACATGGTGGCTCTAGTTTTTGCTTTATGAATCGTTAGGCACAGAGATCTGCCGTTTTTGCAACTGAGAGGGGTTAAGGCTTGAATATCTACTTTCTAGATTTTATTGTATCATTAGACTAAATAGTTTCTGCTACCATCTAGTTCCTGGTCTGGTTAACTTATTCTAGCACTTTTAAAATTTAGCTTGTGTTGTAGCCCACAATATTTATTGAGCTTGTTGTAATTTACTAGCTACCTAGATAGCATTTTTTATTGTGTTTGCCTGAATGAACAATCTAGTTTGGTTGGGCACATACTATTGGTATTGTTTAGATTGAGCCAACCAGTTGTCACGTAGTTTGTAGTTTTGTTGTTCGGAAACTGGCCCAGGATTGACATTAGCGATTAGAGATTTTCGCAGAGTTAATTGGATGAAATTGAGACGAGTTTTTGGTAGGTCAATATGCTCAATGTCCAATTCTTATAGGTCCAGGGAAATGTGAGTTATTTTCTAGAATTGGTTACTCGGGAAGTTGAGGTAATGTTACTTCTAGCCTTCTTGGCTGAATGCCCTTGTGGTAACAACTACTTTGGTTTTGTTTCATTCCTTAATGATATACAACATGGAGCATTTGATCTTAAATTGGGTAAGTTTAACTCGACTAAATAAATGTTTGTGGCATATTTTGATTGTTATTTGCTCTATAGTTGTTGATTTCTGCAGCTTTATTTACGGTCGTCATCATCCTGGAGTCTTTTTGCCGAATGAGAAATCCTGCTTTTCGAAATGGGCGGGTGATTAGGGTTGTAGAAAGTGGATTTTTTTGTTGGGTTGAGCAAATTATAGGCAACTTTTTACATAAAAACATGTACAAATGTATCATGTGGATTGATCTGTACGAAATCACAATTTGGGGAATTTATGAAATGTTCTTGCATTTGTTACATTATGCTTGTATGTTAGATGTCTCCGGCATCGGTGCTTGGCTAAATTGCACTGCGAATTTTTCTCCCCGAAGCGTTGTGACGGAGTTTACAAGTCTGAGAAGTTGAAGACCTTGAATGAGCTTTAAACAGAGATTTTGACTCAGAGTTGAACATCAAAGTAAAAATCTCCTCCTTAATTACAATAATCTTCGCTGTAACACGCAAAGGAAAATATTACAGCGGTGACTAAGTCATGCAACACAGCAAAATCAGTGCATTGGTGGAAGCTTGAAATCTGGCGGTAATGGCCACCTGTAAAAGAAGGCCTCGGTAATGGCCACTTGTCTTTTTATGTAACCTGTATCTGTTAACATAGGAGTACCAAAGTCGGATTTCTTTTATGTTTTTATGGTTTTTAATTTTCCTTTTATTTTCTTAAAAGAAAAATAAAATTTTATTTCAGTAATTATGTTAATATAATTATAATTTTATATTAGATAATTAAATAATATTTAGTTATTTAAAGTCAATTTATGAAAAAAATGAAAATTAAAAAATTAAAATAACATAAAATTAAAAATTAAAACAGACATGCCAAGTTAGAAGGGTTCGTCGACAATCATACCCGTCAACTCACGCACTGGACCGTATCTTCCTTCAAATTGTAAGGCGAATAATGGAAATACTTGCAATCAAACCCAAGATCAGTGGCTGACGTGCATGCACAACTCTATCATCTCTGCCATAGTTTGTTTGTTTCTTTAAAAAATAAATAAATGTGAATACATCTATATAATCTTATCAGGAACGGACTTTGACTAATGGCCTTGAAAATCTAATATGTAAAGATAATATTTATATTGCATCGTATTCTACTCTATATTGAATGTATTAGCAATATCCCTTAATTTTGGCCATCTTTATATTTATATTTGATCTTTTGGAGTAACGAGTAAAGCTGTTTCTTTGAAACTTTTTAAGTCATAGAAATATTCTCTTAATATTCTCTTTGTAAAATTACAAAGAAAATGATGGACACATTAGGACCCTCTCAAACTTCCACTAAGTAGGGAGTCTTGTGTACTAAATACGTTTTCTATTTTTAATTTTAGTCATATGTGGATAGTCTTTATTATTTTGTAATATCTTTCCACATATTTTATACTTTGTATCCTCGTATATATTGTCAGTAGAACACATTTAGGGATATAGAGCCTTATTCATCTTTATGGTATTAGAGATAGGATTCTAAATCAATCCTTCAAAAAAAGAAATTTCCACTTGTCTTTTCTTTTTTTCTTTCTTTCTTTATTGCTGTATTAAAAGGTCATCAAGTTGATGAACATGTTGATGATTCTGTCACTCCTCTATCCATTGATGATCTAGGGTCTGGGTAGTGATTACAAATTGATTATCTCATTCTTTCTTGGATTTAATCCACCATTTCTCATGATTTTTTATTATCTATAATTACTTTTGGTAAGCCTTTTACTACTCGAGATGCATGGCTAAAAATTGAAAAAGTATTTAGAGATCACAATGGATCTCAAATTGTATCTCTTAGTCAAGAGCTTTAACATTTGGAGAAACATAGTTTATTAATGAATGATTTTATGAGCAAGCTGAAAGAATTGTTTGATTGTTATATCTGCTCTTAATGATGATGTTTCCACTTCTCATACAAATTGTCATGGGCTTTGGTTTAGAATATAATCTCATTACATATGTCCTAGTTACTAGAGAACCATTACCTACCTTTGAAGAATGCAAGTCTCTACCGCTATGGAGGAATCTTAACTTCAAAAATAGCTGTATCTTTCTCCTGTCTCAACAATCCTTTCTTTGAGTCTTTTGTTATTCCAACTGGTTCTCATAACCTTGTATTAAAAGATGTATTTGTTTCTCTTACTCTAATTAAAAATTTAATTTATGTTGGAAAGCTTATTGTTGATAACAGTTGTATTATGGAATTTAATCCTTCTGGTTTTTGTGTTAAGGATCTACAAACGAAGCACAAGATTCTCAGCTCTACTTGTTAAGATAAGCTTTATCCTTTTCACAATTTCATCCACCCACTAAACTCGATCGGTCTTCTGACTGTTCGTGTCAGTAGTTCCACATGGCATCATCACTTAGGGCATGTTAGTTCTAGAGTACTTTCTCATCTTTTTCATCATTCTTTGATTTCTTATAAAAATCTAAGAGTTCAAATACTTAATTTTTTCATGCATGTCAACTAGGGAAGTATGTCTGCTTACCTTTTGACTAATCCAAGTCTCACACTTCATCTTCTTTTGGACTAATTCATTCTGATGTATGGGTTTTGCTTGTGCCTTCACACAATGGTTATTGTTATTTTCTCACCTTTTTAGTTGATTTTTTGCGTTATTGTTAGTTATATCCTCTCAAACATCATGGAGGAGAATATCATGACAAAGATGGTGTTTCAGGACTTGAAAAGGTCCATTTGCTAGATTTATGGAATCAGATAGAATAGTGACAAAATTTACTATGCTAAGTAGTCCTAAGCAAAATAATGTGTTGCTGAAAGGCATAACCGCACCTTGAAGGACTTGAAGAAGCCAATGCAGGACAAGACTATTCTACTTGATTATCTAGAAGTGTGAGGACACTGGGCCTTAAGAAGGGTGGATTGTGAGATCTCATATTGGTTGGAGAGGAGAACGAAGTACGTCTTATAAGGATACGAATACCTCTTACCTATAGATGCATTTTTCAGATGTGAGAAGAGCAAACTATGAGGGCTTTGGCCCGATGGGCAACTCAAAGCTTACAATATCTGTAGATGGGTGGCTTGGGCTATTACATTAAGTTTTTGAAATACAATGTCTATGATAATGGTGGGCCCTTTGTCCCATCAGATGATAGTAGGGTGAATACTACGGTTATTATATACCCGCCACTCATCAGTTAGATCCAGTGGATCTAGGTCTTTGTACATTACCTGTACATGAACAGGAACCCATACATGTACACATAGAGGTTCCTGGAAGTACAAAATCTAATGCAGTTGTGTAGATTCGCTAGAGTGAGACGACATAATATCCCATTTGATTACATAGTCTATTAGGTGAAAAGGACTATGCTATTAGACATATTATGAATCCAATTAATTACATACCTAATGCAGATTTGTGGTGGGATGCAATGAATGATGAGATGCAATCCATGAAGTAGAGTAAGGTTTAGGAGCTAGTTGATTTGTAGCAGAATTGTAAACCTGTCAGTTGTAAATGAAGTTTTAAGACCTAAAGAATTTCAAGATGAAGTTAAGCAATTTATGGGCTAGCTTAGTTGCTAGAGGGTTCACTTAAAGAGAAAGCTTTGACTTTGATGTTACCTTTTCTCCTGTATCCTCATAGGATGCATTTTGAGTGATTATGACAATTGTAGCTCCTGATGATATAAAGTTATATCAGATGACTATCAAAACTGCTTTCCTAAATAAAGACCATTATGAAGAGGTCTATATGGAACAACATGAAGGATTTCAGGATCCAGATGGAACTGACATGGTTTGTATATTAAGCAGATCAATATATGGTTTACATCAAACCTCCCAAAAGTGATACCTTATATTTGATGAGTTTGACCTCTTTCGGCTTCATGAAAAATAAATTTAAAAAGATGCTTCCATCACGAGATTAGGGGGAGCAAAATTATCTTTCTATTATTGTATGTGGATGATATATTGCTCACATTGAATAACTTGACCATATTGCATAAGGTTAAGCAACTTTTGGTCAAGCACTTTGACGTGAAGGATCTTGATGAAGCATCTTTTGTCATAGATATTTAGATTCACTAGGACAAATCTCAACAATCATTAAACCTCTTACATAATGCATACATTGAGTATGTGTTATAAAGGTTTAATGCGGTTAACAGTAAACCTATTGTAGCACCAATCTCTCATTGTGAGATATTATCTTTGGCACAGTGTCCAAAGATTTAGTAAAGAAAGAGGTTATGAGGAATGTTCCGTATTCTAGTATGATTGATAGCCTGATGTATGCTCTAGCCTGATGTATGCTCAGGTAAGTACTAGGATGGACATTGCATTTACTGTTTGACTATTTGGTCAATATCTAGTTAACCTAGGTATAAACCATTAGAATGCAGTTAAGTGAGTGTTGAGATACTTAAAGGGAACTAAAGATTATATGTTGACATATAAAAAAGTTAACAGTCTAAACCTTGTAGGAAGTTCATATTCAAATTTAGTTATATTTCCCTGATTGAAAGTCCAATTAAGGTTACATTTTTATGTTTGTAGATGGTACAATATCGTGGAAAAGTGTCAAGTAGACACAAGTGACTTCCTCGCCATGCATGCAGAGTATATGCTATAGGGCTACTTTAATAGATGATTTAGCTTAGAAACTTGATTTTTTAGTTGTTTGTGGTTGATTCAGTGACTAGACCTATTTGGTTGTACTTTGATAATCTTTATGTCGTGTTGTTTAATAATAACAAAGAATATCACATGGTTTTAGCATTTGGAGGTCAATATTTGACCATAAAGGAGTTAAAACGAAAATGTGATATTAAGTTTTGAAGCATTTAAGGACTAAAGAAATGTTAGGTGATCCTTTAACTAAAGAACTTCGCTCACTTGTGATTGTGAGACAAGTATACAAAATGGGTGTTTTGAAGTCCTTAGACATTGTTAGCTAGGGAATCGTTATGTTTGCTCCATATACATTTGTTCATTTATACATTTGATGTATTATGATAGTATGGTAGTTCATTAATAAAGATGATCATCGTTTATCCTCAATAATACATTTTATCATAAATTGTCATAATACATATAAAAATCTTAAGATTTGTGTCAATCTTAAGCATTGAAAGGTCATTGGGCATATATACAGATTGACCTTGAACCTATGTCATTTAGACGCATACAGTTTTATACGAATATCCATAAAATTTCATATGACGTAGAGGATATAAGTTTTCAATCCTATAAGGGTTCTCTAATGTAGTTTATCATTCAATTATAAAATATAAAAGTTTTCTCTGATGCAATTTAACATTTGGTAAGGGGAAACAAGTTTTCTCTAATATTGTTTAGCATTCGGTGAGAGAAAACAAGATTTCTCTAATTCAATTTCGTATATGAAGTTTAGCATAAAGTTTAGAGAAATCGAGACCTGGAGACAAAGATGATATAATTTAGATCATACAGGTATCATCTTAGTTTGCCACAGTTCATCTTCCCATTCATGTTAGTGAGGTATTAGATATGTGTGATTGTATTGGATCTATATCACATATGACACATATATTTGATACTTTTCGGTATCAAAAAGCTTGCAGGACGGAATGATGGACTTTTGTTATCTTTGGATCAAATGTTTATTTTAAAACTTAGTCGATTAATACAGTAGCATAGCTTGACCGAGTTTTTAAAACTGTTTTCAACTTGATTCAATACCGCAATTAAGTATTATTCAAGGGGAAGAATGTTGGATATTTTTGACTTTTTCATAAAGTTAGACAACATTTAATTGCATTTTTTGATTTTTCAATAACTTATCTGCTAAGTTACGTAATTTGATTTGGATAAAGATAATAAAGTGACCCAATAAATGATCTAATTCAATGGGTCGAAGTCTAGGAAAAAAATAGATCCCGATCAATGTGGACTAGACTCATATCGAGTATGTGACGAGGAAGCCCAATATGGAAGCTATATATAAAGGTTAAGATCTCTTGTAGTTACTCATATCATTCGTAAGCATAAAGATTCTCTGACTCGTTAAGAGAGCTTACGTTTAAAAAAACTATAGAAAGACGTTGATTGCATCCCGGTGAATAGTTCTCGTGAAGATGGTGGTGGATTTGCGCTCGTTTTGGCTTCAAAAAGTTCGTTTGAAGTTACAAAACCGAAATTAGGTATTTTTCGTATTTATTTATTTATTGCCCTTTCACATTCAATACATAATACGTAACTAAAGTCCCGTTACGTATTACAATATAACCTTACGGTGAAACCTACAACTATACACATTGTTATTAGTTTTGCTCTTTTGAAACATTACCTATTCATCCGTTGGATGTTAAAAATGTATTCCTTTGTGGATTTCTGTCATGTTTATGAAACAACATCCTGGTTTCACTAACATTACCCATCCAGATTTTGTTTGTAAGCTTAATCGGGCTTTATATGGTCTAAAATAGGTACCCCACGCTTGGTAACACTAATTTGCTTCTTTCGTGCGCTCTTTCTTTACATGGATCATATTATTGTCACAACTTCCTCCTCATCATCATTATCGTCCATTATTACTTCTCTACAATAAGAATTTTCTACTTTAGATTTAGGTGACTTGCACTATTTTATGGGCATTTAACTATTTTATGGGCATTTTTGTTACTCATTCCTCTTTTGGCCTATTTCTTTCTCAGTCCAAATATGCTTGAAAACTTCTTAATCATTTACATATGTCTACAGCCAACTCTGTTTGTACCCCTGTTGATTCCAAGTGTCAGTTATCATTAACTGATGATGATCCTTTATTTTATGCCACATAATATCGCAGTATTGTTAGTGCCCTTCAATATCTTATTGTCACTCATCTTGACTTGGCCTTTGTTGTTTAGCAAGTCTGTTTATTCAGGCATGCCTCGCAAATGAGTCATATAAAGGTTGTTAAATAGATTCTATGGTATCTTAAAGTTACTGTTGATTACAATCTTCTACTTTCCCAAGGATCCCTACATGAAATGGTAATATATTATGATATTGAGTAGGTAGGTTGTCCTAACATTCATCAATCCCCCTCTAGTTATTATGTGTTCTCCGATCCAAACTTCATCTTTTGGTCTTTAAAATTCCATCTTACTGTCTCTTGATCCAACACTAAAGTCGAATACCAAGTTGTTGCAATGTTGTGTCTGAAGTTTCATGGATTCATTCTCTATTGTCTAAGCTTGGTCGAAGACTATCATTTGCGACTTTGGTTTTCTGTAACAATGTTAAAGATAATTTCCTTCCAATTAATTTTGTTCAGAATATGTACACTAAAAATGTTGATATTGACCTTCATTTCGTATGTGAAAAAATGATTGTTAGGACTGTTGCGGTCTAAACAAAATAATATAAATTAAATTCTATCTAGACTAGCTAGAGGCAAATGTACCATGTCGACAAGTAATATAAAACGATAAGAACCGAATATTATACCCAAAGGATTCCAACACGCAAGACAATTAAATTAAACGATGCAAAATTACTCAGATGATCAAGAATTGATTGTTTTGAAAATAAAATAAAATAAGCAAATCAAAGAAATATGCAAGATGCAAAGTATGAATTAAAAATGGCTAGATTTAATCAAATGACAGAAATTGGCTAAGGTATCAGATTTCAATTGGATTGGACACTAAAACTTGTAACGGTAGATTGATTTAGGATTTACATCACTTAAGCGAGTTGAACCCAATGTTCATTGGAATTCATTTCTCTTCTAAATCTGAGTTACCTACTTGGTTCATAGATAATTTGGAATAAAAGACATTCAATGTAAGCAGCCTAAAATTAAGTTCATTAATCCTATGTATCCTCACACAAGAACCTATGGTTGATCTACACTTTAGTCTAAAGTATGATACTTGATTAATTTTCTGACAAATTAAATCACATTGGTTATGATATTCAATTATCTAAGGCCTTAATATAGATGATCAAGCTAAATTAGGACTAAATATGTATTCAATTAAGCAAAAACTAATACCACAAAAATTATCTTAATCCAATATCAATCCTAACCTTTTCTAAAAAAAAACTTACTTACATATATTTATCAATGTAATACAAATCATGATCATAATATATATTTGCATCGATTAAAACTACAAAAATTAAAATAAATAATGAATAAAAATAAAGTAGATCCCAACAAAACTGTGGCTGCTGAGATTGGAAAACGTCTGACCATCGTTTAGCTCGCTATCTTCGGCCTTTTCTCTCCCACCAACTTTTTCATACAAACTCATGTTGTCTTCATTTTCTTCGCTGCCGCCACCAGCTCCAACTCTTGTTCCTATCTATTGATGTTTTAATAAAGGCTTTGTCCACCTTTTCACACACACCCATTGTCTCCTCCTATTCACGCGCAGCTCATTCTTTGTTCTCCCCAGTGGAGTCGCCAGCTGCTGTCATGTTCTTCTCTCTACGCCGCCACCAGCTGCCTCCTCTTCTATCCTATGTCTTGATGTGACAAATAAGGTTTGTGGTTTGGTCCACCTTATTCACGCACATCTCATTCTTCGTTCCTTCCTCTCCGCCAATGACTACGACCGTAGCACTCATAATGTTCCTCGCGTGGCTCACGATAACAAGCTCTAATAGTACTCTGTTTCTAGCCAGTGGTTTGATCGGTTCTCCGACCAAAAGATCTTTGCCAATAGCTTTAATATACATATCCTCCGAAACTTTTACCTACACCTTCAAATTCACCGTCAGCAAGATAAATTTCAGTTACCTGTGGCAGAAAGAAGAGTGATTTGAGTGTGGCAAAGGAGGGAAGAAGGGCACGTTAAGATTTTATTTTGTTTAATTTTTTGATATTATTTTATTAAAATTTTATGTAAATTTTGTATGGCACGTGACATCCTACATGTACCATACTACAACTGATATGATACATCAAAATCATTAACAAAGAGATTAATGCCAAATTAATTTTGTAAAAAATTAAAAATTTAAGTATTTTATTGAAACTTATGATTACTCTAACCTAACTTTCTAGAAACCGTCACCTTTTCTTTCTTTAGACTCTCTCACTATAATCGCGATTTCCTTCGTTTGCACTGGGATTTATTTCGTTAGTTAACTGCTTCGGGGGTTAACCAAGAACTTCTATGGAGCCCCTTGATTTGGAGGGACAGCTCCACAAACAGGTGCGCACCGAAAACGAGAGGAGGAGCCCGCCCCTCAACCTCTGACGTCGTATAGTGCCACTGTGAAGGGCCCTTCTGCAGTTGAGGGTAATGGTACTACATGGCCCGAAGACGATATCATCATCACTGAAGACCGTGACATCCAAGTATCGGCGGAACAGGGAGGAGGCATCCCTCTCTCTCCAAACTTCAAGGCAAAGCTGGACATGCAGTGGGCTCACGCAATTGTCGTAAAACTGCTCGGCAGAAGGAACAGTTTTCGGCTCCTATGCTTGAACTTGGCGTCACTATGGCATCCACAGGGGCAGATGAAGGTCATCGAATTAGAGTATGACTACTTCCTCGTACGGTTTAGGGAGGAAACCGATTACTTTACAACTTTAACACAAGGGCCATGGGTTATATTTGGGCACGTCCTATCGGTGCAGAGATGGCTACCCACGTTCTAGCCCTCCCATGGAATGATGAACTATGCGGTGGTGTGGGTCCAAATCCTCGATCTGTCCATCGCTCATTATCATCCTCAAATATTAACAGCGGTGGGCAATTTGGTTGGAACAACCGTCCAAATTGATGAAGCTACACTGCTAAAAACCTGAGGCAAATATGCGAGGTTGGCGGTGGATATTGACTTCGGATCACCACTGCGACACAGCATCGAGCTGGATGGAGAGACCTTGCTGCTTGCTTATGAAGGATTGCCCCAGTTGTGCTTTTTATGTGGGAGGATAGGCCATGTCGAAGCTGCATGTCCACAGCGATCCCACCCTTCACCGGAAGCTAGACCAGGCGATGGAGTACCGTTGGAGAAGACAGCCACCGCACCACCACCAGGCGAGCCACTAACGTTTCTCAACTCTAACGGCTATGGTGAGTGGACGTAGGTCCAACGACACAATCCAAGGAAATCAATGCCTCGGGTTGGAAGTGACAGGGAGGGCACATCTAAGGGGGGCTCGAGGTTTGAGATTCTGGCAAAACTGGAAGCCCATGAAAGACAGCCGCAGGGAACTCCAGTGGGCCCACCTACTATTTCTCCAATTGGGTTTGGGAAAGAAATAAGGGATATCGAAGGATTGGGAAAAGGGAAACAAGTGCAGCCGGGCTTAGTTTTTAAATTTACTGGGCCCAAAAATCACAAAAAGCAGTCCATAAGAGGCCCAAAAGCAGCATATACTCAGATTTTCAAGGGTGAAAGCTCCCAAGCCAGGCCCTATGCAGCAATAGGCTTGCCTACGGCTCCCCCAATCCAACTCCAACCTTCCCTACAAGAAAATCATCTGGCAATCGAAATCTCCTCCCACACGGAAATGGTGTGCGTTAACCAAATACTTGAGGAGCGCCATATAGGTCTCGAGGCCAATCTCCACCTCATGGAGGGCGTCGAGGACCAGGAGGTGTGCCTTAGCAAGGAAGGTCATGCCATTCCTTCTACCGACCCTCTAGATATAGGTGCCGAGCCGAGTGAATCAAAGGACCAGCTTCAATTGTGGGCTGGTGAGGACCAGGAGTTGATGGCCCAGGATGCGGGAACCACGTCCGCTACCATAGGAGGTACTGATTCGACCTCTATCGTCGCATAGTCTTCTCCTTTTCAGGCTTATGCCAATTTTAATTTGGAATTGTCAAGGAGTCAGGGGAACTAGGTTCCTCCCCATCCTACGTAATTATTTGTATATGTATAAACCCGGTATCCTAGTATTGCTAGAGACGTACATTAGTGGTCCTAAGGCCAACGCAGTCGTTCACTCATTGGGTTTTGACTTCTCATTTCGAGGCGAAGCGATAGGATTCTCGTGTGGGATCTGGCTCTTATGGAAAAATGATTTTAATATCTCCGTAGGCATTGCTCATCGACAATTTGTCCATACTACTATCAATTTTGCGTTTGGCTCGTGTGAATTCACAGCTATCTATGCTAGTCTGCAGTAAGCTTCCCAGTCTTTGCTGTGGCCAGTTTTAAGTTGGGTAGGTCGCACTACCCATAGACCCTGGTTAGTAGGTGGAGATTTTAATGCCAAACTGGCCTATATGAACAAAATTGGAGGTGTCAGGTCAACAAGGGTAGTGAGCAAGCCTTTTAAGGATTGGGTTCACGAGTGTGGACTTCATGACTTGGGTTTTATTGGGTCGACATATACGTGACGTCGCGGTATGATTAAAGTCAAACTAGACCGTGTTTTCGGTTCCTCAGCGTGGCTTCATGAGTTTCCTCACACGATGAATCTCCATCTGCCTTTCATGGGTCGGATCATCGACCCATGCTAGTTCACTTACAAAAATAGACGCCACGCCCCCCAAAACTTACGACTTTTCGGTTTCAGAATGCTTGGCTCACCCACCCAGGTTTTGATGAAGTGGTAGTGGAGCATTGGCTGCCGCATACAAAAACGATGAGTAAATCGCTAGCCACTTTCTCCAGTCATCTCACGCGATGGAATAAAGAAGATTTTGGTAATATTTTTCACAAGAAAAGAAGACTATTGACACATTTAGAGGGTATCTAAAGGAACATGGCAGACGAAAATTTAGATTCCCTCTTAAATTTGGAGACGAAATTGAGCGAGGACCTGAGTCGAGTCCTGTGTGAGGAAGAACTTTTTTGGTATCAGCAAGCTCATTTTGACTGGATCTTGAAAGGGGATCGTAACACTAAATACTATTACACGCTCACTCTGACTAGGCGTAAGAAATTGACGATTAAGTGGCTCCTTGATTCTAATGGAGTCCCCATTACTGATCTCGACCAACTCGGCCAGCTAGCTCGATCTTCCTTTGTCCAACTTTATACTGTTAAAGTAGGAACCCCACCTAGATTTTTGCTATCGACTGCCTTCCCTTTGATTTCAGCCAATGGGCTCCATACTTTTAATCTACCCCTCTATGAAATCAAAATTAAGAATGTCATTTTTTATATGAATCCCAATAAAGCCCTAGGGTTAGATGGCTTTAACGCCTTATTTTTCCAAAAAAAATGGGGAAGATTGGGCCCATAGTAGTGCATTACATGAAGGATATTTTCAAATTGGAACGATGGGAAGAGGATTTAAATCATACCATTCTAGTCTTGATCTCAAAAACCCCTCCCCGACTAGTAGGGCTCATTTCCGTCCAATTAGCCTCTGCACTGTTCTCTATAAGGTAGTTTCCAAAATTGTTGTGAATCGTTTAAAGCCTCTGATGTCGCATCTTATAGCGGAGACTCAATGCAGTTTCATTCCTGGTAGGCATATCACGGATAATATTATCATAGCCCAGGAGGTCATTCATACGATGCGCAAGAAAAATGGGAAGACTGGATACCTCACAATTAAGGTCGACCTTGAGAAAGCTTATGACAGGATCCGTTGGGAGTTATCCAAAGCACTTTGGAGGAAATTGGTTTACCTTAGTAGCTTATCAGCGTTATCAGGCAGTGTGTGACTACGGTTTCACTGCAAGTTGCTTGGCAAGGCTTTTGGACTACTCTCTTTAAACCCTCCTGAGGTATATGCCAAGGCGATCCGCTCTCGCCTTAACTTTTTGTCCTGTGCATAGAAAGGCTAGGCCACATTATTTCCTAAGCGGTGGACCAAGGACTCTGGAAACCAATAAGGATAAGTCCTAATGGGCCCCCCATATCCCACCTTTTTTTTACAGATGATTTGATCCTCTTCGCTGAAGCTACGGAAGCTCAAACTCGATTAATTGCCAACACTCTAGAGGTGTTTTGCGAAGCTTCAGGACAAAAAGTTAATACAGAGAAAACTAGGATCTACTTCTCTCAGAATGTGGATCCTCCCACTACGCGAAGACTCAGTCAACTCTTACGCATAACCTGTACGAGCAATCTTGAGAAGTATTTAGGTGTCCCGCTGCTTCATGAGCGTACCACGCGACGTACCTATCAGCATATTTTGGATATGACTCAAAAGAAGCTATTTGGCTAGAGGGCCAAGACCTTATCTTTAGCAGGACGAGTTACACTAGCACAATCCGTCCTCTCAGCCCTTTCCATCTACACTATGCAAACTATGAGACTCCCGAGGCAGCTTTGTGACGATCTGGAGTGTATTATGCACCAGTTTATTTGGGGAGCCACCGCTGAGCATCAAAAAATGCATCTTGTTAAATGGGAAGACGTGTGTAAGCCCAAACAAGCAAGGGGTATACCCTAAAATGTATCCGAGCTTCTAACGGTGCTCTTTTAGCAAAACTTGGATGGGCCTTAATTAACCGACCCTCCGCGTTATGGGTCAAACTTTTAAAAGCTAAATATCGTTGGATCTGGACCATATTCCCCTTACTATAGATAGGACAGGGGCTTCCGCTACCTGGAGAGGTATAATAGCTATTTGGCCAATTATTCGTCAAGGTTTATAGTGGAAATTGGGAACCGGGAGAAAAATCTTATTCTGGCTAGACAATTGGATGCTTGACTAGGGACCACTAGTTTCAATGGCGAGCTCCCTAATTCCAGACCATGATCTCTAAGCCACAGTGTCGGACTATACAACTGCAGAAGGCCTCTGGCAGTGACACCTGTTCCAATAGTACCTCCACTCCACTGTCTGCCTAGCTCTTGCAGCGATCCAATCAAATCTAGCAAACACAGCAGAGGATATCCCCGTTTGGGGGCCAACTAATCATGGGCGATTTACAACAGTGTCCGCTTATGATCTTATAGCAAGCAATCTCTCGACTGCGACTAGCCGACCGTGGGACTTAATTTGGAAATGGGTTGGACCTTAAAGAATTCGGGCTTTCCTTTGGTTACTACTAAAGCAAAAGCTTATGACCAACCATCAGCGAGTAGCTTGTCATTTCACCCTAGACAGCAAGTGCCCCTTTTGTGGCCACGACGAGACCATCTTACATGCCTTTTGCGATTGTTCGCAAGTCAAAAACTTCTGGTGTCATTTTTCCCCCGAAGTGGTTACTCCATAGTTTTTCCAGCATGACATAGAGACATGGGTGACTGCCAATCTCACAAAACACACTCAAGTGCAAAAGACTCTATGTGCTACTATTTGTGGGGTAGCATGCTGGTTACTGTGGAAATGGAGAAATTGCAACATTTTCGAAGAGGATTTTACTTGGCCTGACGATTGTAACCGCACAGTTATGGAATATGTCAACTGGATAAATAGGGCCAAAACAGTGGAAAGTTTATGTTTGGTGAACACAAGTTAGCAGTGGGACAACTTATTGGGTGGACCAAACCATTGGGGGGCTAGGTTAAGCTTAATACGGATGGTGCTGTTAAACATGGTCAACAACTTGCTATTGCAGGAGGGTTGATAAGGGACTATCATGGTCAGTGGTGTGGTGGATTTATCCACCAGCTTGGGAGAGACTCGCCTCTTGAGGCAGAACTTTGGGGTGTCCACTCGGGTCTCCAATTGGCATAGGTTCTCAGTTATTGACGTATCATCATTGAAGTCGATTCCCTACAGGTGATCAAATTCTCTCCTCTTCTAGTCTTCCAGGGACCGATCAGTGTTTTTTGGTGGCAGATATCCGGGGTCTCCTGTGCCAATCTTGGGAGGTGAAGCTTCAGCACATGTATCGAGAAGGAAACCAGAGTGCAGACAGCCTAGCCACTCTTGCAACAACAGTCAGTCCTAACCTACATTTTCTCTAGGAACCTCCGACGTTAGTCTGGGCCCCCATGCACCGTGATCAACACGGAGTTTTGTACCGCAGACACTGCGATAGTTAAGACGGAAGTGTAGTTTTCGTTTTCTTTCCCTTGTATTAAAAAAATTAAGTATTTTATTGACATTTTTTAAACATTAGGTTACAATTATAAAATTATGTAAAGTTTGAGATTTTTTATGGTTAGCGCTTCAATCAAATTAAACTAGAATAAAAATTAATATCTAATATTTAATATTTAATATCACAGTAATGATCTCTCTTTATAATTAACTTTTTAATTAATCATTTAAAAGATATAAAAATAGGAATGTCTTAAACTTTGTGAAAAGTACTAATTAATCACTAAACTACCACAAAACTTAATTCAATCTTTTGTTATTTGTCACAATTATAGGGTTAAAAACATTAACATTTTTTTACTTTTAAAATCTTGTTGGTAACTTTTATGTTTTGTGAAAATTTCAAAATCAATTTTATATTAAATTTTTATTATTAGCTTTCAGATATTTTAAAAAAACAACATATACACTACAAGAAAAATATGGATTAACGACGGAAACTTAGCGATGGAAAAATTACCGTTGGAAATTAGCGACGGAAAACATATTTCCGTTACTAAAGTTGAGTGATTTAGCGACGGTACTACTACTCGTCGTTAAATTTGGAGGGAATTCGTCGTGGCAAAATTAGCTACGAAAGTTAGCGACGAAAAATTACCGACGAAAAATATATCGTTGGAAATTAACGACGGAAAGCATATTTTCGTCGCTAAAATTGAGTAATTTAGCGATGGTACTAACACTCATCGCTAAATTTGGAGGGAATTCATCGCAGCAAAATTAGCGACGAAAGTTAGCAAAGGAAAAATACCATCGCTAAATATGGAGGGAACTTTTAGCGGAATAAAAATTTTTGAGTTTACCTACGAAAAATTTGGTAGGTAAATTCCGTTGGTAAATGGATTTAGGGACGAAAATTTTCGTTCCGTTGATTAAAAGGTGAGAATTATTAGCGGAATAAAATTTTTTTGAGTTTACCTACGAAAATTTTCGTTGGTAAATTCTTTTTAAATTTAAACTTACTCAACAACTCCCTCCCACT
This sequence comes from Erythroxylum shatona, assembly GCA_027568895.1. Taxonomy (NCBI): domain Eukaryota; kingdom Viridiplantae; phylum Streptophyta; class Magnoliopsida; order Malpighiales; family Erythroxylaceae; genus Erythroxylum; species Erythroxylum shatona. The sequence goes on along the minus strand of JAOSBK010000005.1, from coordinate 22,554,649 downwards.
TGTGTCTTCTTCTTCCTTTCTTCTTCTTCCTTCTTCCTGTGTCTCCTCTTCGGTTTTCTTAGAGCCCATTTCTCTATTATGGACTCCTTTTTTGCTCGTTGGCATTGTCTTCTCCAGCCGTTGTCATCGTATCCTTCGGTGGAGGTATTTTTGCAACTACTGTTGTGTTTTTTTGTATATTGGATGAAAGTTAATTTGGGTATTTATTATTTTCGTTTATTTGTGTATTTTGTGATTGGAAAATAACTTTAAGGTATAAATATTAGCGATAGAAGGGACATGACGAGATTTTAGTTGTGATATTGGGATAAATTTCTGATACATGTAAGGTGTTTGATGAAATGTCTGTTCTTTAAAAAAATAATTTCATTTTTTTATTTTCGGTTTTTTTAGTATGAATTTCGTTATTTCAATTCTTTTACTTGAAATAATGAAGTTATCTTCAAGGTAGCTTCTATAGAAACTAAACACTTTGCAGGTAAATTTTAAAAAATAGTTTTCAACAAATTTACCGACGGAAAAAATTTTCTGTTGGTAAAATATTGAAAAAAAATTCCGTTGGTAATTTTCTGATAGAAAAACTTTTATTTTATACCGTCGGTAATTCCGTAGGTAAATTTACTGACGGTATAATTTTCGTCGGTAAATTTAATTTTCGTTTGTAAATTTACTTACGGCCGTATCTCCGACGACTTTTTTCGTCAGTAAATTCTGTCGTTAAATAAGGTTACCGACGGAATATGTCCAAATTCCGTCGGTAATTTCCGTCGCTAAACTCCATTTTTCTTGTAGTGATTGGATTTCTTGATTTAACTTAATGGCCCTAAGTTGCGAGACATTTTAATTTTCTTGTCTCAAATCTTTTATGACTATAAGAATTCAATTTTGAGTAGGGTTTTAATCAAATTTACAATCATTTTATTCCTAATCTTTTCCAAAATTTAATATAATTTTTAAAACAAAAATTAAATTATGATGTATATTAAGTGTTTATTTACAAATTTAAATAACAAGTTTAGTATTAAAATAAATTAGGTAAGTCTTTCGTTTAGGAAATATGTACCAATACAATCAATAACATATATTTTAAATAAAATGTTGATTATGTCATAAACTTTAAACTTAAAAACTCGTGATCTCCAATTTATTAGGAGAGAATACTATGGTCAAAATTTGTAATAATAGAGAGATAGAAAATATTGATTAATGAAGTGAGTAAAAATATTAATCCTATAGTTTGTACATAATACTATGATTGGAGTGACAACTTTTCTAACTATATAATACTATGATTGGAGTGACAACTTTTCTAACTAATCATTACTAATTAAAATTTCATGTATATTAAGTGTTTATTTACAAATTAAATATCATGTTTAGTATTTTAATAAATTAGGTAGCTTTTTCATTTAGGATTGAATTTAATATGTACCATTACAATTTAAATAACATGTTGGTTATATCATACACTTTAAACTTAAAAACTCCTAATCTCCAAGTTATTAGGAGAGAATACTATGGTCAAAATTAGTAATAATAGAGAGATAGAAAATATTGATTAATGAAGTAAGTAAAAGTATCAATCCTATAGTTTATACATAATACTATCATTAGAGTGACAACTTTTCTAACTAACTTATCGTTACTAATTAAAATTTCATGAATTCTAACTCTATACCTAACTTTTTGTAAAACATAGTACAACATTGAAATATAAAACCAATAGTGAAGACAGACGATTTTCTTAGCCAATGTGATAAGAATTTTCTACAGGTCGAAGAAAAGTTTAAAGGTTTAAAAATTTCAATCGGTATTAAATCGTTATAAATTAAAAATAACTAAAAATATAATATAAAATAAAATACTTTATTAAAATAATATTGTCTATTAACATATAATAAATCTAATAATTTAGACTAAGAATGAATCTAATACAAAATTTAAAATAAAAATAAATTTCTTTATTATCATTTATTTAAAGATTAGTAAAAGTTAAAATATATTTGAAGAACTTCTTTTTTAATGTCCTTAAATGTGTTTCTTTACAGTTTAAATATTAACTTTTAACACATTATTAAATTAACTTAAGCAAAATTGCTTATATATATTAATAAGTTAATTTATTGAACAAGTCATAATAAAAATAATAATTATTTTTTAGTAATAATAATTTAAAATTTTAAATTAAAGTATAAAGAACCTAAAATTTTGACAAAGATAATTTATTAGTGTTTTTAAGAATATAAATATACTTCATTTCTAACAATAATTAGAATATATTAAAAAAATTATTTTATTTTTTTACAAAACAATATAAAATATAATTAAATAGAATATATTAAAATTTAGCAAATTTTATTTTTCTTTTTTAGTAAAAATATAATTAATTAGAATATATTAAAATTTAATATAATTAATTAGAATATATTAAAATTTGAAGTAAACAATTTAACAAATTTTTATTTTCCTTTTTTAGAAAAATATAATTAATTAACTATCATTAATTACAATATATTAAAATTAAATATAACTAATTAAAATATATTAAAATTTGAAGTGAAACATATTTAACATTTTTTCTTTTTTCCTCTTTAGGAAAACAATATAATTAATTAGAATATATTAAAATTAAATATAATATACTAAATTTTTTAAAAAAATTATTTATCATAATTTTCAACAAACTAAACCAACTACTATTAATAGTAACAGTTATTCTTCATCTTAACTAACTATTATAATTATTATGATTATATGCATCTTCATTTTTTACTATAGTCATATATATTCCTATTATCATTGTTTCATATAAACTAATCGTTACCTAAAAAACTTTAAATAATTCTTTACTAAAAATTGTACCATTGTCTCGTATCTCCTTAAAAAATTTAAATAATTCTTTACTAAAAATTGTAGGCCAAATAGGCCCGTTTAAAATAACAAGTTTTTATCTTACTTTTAATGTTTCTTTTCGTCCATTTTACGACTACCATTCCTTCTTAAACTATCTAGACAATTATATCAATAATTGTCCTAAACGAGGTTATGAAATTATTAGTGAGTACACTCGCAAATTTGAACAGTCACAAGTCTTGAATATGAGTCCCTAACCTTTTTCTGGGCGGTTCAAACAGCACCGAGGAAGAAAGATGGTTGGCCAAGCCATATCTTTTTCTTCCTTGGCATGTGCTTACTACTTACTCTGAATGCCTGAGTTTACAGCAACTGATTCAACAGAAATATTCACTCCGATTGGGAAAGAGGTTGTGGTTCATATTTTCTAACAAGTACTTGAGAAATACATGCAAAATCATCAGTCTATGAGAACAGCTGGTCTCTCTTTTTTGTCCTCATCGGTTGAGAATTCAACTGATCTAACGTTTTGAAAAATGTGAACA
>JAOSBK010000005.1:22527495-22548903 GCA_027568895.1 Erythroxylum shatona | reverse complement strand
TTTTGACCCTCTTACGAACCAAACTAGTTTTTCAATCCTTCATGGAAATTGTAGAACTTCCTTTTACCTTTTTATTGACACCAAATTTGCGAAATTTGAAATTCGGGGTGAAAAGTTATTAAATTACAAAGTTAGAGAAGTTTTTCTTAGCAATATATATATATAATGTATATTTGCCTCGCACTCTCCAGCAGAGTGCGAGGGCTTCCTCGCACTCTGCTGAGTGCGAGGAAAAATAAAAAGTTTAATAATTTGTTTTTTATATTCTGATTTTCTTATGTGAATAAATTAAACCTCTCCCACTATTTTCTTTGTATTTCTTCCGTTTGACCTCTGATTTTCACGATTCTTGAAGCATTAGTTTAAAAAAAAAAAACTTTCTACCCCTTTTTGGTAAAATGAGAGCGTCGGATTTTGGTCGGACTTTACAGATAATATTAAAGAGAGTCAATTACGAGACGGGTTTGAATGTAATTCCGTTTTCTGGAGTTTTTGTGATCTATAGAGATCCGATTGAGGCGATTTCTAACTCTATTTGACCTAAGGACATGGAATTACATATTAGCTTAGGAATCAGATTTAATTATGGGCCCTAAGCAGATCAATTTTATTGGATGATAATTAAGGCGAATTTATCAAGTTTGTTTCGAATGACATTAATTTAATTTCGATTTGAGGTTCCTTTCGTATGAGGAATTCCTCCCCTCGTGAGATGCGAGTCCAGATGTCACGGAGGACGTCGGACCGCGACTCACCGAGGAGGGGTTCCAACACAATAAACATAATTTTGATTTTATTCTTAAATAATGAAAGGAAAATAACACGTTCTCAATGTGTAAGTAATATTTATTTCAAGAATTTGAATTTTCAAAAATTTTATTCTTGTCAAATGGCATATTCTCATTATATTAATAATTTCAAACATAATCAAATTATGAAAGAAATCCTTTAAAACTTTTGCTTGATTCTAATTATTAATTTAATAACTAATTTAATTTAATAATTCAACTCTTTAAAAAAGTAAAACAAAATTTAAAATATTCCTAATAAAGATAATCCTTTGAAAATAATTTTTCAAAATTTAGGAAAACTTATTTCAAATTTATTAGGAATTTAAACCAATTTAATCTTGATGAAATCAATTTAGTTAAAATAAGGCTTAAAATAAACAAAATAAAATAAGAAATATATATGGGACTATATGGCAGTGAGGCATGTGCTATGCATGCTCAATCTGACATCGTCCCACTATGGGGCATATGTATCACACATAACCCATTGTTTTCCAGAATTAGGGTTCTGTCTCATCCACGCCACTACCCCTATATTTTCTTTCGCCTCCTGTTGTTACCTTCTAGTGTTCCTACCAACTGCTCCCAGCTTCTCTACTTTGCTTCTTCATCTAATGTTCCACTATAACAAACACAATTTTATGTATAATCATATACCAATCCACATTAAAATTTTTATAAATAACGTGCTTAATCACACAACCACGTATTTATCCATATTCACCAAAAAAAATTAATGGGAATAGTTTATTATAAAGTTGTCCTCACAATAGTGTATTTATCCATAGATAAAACCTTTATTGACACACTTTATCACATAGGCATGTATTAATATATATCAGTCACATTCATACTTAATATTGGTATAACTCAATCAAAGTACTCCTATTTTATAGTGAAATTGTTACTTATTTTAAATGTATCATGATAACTATTATTTATAATTGTGATATTGAAGATACTAGTTGCTGGTATAGTTTATATTGAGATGTAATATTCTTTTAACTCAATCACTATATGTCCATTTAAAAGTATCGGTGTTACTTACTTAAAATTAATGATGGTATTTTTTGTACCTAGGCCTAGTATTGAGTAAATAAAGTACTAGTATAGTTTGTATGGAAAAGGGCATGGTTTGTACTTAAAGATGTAAAGCTATAACTTATTTTAAATGTGTCCTGGTAACTTTGGCATTTAATAAAGATATTGAATGTACTAAATGTTAGTGTAGTTTATATTAAGTTATGATATTCTTTTTATTCAATCAATATTTTTTGATTTAAAAGTGTACAACTTGCTTTTTGTAACAAGTGATGGTATTTTTTATACATAAATGTGGTATTGAATGAATAAGGTACTAGTACAGTTTTGTATTAAGGTATGATATGATTTGTATCCAAAGATGATATTCTCTTTTTTCACTAAAGTTATTTCTTATTTTGAATGTCCTTGTAACTTTTTCTTACAATTGTTATATTAAATGTACTGAGTGCTGCTATAGTTTGTATTAAAGCATAGTATTCTTTCCACTTAATCACTATATTTCTATGTAAGTACGAGTTACTTATTTGTAATCAATGGTGGTAATTTTTTGTACCTAGGTTTGGTATTGAGTAGCTAGAGTACTAGTATAGCTTATATTGAGGTGAAATGTCTTATACTTAGAGATGGTATTATGATTGTAAAATCAATATGGCACTTATATTTAATGAAAGATTGTATTTTTTGTTCATTAGGTTGATATTAAATATATTGAGCATTGGTGTAATTTCTATTGAATCATGGAATTGCATGTACTTATTGATGATATTCTCTTTTAAAAGTGAAGATGTTACTTATTTCAGATGAAAATCTAGTGATATTTTTTCTACGTATATATGGTCTGAAATGCAATAAAGCATGGTATCTTAATGCTTTAGAATGTTCAATTTTAACCTGAACATTTTTAAAACATTTAAAGTAGACCTTAAGTAGATGAAAAAATTAACGGAATTAAACTTCTATCAGTTAAGTATTATGTCAGTACTAACATGACACGATTATTATTTTTAAAATTTATTAGCAGACTCTACTATCATGTATAGTCATATGGCATAGTGAGGCCCACGGAACCTTTTTTAAAATCTTAAAATTATTAATGTTTTGTAATTAATTTAATGATTATGTTATGTTAAGCTTTTTAATTAAATTATTAAGTAAAATTACTAAAATCCCTAATATGAAACACTAATTGTGAAATGAAACTAAAGTTCGTAATTTTATTCACGCTCTTCCACTCCATCTCGATTTCCATTACTTAGTTACTAAAATAAAGATAAAGAAACTAGAACCATCTTCAGAGTGTCAAAAGAGGTTGAATATGTCCCTCTCCAAGTGTCTAAGTCCTTATTGTATTTCATCCATAAACCAAAGGCAAAAGCTACGAGATGGTCTTTAGTCTCCAAGCTAGTGCTATAGGAAAAACTTAGCTAGATGATATAGAGTCATCTTTTCAGGATCTTAAAGATGGCCTCCACTCCATTTTTAGGCATTTGATCAAGTCCAAAGTCTCTTTTCAATATTCCAAACTTGTGAACTAGAGATAAAAATTCAACCAAGAGTCACTAGTTTGGTGGAAGCCACAATGCGTTTGAGCTATGTGGGCTTGATGTTAGCTTGTAAAACATTAGGCAAATAATGAATAAAAGGATAGATTTCTTTTTTTATTAAATGGAGAAAGAACATACATATTACTAGACTAATCTGGGGAGGCTAATCCTAGCTATATCCACGAGGAGGATCGAGCAACACCTTGAGGGTGCATATACAAAAGTGGTAACCCCTAACCCGAAATTTACAACAAAATTGGCTAGTCAATCGGCACTCATATTTCCCTTCCTGTAAATATGGAGGGGTAAAACTACCCAGTTGCGATTGAGTAGCTCATTGATGCCATGACGATTGGATTGAGAGATGTAGTGCGTTTAGTGGAATCAGAGAGGATATTGGACACCACTTGAGAATCCAGTTCTAATTCCACCCGACGATATCCTAGGTCCCAGGCTAGATTTAGCCTCGAGAATATGCCCCAGAGTTCAACAACTACCGAGGAACACCAGCTAAGATTCTAGACAAAGCCTTCAAGTCAAGCACCAGCACTGTCACGAATAAGACCCCCCGCTATGGCCGAGTAGGATGAGCTTTTGTACGCCCTGTCTATGTTTAGTTTCACCCATCCCGGAGAGGGTCTACACCAGTCAATTAGTTGTTCCTACTGGGATCAGAGGCCAAGACTAACCGTGCCTTGTCGAACCAAAGCTTTTTTAATCAGGTGGACATAATCCAATACAGTGTAAGCAGGAGAGATTGGCTAAGAGAATTGGGCATCAAAGAGGGACATGTTCCTCCAAAACCATAGGAACCAGCAAGCTGTACCAAAGATGAGGGACCAATCTAGACCACAGATCCGTCGGTGCGTTTGGAGGTTCACATGAAGCCAGTCATGATTGTTAAGGTTAAAAAAGTCTGGAGAGATGGCGTGTAAAGGAAAGCTGAGCCACATACTTCGCGCTTTGGGGCAGTCCCTCATAACATAAAGTGAGGACTCTTCTGCCTGGCAGTGATAGCACTCTACAATCGAAGTCAGATGTCTGTGCTGATGCTGTTGATTAGACAATAACCGATCATGTGTGAGGAGCCAGAGAAAGGATCAGATACATTGAGGGCTGACCCAGTGCCATAAGGTCTTCCAAAGGCCACTAGTGTTCTGGTGGGCGTGCTCCATAATCATAATTTACGTTGTAGCTGTAGTGAACTGTCTAGAATCTGACATCCCCTAGGTCAATTTATCGGGCCCTAAGTAGGGCTTGGGCGGTAAAATACCTGCAATGAATATGAAAATATAGTGAGGAAGGAAAAATTGGAATTCACCCCAAAGCTAGTTACCTGAATTATCTATATAGTGTTGAACTTGCAGTTCAAGAGCTGAAGGGGGGGGGGGGGCATAGGAACAAGTTCATGGGAAATGAGAGAGCCCAAGTCCTCAACCCAAGGATCCAACCAGGATCAGGCCTTTGAGCCATCACATATCACCCATTTCATGCCGCGAATTACGTGGTGACAAATAACTTTGATGCTCTTCCAAGTCATGGAGCTGCCAGTAGCCTTGGGGGAAATGGGCAGGTTGTTGGCATCAAAGTTATATTTAGCAGACATAATTCGTACCCATAGCACATTCGGCTTCGAGATCAGGGACCACCCTAGTTTGGTTAATAAAGTATCATTGGTTTCTCAAATTTTATGAATGCTCAGGCCACCCATCTCTTTAGGTTGGCAAACTTTGTTCTAGTGAATGAGGTGTAGCTTTCTGGTGCCAGGAGAAGAGCCCCACAAGGAATTGCGCATAATTTTTTCCAAGTCATCGCAGAGGCATCTAGGGAGACAAACCGTCTGCATTGTATAGAGAGGTAGAGCAGAGATAACCGATTGAGTCAAGCTGATACATCCGACAAAGGATAAAAGATTTTCGGTCCAGCCCGAGAGTTGTTGTTGAATGTTGTCGAGAATAAATTGGTATGTACTTTTGTGGACTCTTTCATTCAACAAAGGCACTCCAAGGTAGCGTCCTAAATATGTTGTTTGCTTAAAGCCCAATTCTTTGCTCAACTATCGCGCCCTGGATTGGTCGACATTCTTGGAATAATAGTAGTGAGATTTTTCTTGACTGATCCATTAGCCTAACGTTGTGCAAAATAGTGATAAGGTTTCTCGAATTACCTGAGCTTGATCGATTGAGGATTTAGAAAACAATATGAGGTTGTCAGAGAAAAATAGGTGAGATAGAGGGGGACCACGTCTGCTTAATTTAATAGGTTTCCATTTGCCTTGAGAAACAGAGTGGTTTACTAGGTGAACCAGTCGTTCCATACACAGTATAAAAAGGTACGACGATAATGGGTCACCTTGGCGAATATCTCTGGAAGGAGTACAATCTTCACCGAGTTTCCTTCCCCAATTAACTTGCATAGTAATCAAGGTGACGCATTTCATAATGAGTAAGATCAAAGAGCCAAGAAGACCTATATTGATGAGAGTATCATGGATGAAGTCCCAAGAGAGTCGGTCAAAGGCTTTTTCGAGATCCACTTTTATAGCCAGTAGTACTGTCTTTCCAGATTTCCTTCTCATAGTATGGATTATTTCTTGGGCAATGATGATGTTATCAACAATCAATCTCCTTGGTACAAAACTGCATTGATTAGGGGCGACTAGATCATCTAGAAAGGGTTTCAGTCTGGTAACGATGGTCTAAGGGCTTAATCACTAAACACAAAGCGATAGGTCTAAATTGCATGATCGACATTGGGGAGGGAATTTTCGGTATTAGAACCATAATAGTGCAGTTCAGCTCTGACTCCCAAACTATGTGTCAAAAAGTTTGCTGGATGAAATTGATCAAAGAAGGCCTTAAATTGTCCCATTGGGATTGGAAGAATAAAGTATTAAAGTCATCAAAACCTGGGGCTTTTATTGGGAGCCATGTTAAAAAAGGCCATCTTGATCTCTTCGGGTAGGAGTGGGCTTTCTATTTCAAAGGTAGCTTTGGAAGGGAGGGTAGGAAAACAACCTCTGAGGTGGAGCTGCGTAAGAGTCGAAGAATCTGCCGTATACAACTTTTCAAGGAAAGACTTGGCTATATGTCTGATGTCTACTGTGCCTAAACTAGCTCGTCTAGATTCGTCTATTAAAGAGACAATGTGTAGTTTCCGTCTTTTGGCTGTAGTAACGGCATGATAGTATTTGGTATTCTTGTCTCCCTAGCTGAGCCACTGGCATCTAGATTGTTGGTATCAGTAGAGTTCCTCTTGATAGAGTACTTGTTCCATTTCGTTCCGAAAATAAGTTTCCAGTTCTCGAAGAGAATCAGAATCCTCCTCTTCCAAAGATTTATGAATGACTGTCAGTGGCGCCATGAGTCTCTTTTTGCGAATGAAAATGTTTCCAAAGATCGAGTGATTCCAATTTTGCAAATTTTCAGCCAGGTTCCTGACTGCCCCAAAAAAATGAGCATATGAAGGTTCCAGTGATCTTCCACAGTTTGTGTGAAGCAGTTGTGAGTCAACCAAGCGGATTGAAATTGGAAAGGTTGAGGAGTAGTAGGTGGGTACATAGTTTGATGGAACGTCACGAGTAGGGGGCGATGATCGAACTTAAGAAAGGGCAGGTGAGTGACTATCGTATTAGGGAAAAAGGTGATCTGGGAGTTAGAACAAAAAACCCTATCTAATCTATGGAGAGTCTGGCCTCGTCGCTATGTGAACTTGGGCCTGATAGATCCAAGGTCATGAAGGTGGCAATATTGCACTCAGTCTCTAAATTGAGGATTAATAACCGGATGGTTTTGAGCACTGCCTCGTTTATCGTTCCATTATAACTTAGTGTTGAAATCTCCCCTAATGAGTCACGGATGAGATGTAATACTGGCAATTTTCCGCAAATGCTGCCGAAGGAAGTGTTGAAGGGAATAGGTAGGACTCGCATAGATAGCCGTGAAAGCAAAAGAATTGTGCGCCCATTCGATATTAACATGAATAAACTGACGATGAGCTAGAAGAATTTTAGGAGTTATGTCTGGTTTCCATAAAAGCCAAGTGCCTCTGGAAAATCCATTGGCTTCCACCCGATAAGAATTTGGGAAACCCAAAGTCTTGATAATCTTTCGTGTCCGATCTTTGCTTATTCTAGTCTCAACCAAAACTACGAGCATAGGGTTGTGGATCCAGACTAATTCTTAAGAATTGGTTTAAATTTCTTACCTTCGACCCCTTGACAATTCCAAATGAATATGGACATAATAACTTGGTTTGTGAGGGAAGGAGACTATATCTAGTCTTGAGTTGATTCGGAGCTAACATTATGCACTTCATCTACAGTCATTATATGATGTGGCTGCTGCACATCCATATGAGAATCTAATATATCCATAATTTCACTATCCAAATATGCACCATGTTCAGGGTCCAACGGTTTAGAGGGAGATAGAAGATGTTGTGTATTCTGCAATGGAGAAAGCGTTACAGCTACATTTGTGTCTTCCTCCATAGCTCCCTCGACTAGATTTTCATTCATGGTAGGTATCAATGCGAGGCCCTGAATGACCAGATCATTATGGGACAGAATGTGGATGGCTTTATGTTGATTGATTGGGGTATGGGGGACTATGACCTTGTGTCTTGGATTAGGAGAGTGCATAGTTTGCTTGTGGGCTGATGGGGAGTTGGAAGTGTGGGCTAGGGCTTTGGTGAGGCAGGGCTTAAAGGGATTTTCTTCAGGGCCGCTTAAGGTAAGCCCATGCAGGCGTTGTCCTCGACCTGTAGTATAAGTTGGAGACTGCAATGGAATAGAATCGAAGATGGTTCCAGAACAAGCCTCCTCGAGCTGGGTTGCGTGGGTAGGAGCTGATGCTGTCTTGGAGGAGTCGCGGAAGTCGTTAGCTGTTATGATCTGAAATCCAGAGCCTCGAGAAACATCTGGTTTGGTGAGTCCGTTTCTGTCACTTCTAGTTGCCGTTTCTTTGATGGGTGGATGACGACCTCGTCGTTGGACTTGGAGCCATGGTCCGTATGTCTTTGTTTGTGTCTCAACCGTTTGAGTGTCAGAACATCTTTCTAGTGAGGGATCTGTTGGGTTGTCATCTGAGATGCCGGTGGTAGACGGAGGTTGCATGGCCCGAAATGGGCAGCTTGCGGCCCCATGACCCACACGCCCGCATGAGAAACATATTTGTGGAAGGCCCTTGTATGCCACTTTGATGAACTCCCCATCTAGTTCAACGATGGAGCGGAGAAGTTTATTGATGTTGATGTCCATCGCCACCCGTGCGAACTTTCCCCTCTGAGAGTGTTGAGTGTTGGTATCAATTTTCCCTGTGCGTTCGACGAGGTTACCAAAGGCAGCTAGGATGGAGGGGTGGTTGTGAGCAACCAATAGCTTGGGGAACCTCACCCATGCGACGACATGGGAGACCTTACCGGAGGAAGAACGGAACAATGGGTTCCACGATTGTACGGATAGAGCATGTCCGAGGAGCACCCATGGGCCCTGTGTGAGGGTGTTTATGTAGTCTTCGGTCTCCATGAAATTTATCAAGAAGAAATCATTGTCAATGTCGATCATTTTCATGGGGCCAGCCAATTTCCATAATGAGGTCAATCGATTTTTTAACATTGTATATCCAATTCTTCGTCCCATTAGCTTGACCACAGTAGCATTTTCCCATTGCTTGTTGAGTCTGCCTTTGAAGGAGTTTGATAATTCAATACCTAGTCCGAATGTTCCTGGAACCATTTTTATGTCTTCTTCTTCTAATTCTACAGGGTCTTCTGTAGGCCACTCTAAATTATTTGCTTCTGTGTGCAATTGGCCTGTGACCGCTGCGCGGTAATCGAGAATTTCTGGATGTGGTGAATGCAGAATGAGAGATGGATCTTCCTCTCTTTCGCGAATGCGAACTTTTTTTGCAGTCCAGTCGTCGTGTTCAACAGTCTAATGTTCATTCATGTCGAAGATTATTGGATGATGATTTCTGAGAAGTTTTGTTTGTAAACAGTAGAATGTTTTCATAGCGTTTTCTTATGCTTTTTAGTAGTGATAGATTTCTTTTTTGTTTTTTTTTTAATTAAAGGGAAGCTAATGAAACAGATTACAAAACGAGTCTAAGGAAACAGATCCCTGACATATTCTCTAATAGGATACGTTGGCACTCGATAGGTGTAGTATCAAAATAAGTGACGCCTACATCAAAATATTCTTTTTTTTTTAGTTGCCTACGAGGTGTCCTAAAAGGGTTCCAACTATGGAAAGACATCTTTATGCCATCTACGCCCAGACTAATCCCCGCTCGAGCCGGATAGATCCCTTGCGGGAGGCAAAGCTCTGACCTCAAGTTTTAAACGGCTGCATACATGAGGATGATTCAAACTCTCGACTTCACTTAAACCAAGAGAGTCCCTTACCAACTCACCTGTATCTTAGGGTTCAAAATGTTCTTTTCTATTGACATAACTGGAGCTTTAGTAAGCAACTGTTTCAGTTCAATGCCTTGGATTCCGACAGCCCGCAAGGGCTCCACTCGGGCTCATACGGACTGAAACGTTAACCAACTTTAGTGCTGGTTTCGTTCTAACAATTTTCGGGTTCCCATTATCCCAATCTCTACCAAGAAAAAGTACAGCAACCCTGAAGCAAGAGGCAGCTTATGGGGTTGTCGATCTTGAGCCAAAATAAGAATTTCCAAAAAATGACCGATGAGAGTGAGGGCTTACTCACGGATTTTATTACCAAGTTCATTAGATGCGTCAAGGCCAGTGCATTGGACGGCGATATGTTTAAGAGAATCGAAAAGTCTAAATGACTAAAAAATGATCTCAATTCGGATCTCAATGGTTTGATGAACTCCCGATGAATGCAGGACGTTGTGGATGTAGCTATTGAGTGATGGAAATAAATAGAGAGGGGACATGTATGAATCAAATTAGGAATGGGCTTTAGATTAAGGATTTTAGGGAGACAGATAAGTGACAATAGAATTTATTAATAGATTTTAATAAATAATAATAAAATATCACGCTAATATTATTGTCACGCTTAATTAATTAAAATTAATTTTGTTATTTTAAAAAAATTATTTTAGACATTTTGAAAATGTGAATAATTAAAAATATTAGAGTTCCGTAAACATATTAAGATTTAAATTATACTTTTAAACTATAAAATAATGTTACTTATTAGACCAAAGATGGACGGAGCTCTGCCGCTGTATTTATTAGTATTCTAACTTTGGAGGTTTGAAGCATATATCGGTTTTAAACTTTTTAAGACTATAAACTAGATACAGTATCCAACATGTCCCTAAAAGTTGTCGCATCATGATTGAAGCATATTCTCATTATTATGATTATCGTAACTATTTTAATCCCAGCAACTCATTTATTTTGGGAGGCAGCACGTGCGTCCACCACCATCAACTATGCGGCGGCGGCGGCGGCGGCGGGAACTTACTGGTCGGTTGCACCGGATATGTACTATCGCCTTTTTTGCAGTATTGTCATACACATAATTGCGTTTAGTCTCTATTATAACATCGACTCATAGCCAATTGGACATTTGGACTGTACAACTGCTGCTATCTATCATATTCATATATCACAACACAATAGTTAAATATAGTGTAAATTTATTAACCACAGACGTAGTTGAGTCAGTAGGCAATTCTCTTGATGTAAATGAGGTTATAGGTTCGAATTGTCTTTATGTTTACAGTTGTTTAAAACTTGAGACTAGAACTTTACTTTTAATAAAGGACCTACTTGATTCAAGTAAAAATTAGTCTAAATATGGATGGCTTAAAAATACTTTCTTAAAATTAAAATTATCCTAAAACATATTGTGGGTAAAAAAAAATAGTGTAAATTTATTAAATACAACACAATAATTAATTAGATTCATTTCAATCATTTACATTATTCTCTGATACAAAGCGCAAATATTAATTTGTTAGGCTTTTTGGTTCTAATCCAAAAATAGAAAAAGGGTTAAAAACATATCTGTGACTGTTAAGCTTTCTGTCTTCTGCTCTGCACCACCTTAAGCTTTCTTCTCCCGTTGTTTTCGTTTCTCTCGAGGTAAGAGTTTGTTTCCTTTTCTGGTTCCCAAACATTTTTTTCTTCCTCTTCATCCCCTGTTTGTTTCCAATTGAATATGGTTCTTACATGGTTTGGGTTTCTCTTTTCTCCTGTTTCTACGCTTACAAAAGGATTAGCTTTTACGTGGTTCATCCGAGCTGCTAACTTTGATGGTTTTGATTGGAACTTGCTTTATCGATCCGTGGTGGCTGTTTAATTGGGATGTTTTTGCTTAATGGGTTTTCTTCAGTTTCGTGTTTTGGATCTGGGATCGGGCTTAATCTATGCTTTTGCATGTCAAGATCGATTCTTTTTGGATTCATTTCTGATTTTGATTTGTCCGTGGAGGTTCTTGGATGAAGCTAGAAAGGGCGGTGTGATCACCTGTTCAGTTTTCATGAAATTTCGCTATAACTCTTAGGATTTACTATAAGAGAATCAAGGTGAAAAGACTGTCTTTTTCATTATTTTGGTTTATTAGAATTTCTTCACCTAATGAACACCGGAATTTATTATTGGAGTAATTGTTTCTTGATAAATTTTCTTTTGAGGTTGTTTTTTTGTTCTAGGTGTGATTGGGAAGTATATAGAATTCTCAACGTCAATGCTTAGGTTATTAGACTAATTATTATGCACAACATCCTTTAACTGTTAAATTTGCAGTCTTGCGAACTGAAGTTAGTTCAATAGACTAGCTAAGTGGCAAATGAAATAGATATAAGCCGCGCAGACCCAAATTGACTGCTACTTGGATCACGAAATCAAATGCATGAATAGCAAAAGATTCTGAATGCTTTTCAGAATAGCAAAAAATATGAAATATGCGGACCCAAATTGATGGCTTCACTGGCTAGTGATTCTTTGACTGAATGGCTAGCTAGTCATTTGGGCCTTTATTCTGGCTCGTCTGCTGCCACTTAGGGTATTTTTTTTAATTTCCATATCTTAATTCAGTATGGCCTGGTTTCATTAAGATATTTGGTCTTTGAGTAGTGATCGAGCTGTGATATCGTATATACTTTGAGGGGGAGGGCATCCCTCTTCACTACTCTCTTGTTCTACCACTTAAACTCGCCTACTTTTCCATGACAATTGGTTGTCAAAATCTTGTGAGCTCAGAGGTCATTGGAAGTTTGTTTTATTTACTTGCTCAATCCCACTAGTTTATGTCTTTGCTTGTATAGACTGTTCAGGGGCTTCTTTGTTTATACTTACATTTGCTTTTTGATCTTGATTTCTGATATGCCTTTTTCTTTGGACACATGGATGTCTCAGGTATAAACATTGTGAAGAAACAAAGACTAGAAATATCTCTAGGATTGTGGATTGCTTTGCTTTTCTCTTTTTCATGTCTCTGTTTATAATCATGTCCAGAAAGGAGCACATTTTATGATTGTTAACTCAAAAGTTGACTTTACAATCATGTATTGCAGTCACAATCAAATCATTTCTGTCTCGGTGGAACATTTATATTGTGGGGCTTTGTACAGCAGAAGCAGGAAATGGTTAAAAGGTTCATATTACTGATAACTCACACAGAGGCTGATATCTCCCTTCATATAGATGAAAAGGACTGCTGACTATTGTCTCTGCTTTGCAGGGATGGAGTGTACTAATGCTCATAACATATCATGTTGCAGTGTGTGGAGGGATTTATTGGTTCCATTTTACGATGTTGTGACATTGACGTATACAAACAGTCGAGAGGCCTTGATGATCCTGAACTTCTTGCCAGGGAGACAGTTTGTATGTGACTTAAGTCCTGTCTTCGTTTATACTTTCATGTAATAGTTTGTCACCTAGTTCTTTGTACCTTTGGCAAATACGTAGTTGTCAAGCTTTTATGCATGATGAATGTTACTTAAGTTGTGCTTGTCATTGGAAAATGTTGTGGCCGCCATAATGCTTTTGGAAAATGTTTTAGATAATATCCTCTGGCACTGCTATTTGTACTTTTTCATGTAAAATTGTCAAGGAACTAATTTTTGATGTTGCAATAAATTCACATCTTCTTCATACAGTTTATTTGGTCATCATAGTAATTTTCTTGAAGATAATTTTCTTCTCTCTCTGCAGTCAGTGTAAGCGAAATAGAGGCCCTGTATGAGCTCTTTAAGAAGATCAGCAGTGCCGTGATTGATGATGGTCTTATCAATAAGGTCTGTGTAACGTGGAACATGCCCACAAATATTATCTTTTATGTATAAACTTGTTCTAGATGCATGGATTCAGTAAACCCTGCGGCCCTTGAACCATTTAAATCTCTTGTTGCTGTTTTTATTTTACTGTGTTGTTATAATTGAGCAAATTTTTGCAACGTTTCTTCAACTCTCTTACTGCAGGAAGAGTTTCAGTTAGCATTGTTCAAGACAAACAAAAAAGAGAGCTTGTTTGCTGATAGGGTACGTCTTGATCTTTATTCAAATTTAGCTATTTGGGTGTAGCAGATTAGTCCTCTTCTCATTTGTAGTTAATCACATTAATAATCCTTTATGTGTATATTACTTTGACTGTTCTGCTTGTTGATTTTAGGTTTTTGACTTATTTGATACAAAACACAATGGGATTCTAGGTTTCGAAGAGTTTGCGCGGGCTCTCTCAGTGTTTCATCCCAATGCTCCAATTGATGATAAGATAGAGTGTATATACCCTGAGATAATTCTTTCTTTACATTAATTTTTTAATGGCCATGTGATACTAAAATTTTCATATAATTTTCAAGCATCACTTCCCGGTGCCTCATATGTATATGTCCTATGATATTTGTCGCAGTTTCTTTTCAACTGTATGATCTGAAGCAGCAAGGATTCATTGAGAGACAGGAGGTGGGTTTTAGCAACTGGATATCTTCTTAGATGCTTCAGTTGGTTCTTGAATTCCTGCTGTTCATTTACGCAAAATCAAGAAATTTATCTAAGTTGTGATAAATAGGTGAAACAAATGGTAGTGGCCACCCTTGCAGAATCTGGTATGAACCTTACAGATGATGTCATAGAAAATATAATTGACAAGGTGCTCCTTCACACAAATACAAATTTCATATCGCTTCTGTTATCTGCTTTGCGTCAGCTAGTTTTTCTTTCTGTGAAAAGTTTCTGAACTTTGAAATGATGTTTCAGACATTTGAGGAAGCTGATACAAAACATGATGGGAAAATTGACAAGGAAGAGTGGAGAAGCCTTGTTATGCGTCATCCATCTTTACTAAAGAATATGACCCTTCAGTATCTAAAGTAAGTTCTTAAATGTCGGGTGTACTTAGTTTTGATTGAACTTATGTGGTAAATTATGGGAATTTGTGATTGAGTTGACAGCAAGGAATTCTAGTTAGGCTGTTTCAATGGTGAATCAGGTGGCAACTTAGAGGCTAAAACTTATCTGATTTATTATTATTTTTTTTAATGAGCAGGGACATAACCACTACATTCCCAAGCTTTGTGTTCCACTCGCAAGTTGAAGATACATGAGCATACCATCTGCATTCAACTTCAATAAGATCCAATTATTTTATTCAGTTTCTTTTATCTTTGGGGTGGGGGAGGTTAAGAGATGGCGTGTTTCTTGATAAACAATGAGTCCCTTTCACAACTCAAGGGAAGAAGAGAGTATTTAAATTTAATTGGTTTCAATATGGTGGTTTCTGATTTGTGTATATTTAGATGCGGTGAGGGAACATAACTTCTACATCCTTTGATCATTGCTTAGCTCTTGAATTGAAGGTTATTTCTTCATTTATGTTAAGAATGTTTTCATTTTTAAGGTCATTTATTTCCTATCCTATGTTGTTATTTTCCATTATAGGCTTTTGTGATTAAGAAAGAGAATCCTTATATCAAAAATGGATATATAAGGCTTGATCTTTTACATTAAAAAAAAGACTACTGCTTTGTCTTTATGGAAGTAAGTTTATATGCTTCATGTTTCTGGGTGATAGAAAATGAATTTAAGAACTACTTCAATTCTAACTTGCGAAGCTAGACAAATGTGAATTAAACCATTATTAACCCTCTAAATTTCATTGTCTGACCAAATTGAGGTTAATCTTAAAGCATTGAACATTAAGAAATGATAATTGTTTAACAATATGCTTTTATGCTTTCTTTTGTAATGTTATTGTAGGTACCGATTGAAACATAACTGTTAGTTTTAATCCTAAAATTAGATTTGGGTGTATTTTTTTTATGATGGATGGTTAAAGTTTATATTTGACACAAGATAAAATGCTAGAGAGGGATTGTTTTGATATTGAAGCGAATATGATAACATTGGTTGATTTCATGCTTAATGCTAAGAGGTTAAGGCATTTGCAACCAAATTCTCATGTGAATCATTTGAAAGTGGTTTCAGACCACTTGAGAATGATAATTTTATAAGAAAGCTAATAAAGACAATAGACGAAGGAAAATTTAAGAAACTTGAACTGCATAGAGAGAAGTATCCTTAATTGTGAACTATTTATGACCTTACAATGAGTTTACCCATTGAGATAATTGAAGACAATGATGTTGAGATAATTGAAGACAATGATGTTCCAATATGCACTTAACCAACTATGGATGCAACTAAACTTATAGAAACTAAAGTTTATCAATAAACTTATAGAAACTAAAATAATCCTTGAAGGGCATCCATTGAAGCATTCACTAAAGTAGGCATAGATGATAACCTACATATTTTTAAGGATTCACAAACTTAACATATAATGAAAATACTAAGTTTTTTTACAGACTTTATAGAGTTAGAATATTCAAGTGAAGAAATTGCAAATAAAATATTTTACTATGGTATAGAAAAAGAATTACTTGATATAATAGAGTTTTACATGAGTATAGAAAATATTGATTTAGGAGATAACAACATTAAAGTTGATAATGAAGACACTAGTAGCTTTTATGAAAGCTCAAGTAATGAGAGAAAGAAGCCAAAATATTCTCACTTTAGTGCTTTAAGTTATATAGATGCCAAAATCATTTTGAATCAAAAAAGAATTTTTTTGTTACTACTTTTATAAAGGCTTTAAAGAACTTGAGTTTCCAAAGTGATTTAACTATAATTGTATTAAAAATAATATGTCAAGATTTAATTTCTATTATAAAAAGAAATATAGATAGAGAATACATGCAAGCCTTACGTAAGATAGACATACATTTTAGATAAAGACATTCTAAGACTCTTAAGCTTGTGGCAAAACAATTGATGGGAAGAAGGTTGATTACTAATGAATTACTAACAAGTATGTGACACACTTTAGAGATAGTTCTAACTAAAAATTTTGGGGGTGAAAAGGAGCTATTTTAAGGTAACATCAAAAGGAGATTTCATATAGTAAAGCATATAAAGGTTATATATGTCTTGCTTTTGTTGCATACAGATGGAGCAAAATATTATAAGCTAAGAGGATACTTCTTGGTTATAATGGAATCTAACAAGCGCAAGTAAGTTTATATTATGTCTTACGAAGGTAAATTTCATTCATGCTATAATTTTTTTAAGGATAAGTGAAATCTAGATTTTTCAATGCTTGTAGGACTATTATATGTATTAAGGGGGTGTCATCAGATAATATGACATGATAGAAAATAGTTGACAGCTATTGAAAACCATTAGATATGATAGAAAAAAGTTGAAAACTATTGAAAGCCATTAGAAAGGGCCAGTAGATAACATATATCCTTTGGTTTAGGCTATTGTTAAAGTTGAGAAAAAAGAAAAGAGAGTTTGCAATGGTTTCTTAGGTGTTTACTTAATGATATTAGCAATAGTCACTCATAAGTGTTCATGAGTGACAGAAAAAGGTAAAACATTGAACTACTACAATTTTTAATTTAAATGTCACCAAAATTTGATGAAAAATTTTCTTATTCATATGTAGGAACTGCTTTGATAATGAGTCTGTCCACTATGATCATCACTATTACTTTAGGAATTCATAAACTAACTTAAAAGGAAATATAAGCTATTTATTGTTATGAAAGATCATATGTGGAATGTAGCTATATCCTCGACAAGGATATGAAAGGCAAATTAGTAAGTTGGAGAGTATGAACAAGAGACATGTGACTAGTCACACAAATTTTCTGAAAGGAGATGATGTAGAGATGATTTTTTTATAAGATGAAAGAATGAGTTGCTCCCAAATAACATTATAAAGTATTTTTATTGAATACTTGAGGAATCTATAGACAAACCAAGATTGACTTACTTATAAGTCATGAGAAGGGAAATTATGAAAGGTTTCATCAAAGGAAGAAAGGGATGATTGTATATAATGAAAATATGTCTTAACATTATATCTGATCTACAGAAGAAAAAGAGCAAGTTACTGATTATTTAGCTAATTTTACAAGAGATGGGAAATTTGAAGTTATATGAACGACTATCACAATAAGGGATTGCATTTTTGACAAATGGGAGTTGGCTAGTATCCTTGAGATCTAGATGAATATGCATATGAGTTCTATATTAGGAGGGTTTATATGAGGTGTTAATGAAAATGTATAAATTAGTTCCAAATGAATAGTTTTGCTAGTGCGTTTGGAACAATATGGTCACACTATTAAACCTCCACCTATATATAAAAAAAAGTAGGCAAGCCAAAGAAAACGAGAATAAGAGAACTTGGTAAAGATAATAAGGGTCCTATATCAACAAGAATTAGGGGATATTCACTTATATGAAAAAAAAATGATATAATGCCGTAATATGTAAAATACCATTTTCTATGTCAAATGAGAAGAGCTCCTCTCGAACTCTAATGGTATTAAACTTTCTATACTATTTTTATTCAATAATTATTTGAATGCAAATCATTTTATCTTTAATAGTTAATTTTAAGTAAGGATAAGTATATATATTCCTTAAAAAGTGTAGTTGTAACATCCCATCACCGATGGGAATGGTAGAATAGTAATTTGGAATGGATTATGAGTGTTTAAATTTGTCTTGATATGTTCATGCATTCATATATACATGTGAATAGTAAATTTTGCACATGTAATGACTGTACATGCATTCATGACATTTCTCGGTATATTTGGTCATCAATGTGATTATTGTGAAAAATATGATTTTTGTGTTTGGAAAATTAATTGGAGACGGTCATTGAGGTTTTAAAATTGTTAGTGAATTTTAGTGAAATTTTTGTGAAATTTCGGGGTACTTTTTCGGACTAAGAAAAATGCCAAGTGGCAAACTGATTGTTTCCCGATAGTAAAAATTACTGTCCAATGGCACTGAAAATTTAGATACATGACTTTAGTATTTATTTAAGTGAGTCATTGAAAATTGGGAGATGATTTGTGTAGAAATTGGACTTAGGTTTTGAAAATTAAATTTGTGGAGCCAAACATGGTCTTAACTCCACTAGCATTATTTTAATTCAACACTTTCCCCTTTTTACTTTATCCTTTCACGATGGTTCTTCTTTAATAGGTCATTGGTGTTTTAAATGAGAGTTTCTCCATCATATACGTAGCCTCCCTCTTCTTTCTTCTTTGTTGGGTTTCTTCTTCTTGTTAATGGTTACCAACCTCTAACTACACAAAAGCTCTCATATCCTACTTATTTTCTCTTCTTTTGTTTACAAAAAACACAAACCTAAGCTTTTCCCCTTAAGAAGATGATGGTTGTGTGTGGTAGGGAAAGTTAGGAGGATTGTGGGATTTTGAAGTTTAGAAGTTTTGGAAGCTTGTTTAGGTAAGAATTGTGTTTTATGTCATGAATTACTAGTTAAATGCATTCTTTATGATGTTATTTAAAGTTAATTGCATGGCAATTGAGGTTGGAGTATATGGGTGTGTGTGTGTGAATTTCTTGCCTAGATGAATGATAAATGATGTAGAATTGGATGAATGTATATTAGAAATATTTTGGAAGTGAAAGTAGGTGTAGAAGAGTGTAGGAAATGTATGGATGTTTGAATGTGTGTTGCTGCCATTTTATGGCTAATTGTTTAAGTGAAGGTCTTGATTAAATTGTGGGTGATTTATTGACTAAATTGGATGCTTATTGGTGTAGAAATGGTATTGGAATGATAGGATTTGAGTTAGGTGTAAAAGCTGGAAAATTGAATTTGTACATGTTTCAATGTTAGTGCCATAACTTTTTATGTGGTTATGCAATTGTGATGAGGATTGGCTTGACTTAAACTTGAGGGGTTTGGCTACATTTCTTGTGAAGGAGGTGCTGTTCAAATTTGGCTTGAAGAGTTTGAAATTTTAACTTGAAAGTGATAATGTGTATAGGGATGAATAGTGTCATTTTAGTGACACTAACTTTGAAATTATGATTTGAAACTTTAGGAATTTTTATAGGTTGTTTGAGGCTGATTTTGCTAAGTTGGTCTTCATGAAAGTTGTAACTCTTCTTGATAGCTTTCTATCGCCATGAAATTTGCTATTTTTCGACATTGGAGTTGGTAGTTATAGGTGCTTGAACTTTGCTTATGGTTTAGGTGATGTTTAATAATATGAAAACAGGGCAGCAACAATCATGTAGGAAATTTACCTCGTTAGAGGTAGAATTTGCTTCTAAGTGCTTCATGAGAATTGTAGAATGTGTTCTGAGCTTTCCATTGAAATAAAGCATGGAATTTTTGGCTAATGAAATAGGAAGTTATGATTTTTGTAAAGTTGTGTGATTGGTTAGAATGACACTTATATGAGCAGAAACTTTGATTGAGATTTTGACCTTTTTAGAGGTTGAATTGGCTTCCATATTTTTCATGAAAGTTGTAGAATATGTTTGGATCTTTTCATTGATATAAAGCTTGGAATTTTTTCCCAATGGAATAGGAAGATATGA
Source organism: Erythroxylum shatona (assembly GCA_027568895.1). NCBI lineage: Eukaryota > Viridiplantae > Streptophyta > Magnoliopsida > Malpighiales > Erythroxylaceae > Erythroxylum > Erythroxylum shatona. Next base: position 22,528,650 of record JAOSBK010000005.1, on the reverse strand, counting down.
TTTTTAGAAGATGTGTTATTGTTTAGGGTGACATTTATTGGGTAGTAACTTTGATTGCGATTTTGACACCCTTAGAGGTGAAATTGGTTTTCAAGCCCTTCATGAAACTTGTAGAACTTTCTGTGACCTTTCTAATGATACCTAATTTGTCAAGTTTGGACACTTGTGTGAATAGTTATGCATGTTGGAAGAAGAGAGGGATGAGTGGGAATTTATAATATATATATATATATACATATATATTGGGCGGAAACTCGCCCCTCGCGAGGGCGACGCCTCGCGAGAAGTTGGGTGCGACGCCCAGCTTCTGACTTTTTTAATTATTTTTTATTATTTAGTTTAATTTCTTAATGTCTTTTTCAATGTGCCTATTCTTTTGTGCGTAACTTTTTCAACCGACCTCCTATTGACCCAATTTTTGAGGCATCGGAGTTGTAAGACATTTAATTACATTTCCATAAGAAATTATGAATTTTTGGAGATAAAATTGACATTGATTGATTAAATCAAAATGAGAGGACCGAGTGATTATTTTTCTAGTCCGTGTTTTAGCACTAATTGGACTTATAGGAATCCAAATTGAGTAATTTTGGTATCTATGGATTTCTAAAATTTAGGGAAACATTTTTTGGTGAGATTTATGGAATGATACCGGGAATGTCACAAACATGCATTGTACACATTTCAAATTCCTACATGTGCATTATTATACATTTCTGACTGCACAATTTGTAATATATGTGTATTTGAATTGTTATAGAGGCGCATTTGGAACGTCGACCCACAGACGTTGCCAAGACTTCCAGGCACTAGCTTTGTAAGCTATTGGTGAGTAACCTAGACGGTTTCTCTCAATTATTATTTGCTTATGATTTTGTGGTGGATAATGGTGGGAATGTGATTTGCGATTTGATTGTGGATTCCGGACAGAAGGTCCGATGACTGTGTACTGAGGAGTTGCGTTATTGAAGTGCTACTTGTATGTGAATGTGAGACCTACGTGTTATGATGTGATTAATTGTAATATATGTGCATACATGCTTCTGATGCGAGTGATTGTGACATATGCATACCTGTGATTGATTGTGGCATATGCATTTCATTCATGAGTGCATAATCAGATAATGACAGTTGTGACCGGAGCAGCCACCGATT
>JAOSBK010000005.1:22496025-22512302 GCA_027568895.1 Erythroxylum shatona | reverse complement strand
GTGATTTTCATATTGATGTTTTATGATTATGATGCCATGTGAAGTAGTGTAGTGATTGTTCGTAGTTCTTCCTTATCATAGGTTATGTATCGGAATGACCTACGGGCGTCCCGGTGTATACCCTATGGTAAGGGGGCGCTACATTTAGGTGGTACAATAGATTATACGCAGACTCTTGTGCGTATTACAAGAGGTTTGTCGGTGATGATTTTGTCATATTGCTATTGTATGTTGACGACATATTGGTTGCAGGCCCCAACAAAAATCATATTCAAGAATTAAAGACTCAGTTGGCTAGGGAGTTTGATATGAAAGACTTAGGACCAGCAAACAAGATTCTTGAGATACAAATTCACTGAGATAGGAACAATAGGAAGATCTGGCTTTCTTAGATAAATTACTTGAAGAAGGTCTTGCAGTACTTCAATATATAGGACTGTAAGCTAGTATCCACCCCACTCCCTATTAATTCCAAGTTATCCTCTAAGATGAGTCCTAACAGTTAAGCAGAGAGGATAGAGATGTCTCGAGTACCGTATGCATCAGCAGTGGGTAGCCTGATGTTTGCCATGGTCAGCACCAGACCAGACATTGCACATGCAGTGGGAGTTGTGAGTCAGTACATGACAAATCCTAGTAGAGAGCATTGGATAAATGTGAAAAGAATTCTTCGTTACATCAAAGGAATGTTGAATATTGCATTATGTTATAGAGGACCAAACACAGGTATTTATGGTTATGTTGACTCAGATTATGCAGGTGATCTCGACAGAAGCAACTCCACCACTGGAGATGTGTTCTTACTTGCTAACGGAGCTATAAGTTGGGTATCTAAACTGCAGTCAGTAGTAGCTACATCAACAACAGAAGTAGAATATGTTGCAGCTACACAAACTAGTAAGGAAGCAGTTTTGTTGAAGTTGGTCATGGAGGAGTTCGAGAACATATAGGAGATAGTTTCTCTATTTTGTGATAGCCAGAGTGCTTTGCATCTTGCAAAGAATCTAGCCTTTCATGCCAAAAGCAAACATATTCGAGTTCAGTACCACTTTGTTCGTGAGAAAGTGGAGGAAGGGACGATTACTGTGAAAAAGATCAACACGAAGCAGAATGTGGCAGATTTTCTGACTAAGATTGTCAACAGAGATAAGTTCATATGGTGTCGTTTCTCCTATGGCCTGATAGAGACATAAGTAGCATGGAGCCGATAGAGAAAGAATGGTGAAGATTAATTTGCATCCAATTCAATCTTCAAGTGGGAGAATATTAAGACACTCATCCCACATCGGTGGGATGAGAATATGAGAGGGGGAAAGCCTATAAAAGAAGGCTCTCTCCTCCTCCTTCAATGTACCAAAAACATAATTCCACTTTCATATTGAAATTTCTTCTCTTTTCGTGGTTTTTACCCTATTGGGGTTTTCAACATAAACGTCTTGTGTTCTTTAATTTCTTCCTATTTCTTATATATTTTTCTTTTTTCGTGCTTTCTTTTCCAACAATTTCTCGTGGGGGAATCCGAGAATAATCAAATTCCACATTTAGGAGGAGACAGGTAGTATTTTGTTTGTGTAATTAGAAAGTAAATTGAATTGTTTACTATTTTGTTCAGATCAAGACACGGTTGGTCAGGCTAACCAAAAGCCATTCAATCATATTTAAAGTAACCAAATAGATTTCGTCAGGCTAACCAAAGGCCACGTCTCAATCCACACATATCCATTGCATGTTGTCCAGCATTCCATTTAGCATCTACCGACGCACTCACTATTGAGCTTCTTTGATCATGGAAGCACCTCCATTGCTTCACTTCCCTAGGCTTTTCCAAATTTCAAGGTAACAAACCTTCTCAAGATGTCAGTTCTTTTATTATTGTTGCTTGTTACATATTATGGAGTTTAAATTGAAATTCTTGACGTTTCGAATGGTTGTGAAACTGGGCTTATGGTTACTTTAACAGTTTGAGGCTTTGATTGCTCCCTGTCATTAATTTGAAAATGTCGGTGAAACATGAAATTTATTGGGATGTAGGAGCTAACACGTTTTATATGAAATTGGAAAGTGTACATGCAAAAGAAAGTTTTTCTTTTCTTCTAGCGAAAACTTTAACCTTTTTCGTTTTGGATATGACTAGATTAGAGATTAGATGATAGCTGGAAGGTGGGAGACAAGATCCTCTGTCTAGTTTTACTCTGTCTTATTCTGTCCCATGAAATCTTAGCCATTTATTTTATAGGACCCACGTGTAATTTACGCGAGACCCACATAAATAAATGGCTGAGATTCATTGGACATAATAGAACACCATAACATTGGACAGGAGATCTGGACTCGGAAGGTGGAGGCTTGGAGTCCAAATACGGACTCCATATAATACTGCTTTGTGTCTACTCTGTTCCTATCTATATTCCAAAACTTTTGTAGAATGGCTGAAAGAGAGGCAGTAGTATGATGCTTGTCCCAATCAATCATTATCTTACCCATCTCTACAAATTAACTTAGTTTTTGAGGGTAACTTCAAAAGCGAAACGGTTCATTCTAATCGATTATGCTTTACTCACAAACCAGTGGCAAGAGAACCAAGGATGCGCCTACCATGGTCTTGCACGATCAATTTACTTCACTAACTGTGAAGAGATTGCCAAGGAGGATGCTGCTGAAGTATGTTGGTTTAAACACTATCTTGTTCCACCTTGAACCTGTATTTGCTGCACCATTGCCTGAGACGAAGCAAGATGAAGTTATGCGGTAAAATATTGTGCATGTGTGGATATTATTTTATCCTACTATGGTTACTGGCAAGATGGGAAGGCAATACTCTCTTAATATATATTCGTTTAGTTTTTGAATGACAATTTTTCTTCGTGATTTCAAGTGGCCAGGACTCTGAAACTCAACAGTGGGGTTAGGATTCAAGGTATCTATTTTTCCGACATCAAAAGCACCAGTTTGGTTGCAGTGTACTTGTAGAACCACGTCAAAGTAGCCTTAGGATCTCTCGTCACCCCAAATTGATGATGTAGATTGTTTCTTTCTCTTTAAGTGGCTTGAGTGGACATTACTTCTTGATTTCATTTAATCTATGGTGTTCACTTGAACCTTGCTCTGCTAAAATATCTTCTTGGATGGAAGTTAATCTTGGTGATTTGTTATCTACTGATATATGCTACTATTCTATAGCTTTTGTTACATTACCTTATTTTAAGTTTTGATTCTTAGAGATCGTTGAAGGAAAAGGATCAGAGGCTCATGAAGGAGACGTTGTTCTAGTGAACTATGTGTGCCGCCGCTCAAATGGATATTTTGTTCATAGGTAAAGTTCCCACTTTTCAGTGGCTTTTACTTATCTAAAGATTCTATATCATTCAGGGTTGAACTTGAGCATCAGCTAGATTTCACATTTCTCTGTGCGTCTTACATTAAGTGAAGAGGCCTTAATTGGATGCAGCACGGTTGATCAGTTTAGTGGGGAAAGCTCACCTGTCAAACTTGTTTTGGATGAAAAACAGGTGAGTGTCAAAACTCCCCATTCGTTCGCTCTGCAGATTTTGATGGGGATATTTTTGTTTGATGGAAATTTGGTGTAGATAATTGGCCAAATTTTTTAGTCAAATTCAGTTGACATAAACAAAAATGAAATGGAGTGCAAGGTTGGGCCTTTTAGAAGAGTAGATCATGATCATTGTCTTCATATGGGCGATCTGATCACAATAATTTTATTCATTATCATTGTCTAATAGTCGTTCCCATTAAGCATGTTTATCATCTTCCAAGTTCAGATTATCAAGGGCCTGAAGGAGGTGCTGATAGGCATGAAGGTTGGAGGTATATTCAACAGATAAATATCTTTTTTTTCCCCATGGTTTTCTTCCAATGCTTCACTTCCATAATTTGTTTACTTCAGGAAAAAGGAGAGCGTTAATACCTGCTTCTGTGGGGTACACAAGTGAAAACTTGGAACCGATTCCAGACGCGGTTTGGTCAATCCTCTTAATAACGCCATTGTTAATTTAGTTGCTTTAATCATTTCAATGATTTTTCGATGCAGTTTGGACCAAGACGCAGTCTTCTGTCGCATGTAGATGAGCCTCTGATATTTGAAGTGCAGCTCTTGAAAGTCCTCTAACAGAATATGTGTGTTCCAAACTATTATATTAAGAGTGAAGATTATGTGCTTCAGTTATGCTTCTATGTATTGTATTAAATGGGTTTAGTACGACCTCTGCAATCTTATAAATGTCAATAACCCGTTTCTGTGAAATATACTTATCCAATGCGTCTTGACTTAATGAACGCACCACTTAGCCTATGTATGTATCTAACTGTATGTTTTGGTATTTCAACTGGCTTGATCATCTACTTTTTTCTCAATCAACTCAACTCCATTGTTGTCTTTAATTTGCTTCAATTCAAACATTCCAATCCAATAACAAGGGCATTGATGCTTTTGCATTAATTACGTGAAGCTGGAATAGGATCTCTAACTGTAACCAATCCAAAGTCGGGAATTCAGGAATTGCATTTAATAATAATATATGTGAATATTACCCAAGGTGCCGGCGAGTTGATAAGGGGCGTTTTTAGCTTAAGTGAGATCGTGGGTTTAAGCCTCTCTCATGTATACTGTCGTTTAAAATTTGGAGTCAAAGTTTTGCTTCTCACAAGCCTACCCTACTCTAGCAGGAATTAATTTAGGTATAGATAACTTAAAAATACCTTCATATAATTAGGACTCTCCTAAAATATTTCGTACGAGCAATCAAAAAAAATTTAAGTGAAAATTAAGCCCGTAGACATTAGGATCATGATCAGGAAACGCGACCTTATAACCCAACATCGGGTAGCCAGGCCACTTGCCAGACCACAACACTGATTCTCTTTTATTTATTAAAAAGCATATTAACCCAGCACAGCACAAAGCTACCAACAAGAGAGAAAGAAAGAAACAATGGATAAGTTGACACAAGCTTGGTTTACAGGCAGCACTAGTGCAGATCAAGAGCAAAAGCCCTCGTCTTCGCTACTTGCAGATTGGAACTCCTACGCATCTTCCAGAGATTCAGCTACTGAAACTGCTGGATCGGATTTCGGCTTCGATCTTGAAGCCGCTGTTCGATCTGCCAACGACACCGTTTCTGGTACCTTCAACGTGTAAGCATTCGCATATCTTTAATTACAACTTTTAAACTTGTCGGAATTTGATACTTGCTAGCTATGATAAGTTGCAAGCTCAATTCTTTCTTTTCTCTTCCAGCTGCGTGTGATTGTTCTACCAAATTATGTTAGTGAAGTAATAACCGACTGTTATGATAAGGAAAAACCATTGATCTTGTTTTTTTGTCTTAAAAAATTGGGAAGTTTGATCCTTTCTTTTTATAACTGATTCTTAGAGTTGAGAATGATATCTAAAAGAGTGATTCCTAGGCTTTTGTTACAAACGATATTCCCTTGAAACATTCTTTTGTTTCAGCATCTTGAATTCCAATCCCAGCACACATAAAAGTTATCTAACCTCCACCAGCTCTAATTTTCAACTTGTACCTGTTTTTCTTAAAGCATTGGCATATTGACTTTGTCTTACATCAACATGTATCTTACACAGTTACTGGTGTGGATAATGGCGTAAGTTGCTTCAGCAGTCTAATTTTTTATTTGTAATGATGCAGTATTGGATATTTTTGAGATGATGTTTTTTTATTTATTGGATGATTGTCATTATTAAGCTCACTAGTGGAAGAAATGTAGAACTTTTATATTAAAGAGATAACTAGGAAGTTGAATTGGTGTTCTAGGTTTATTTTCAATATGAATGGAAGTGTCTGAACTTATTTACTACACAACTGACTGTAAAGAGGAAATGCTCCTTCCTAAAGTGAGAACCACTTTCCAAGTTAGATATTATGTTGGAAAGTTTTGCATGGTGCAATGCATTTTGATAAGTAAATTGGGAAAGGCCATTTACTGTGACCTTAGATCTGATGGTAACAGTTGATAATCCTTGGCCTTCATAATATGTAAATGTGTTATGAGTTTGGGGTCTAGTTATGGGACAATTTACTGTTTCATTAGTTTTTCTTTTTTTTGAACCTATGAAGATTAAAGAAGCAAGGGTTCGTTAAGAGAACCCTAAGATCTCAAGAATTGATTTTGGTGTAAACTTAAATTTTCAATTTCTTCTTCTCTTTATTGAATAAATACCATATTAGAATATATAAATGCCTCCTAGATTATATCATCTAGATAGGCTTACATAATTGAAACTGAAACAACACAATTGCCTTCATACATGTTAGGCAATTTATTCTAATTAAATCACATAGTAGATCAAGTATGATAAAAACTAACTCAATCAACTTGTTGCTACACTATCCAGATATCATCTTAGTAGAATTTCTACTAGGTTGTTATTGTAATTTAGTCCAAAATGTGCTTGTGAAAGTAACATCTCGATCATACACAATGGATTTCGGGTGACCATGGAGCTTGCAAATATGATCAAAGAAAGCACTAGCGACCATAATAGTTGTGTAAGGATGAGATAGGGAAATTACGCCAGCATACTTGGCCAACTGATCAACCGCAACAAATAAAACTGATTTCCCTTGAGAAGAAGGTAAGCCATTAGTAAAATCCATCGAGATATTAAGCCAAATTTGAATAGGAATTGGAAGACGTTACAAAACACCTGTTGGGAGAAGGTGTTCTTATTTATGTCATTGATAAGTGTTGTAGGATTTGACAAAGTTCTGAACATGTTGCTTCATTCATTTCCAATAAAAGTTAGTAGTCGCCCTTTTAATTTTTTTTTAATATCCTTCATGTCCTTGATTGTGGACAGTAGAAATAATAGAGAAAATCAAAGGAGAATCATGTAAACATAAACACGATTCTTGAAGAACACTAACCAATCTCTAAATTGCCAAGAACAAGTAGCTTCACCTTGCTAGATATGTGAAACTGTTTAATAGATCTAATGTCATCAAACAAGGCAAGTTGTGGCGTTGAAAGAGCAACTAGCATTCCAACCTCTTCGTTTTGGTGAGATAAGATGTCAACAAATATGTTTGCACATCCAACTTTATATTCAACTTCAAAATCAAAACCCAATAACTTGCTTAACCAGTGTTGTTGAGTGGAGATTACAACTCGTTGATTTAAAAAATACTTAATATATAGTAGTCAGTACACACTACAAATGATCAACCCCATAAATAAGGACGCCAATGATGGATTTTTGTAGACCAATGAGTTTTTTTCATGAGAAGGTAGGCATTGATCGTGAGGAGCAAGAGTATGATTATAAAAGGCATTTGGATGCCCATTTTGTTGAAGAACCACCACTATTCCACTTTTGGAAGCATCACATTCAACAACAAATGGAGCAGTGAAGTCATGTAAGCAGAGGCCTGGGGCAGTGGTCATTGTAACCTTCAGATGATCAAAAGTTGTTGACATTTAATCTGTCAAAAGCAAAGAATTTTTTCATAACATGGAGGTTAAAGGAGCTGCTATAGTATTATAATCCTTAACAAATTTGTGATAATACCCAGTTAAGCCCAAGAATTCTTGCAATGCCTTAACTGAAGAAAATTTTAGTCACTGCAACATAGCTTCAATTTAGTCTAGTCAACAGATGCCCCTTCGTCAAAGTTAACATGTTCTAAATAAGAAACTTGAGTTTGAGCAATGGAACATTTGGAGCGCTTCAAGAATAAACAGTGTTGCTATAGAATTGAAAAGAAATATGCAAGTTGTGCATATGTTCGACTCATGTTTTACTGTAGATTAGGATGTCATCAGAAAATACTAGGATAAATTTGCGCAAGGATGGTCCAAGCACATCATTGATTGAGGCTTGAAAAGTAGAAGGGGCATTAGTTAGCCTAAAGGGAATAACTAGAAATTTAAATTGTCCGTGGTGAGTATAGAAGGCTATTTTTAGCAATATTTGCAGCACACTTGCGAATTTTAAAATAATCAAAGCACAAAACCAATTTAGTGAAATATTTTGCTGCAATATTTGCAACACACTTGCGAATTTTAAAATAATCACAAAACCAATTTAGTGAAATATTTTGCTCCACGAAGTTCCTCTAACAACTCATCAATCACTGGTATTGGAAACTTATATGTGATTGTCTTGGCATTCAAAGCTTCCTATCAACACATAAACGCCAATTACTATCCACCTTCTTAATTAATAATGCTAGACAAAAAATGGGGACTGACTCGGGCAAGTGATTCCGTTGGATAACATCCCCAAACATTGTTTCTCAATTTGATCCTTCTACAAATGAGGATAACGGTAAGGTCTGACCATTACTAGATTTGTGTCATGCTTCAAAATAATACGATGATCATGATTACGAGGAGGTGGTAATCTTGTGCGCTCTTGAAAGATCTCATCAAATTCTACTAAAATATGTCAACTTTCCAAATTGCAATCCATGTCTACTAGAGCAGTAATTTGATGGCAAATAGAATTTTGGCTCAACACCTTGTAATTCAATTGTCATGCCACACTTAACAAAATGCATCCATAATGTAATAAAATCCTAGTGGCTGAGGCCCAAAGTCTAAAACCAATTAACACCTAACATAGCCCCAGAACAACCTAGAGGGCTTGTAACCCATTTAGTGACTTTGGAATGGGATGTTTCCCTAGAAAAGGGGCGAGTTGGGTGAATTCCATAAAAGACGTCTGTTGAAAGTAAATCAACATAAAAAATTTGATCACCTAGCTTTAAGGAAACAAGTGTGCATAGACCTAGACTTTGAAGACATTCTCCATTGGCAACGGTAACATCAAGTCCTTTCATTTGCTAAATTTCCATATCCAAGCTTGATACAAATGATTCATCAATGTAACTGTGAGTGCTTCCTTAATCAAGTAAAACTAACAAGAGATCGTTTTTAATTTAACCACTCTCTTGCATAGTTTGATAATGTTGAATGCTAGTGATGGCATGAATGGAAACCTTAGGTTCATCTTCTATAACTTTTGCATCTACCTCTAATTCCCTATGCGGCTCCTCTACCCTTCTAGCCAAAATAAGTGCTTGCACCTATGTCCAGGAGAGTAATGCTCATCAGAATTATAGCAAAGATTGTTGGCCCGTCGTTCCTCCATCTCTGTTCGAGTTAAATGCTTGATGAGTTGTGGCTTGGAAGAATTGGGTAGGTTAGGCCACTTTACATTGGAATTTTTGGACTTGGTAATGGAGACTTTTGATTGGTTCCAACCACCTTTTCGCTCATATAATTGTGCTAAACTCATGGCACTTGTCAAATCTTTAGAGTGATGCAACTCCACTTCAACAGCAAAATATTCTTATAATCCACTTGGGAAAATCTCAACCTCTTTTGTTGAAGTTAGTATACTTGAACGGGTAGACAATTGTTCAAACCTGCGTTGATATTCCTCCACTATTCCGGTTTGGAAAAGTTTGGACAATTCACCAACTTTTGTGCCTTGAGTGCAGTACCAAATCGAATATTGCACAAATGCTTAAGTTCTTCCCAACCTAAACCAGATTTGACTCTATCCAATTTATGGAACCATAATTGCTTCATGCACCAAATGAGGGGCAACTATCTCCATCTTTTCTTTTGTAGGAATTTTTTGATGATGGAAGAAATAATCGCAACGACTAAGCCAAGGTAATGGATCTTCATTCTTTCCATATCGAGGAAACTCAAGTTTAGCTTATTTGGGTGTAAAATTACCCCTTTCTGGGTTCCTTTTGAATTCCCTTCCCCAACTCGACAATCACGATGGTCGCAATTAACACTTCCAGTATTGGGTTCACTTCCATTCATCCTTGATGTTGCTACATAATGTGCCAAATCATTAAGTTGGGCCGAGAATTTCTACTGTTTTGTTTCTTGTGCGATGCGATCTTGTTCTCTTTCTGATCAGTCTCTTGGTCTATCTTCTTGGTACATAGCCATGAAGGCCTCAAACTGTTGCTGGAAATTGCGTGACGCTCCCTTAACTCTTGGCTCTAATATCAAGTAATTATGGCCCTGAGTTTGGGATCTATGGGACAGTTTACAATAGAATTCCAATCTAAATCAGACTGGTATTTTTGTTTATTGATTTTTCTTCCTTTTGAACCAATGATGGTTAGAGAAGCAAGGGCTCATTAAGAGAGAACCCAACGATCTCAAGCATTGATTTTGGTTGAAATTTCCTTTTCTGTTTTCTTCTTCTCTTCATTGAATAAACACAATATTACAAGATATAACTGCCTCCTAGATTATCTCATCTAGATAGGCTTACATAACTAAAACTGAAACAACACAGCTACCTCCATGCACATGTCAAGCAATTTATTCTAATTAGAACACACAGTAGATCAAGTATGATAATAACTAAGTCAAGCAATTTGTTGCTGCACTCCTTGCTGCTTCTTACGCCTTTGAGTGTAACATTTATAGACTTGAGTTTGTTGCTGTACATAACAAAATGCCCAAATATTTTTGCATATAGGATGGAGGTGTCCCTCTAACTGGATGGGTTAATATTTGTGTGGTTGTCAAGATAATGTCCACGTCAATTTGCTCCTCATGCATCTTTGTTAATTTATCTTCAAAACATTTCCTTCTTCAAAGCATCTTTATCTTTTTGAAGTGTTTTATTTTGTTGTGGCGCTTGATGTCATTGGGATGTATAATGAGAGGAGGAACTTATTCAACTGGCTACCTTTTTCTACCTCCTTGTTGGTAATGTATAGTACTTGAGTAGAATCCATTTTGCCTCTTCAAGCAGCACATGCAAAATGTCTGTTGTTCCGAGAAGGCATTAGGGTAAACAATGTCCTAAGGGAAGTTCTAACTAAGATCGATTTAATTATTATTCTATCTCATTGGTGTGAGCATTTGAAGTATTAGCTCAAGCAGCTTGTTTGAATACCCTCATATTATGGTTGGTAAGTGAATCATGGTATTTCCGTAGCAGTCAAATTCTGGAAAATGCCATAAGTATTTCCATGGCAGTCAAATTCTGGAAAATGCCACAAGTATTTCCATGGCACCCAAATTCTTGAGTATGCCATACATAAGATCTTGCGTACCAAATAATGAAGAAGACACTCTTTAGGTCACCATGTAAATCCCTGTGTTTTTTTTGGAGTTTTTATCATATCATGCACCTTTTAATACATGTGGTGTACAAAATATATTTTTTTGTTTTATTTCAATGCATGGAGTCTCCATTTGAGTTTTAATTTAGGGAGACAAACCAGCCTTATGATACCTGTTCAGGGTTTCCAAAGGAGTGAGAGATATACCTGGGAATTTGCAGTCTGCCACAAGTAACATTCCTTCAGGAAAAGCGCTGATGTATTTTGGCTTATTTCTGGCCACTGGAGTGTTCTTTGTATTCATTGCATTTACTATGTTCCTTCCGGTGATAGTACTGGTGCCCCAGAAATTTGCAATATGCTTCACACTTGGATGTGGCTTTATTGTTGGATCCTTCTTTGCCCTCAAAGGTCCTTCCAGCCAACTTGGTCACATGATATCGAAAGAGGTATGTTTATGAAGTTGTGGACTAGATCTATTTAGAGTAAATCATGCGGTGTCTTTCTGCTGATCAGCTTAATGTGGTTTTGTGTTTATCTAATGGCTATTCTATTTTCTGTTCTATCTTCAATATTTGTCCAGAGGCTTCCTTTTACTTTGGGATTTCTAGCCAGTATGATCGGCACAATCTATGTTTCCATGGTGCTTCACAGCTATATTCTTTCCGTGTTGTTCTCCGTGATTCAGGTATTAATCTTTCTACAAGTACCACAGATTATGTATATGCTTTAGACCATCCAATATCTTTACCAGTTGATTGTGTGAAATTGCTGTAAAAATGATAACCTTTAATCTTTTAACTATTTTAACTTTCCTCTTAATGCTTAGTTGCCTATATTTTGTCAATATTCTTGTGAGACATTGGTGTAATGGAATTAACTTCACGTTTCTACCTTGGTGTGAGGTCTCTGGTTTACTGATGAAAATTGATAGATTCGTCCAACTTGTAGGTTCTTGCACTTGGATACTATGCCATCTCCTACTTCCCCGGTGGGTCTGCTGGGATGAAATTCCTAACTTCTTCTCTTGTATCATCAGTGATGAGATGTTTTGGGAGGTGATAGCGGCCCCCATATTTATCATAATCTTGTATATCGATCCTCTTCTTTCACCTTCTAGATGATCAGGTACATCGTATAATTACGACCCTCACATTGATCTTGTACCAAACATTTTTGTTCCTTTAAATTTTCTGTGTCTGAAAGGCACTTTGTGAAAGACAGGAAGAAAGCATTTTGGTCCTTAAACCATGCAGAACAATGGACTTAAAAAATCATGATCTAGTTGGCAGCACGATTGACTTGCATGCTATCACTAATTCTTCTTTTTCAAAAGTTTGTTGTAATCAACCCGAAATGTGGTAAACAGTTTCTCAAGTTCTTACACGTAGTAGTGACTATTTTAGTGTTACACAACCACGGGATAATCAGAACGCAGGTCTGATTTGAAGAGATCATAATAGTACACTGCATGCAAAGATAATTGTGCCACTGCCATCCCATTTCTTCTGATGCTGGGGTCTTATGAAGTTGCTAGTGGAGCTACCAACGGAGGTTTTGGAGATTCGACTCCGTCCACGAAGACCGGGCTGGTGCAAGCGGCATACCAACCCCAGACTCTTCTTTGCTTGGGAGGAAAGCTGGAACCATCCCTCCCCTTTGTAGGACTGAAAATAGGTAAACAGATGATGATCTTGTGTCAGCACGGCTGATTCTAAAACCTTTTCAGGCGAAAGTTAAGTTTGGACTAAGTTTTAGCCGAGGTTTAAAGACTTGCAGGAAAATGAATAAGAGAAAAAAAAAAACAAAAGAAATAACTCTGTCCCCTACAGTAAGACTCATTATCTTGGTTTCATCTATTGCAATTGTAAGGTAACAACTCACTAATGATTTCCCTTGAATTAACAGGGATTGGACAATTACCAATACTTGAGTATGTCTCTTCAGGCTATCCTAGCCATGCTCTGTGGAGCTGCGTCTTTTTTAGTGGATCATGACACCACCCTTGACTGTATTGCACTTTTCCTAGGGGCAGTATTCTTTTATTTCTTGGTGGATCCATTTGATTCGTTGTGGGCTTTTAATAGTATTAAGATCCATTTGCGTGGGCATTTCTCCAAAAGCCATCTCAGGTATTGATAGAACCTTTTGATACTGATAAATAATACAAACGGAGTATTTGTATTGATAAAACTGAACATCAGGTAAAGGCCACAGAATGGGGTTTTGACTCTTGACCTTGATTAGATTAAGGCAAACACACTCTTTAACTGTGACTTTTATACCCATTATGTGGTGTAGAATAATATGTACTAGAAAGAACATGAACCCGGAAATTATGGAAAGATTCAGTTAAGAGGGGGGTAAGGATTGAACCTTTTAGGTGCATATACAAGACAAAGCCATGTTTTTAGGGAAAATGGCATCATAAGAAAGCAAAAGTTCATTACCTTACCTCCTTCACTAAGAAGAGAACAAAGAGAAGCTTCATGGACCATACTTTGTATCATCACCAAGGCCAAAGTTATTTTTAAAATATCATTAGTTGGGTAGTTGGCCTAAAACTCAAATTTTGTTGATAAAAAATGCCAAAGGCAAAGAATCAAAAGAGCTGTCTATGATTCCTTTGCTATAATGGCACATAAGTTTGGTGACTAGGAAATTTCCAAGGAGACAGAGGAAGTCCCTCTTTGAATAGTTTTTCTTTTAATTCGGAAGTCCAATACATAATTGAATCAACTTAGTCCACTAGTTAGATGACTATACTGAAGAAGCAAGTTGAGCAAGAGAAAGATGGTGGCATTCGTTTCCAAATGTTTGTTGAAAAAGTAAGGACAAATGATTGGATGACATAATTGTCATTGTAGGACATAAATTTGGCAAAATTATTAAGATGGACCCTGTGGATTTAATTGATGGGATTTTGTTTTTACGTTCAAGTAAATGACGAGGAACCATATAGTTCAATGGTATCATGTTCATGTCACATTTGACAACCCAGTTGCACGTGTGTCAAGTACCAACAAGAATAGAGTATCATGATGACTCGATTTGGTAAAATCATTTTTAATGATTCTGCTTTCATATCATTTGACACTTACTTTATTCTCATATTTGCTCATACTAATCTATACTAGCCCATCCTATGTTCCACTTGTACTGTATTTTCATTGCTGGAATACAAAAATGAACAATAATAACTATGATAAATGCTTGTACCACTTGGGAAGGTAGTAGTAAGTAGCAATGGTACTTGCATCTACAAACGAAGCCAGAAGCATATGCTTCTCCGCTGTTTTATAGTATAATTACTACACGAATGGCGTCTGGTATACAAGAAGAACCTGCTATTTTTGATCACAACAGGTAACCTTTTATCCCTAGACATCCTAAGCCATGAAAATTGTAAGGTGAGTTACGCAATCAAATAAAGGCAACGACTTCCCTAAACAATGTAGAAGATTTCATCATTTGCAGGTTCCTTAAACATCGAAAATATGTCTGTACCGTTCGGTTTCAATCACAAACTTCCACAATATCAGGAATAGCATTAAATCACCCTTATCCATCTTGATTTCACTCCATTATTCTAACAATTCCTAAGAATATATAATATCAACGAAACTCATTGTCTCCAAATAAGGCTGGACACTTAACAATCTCCCCCTCTAGCTCATTATGGAGGAGAGACAAACCACCTCAATGATTATTTGAGAGTCCTCCCAACAAGCTTACTATAAAGCTTATGCTTGCTCCTGAGAACCATTTTTTCTAACATATTATCACCGTTAATTTGTGATAATCTTTTTCAATTATAATCATTGTTCCTCAATTATAGATCTCAAGCTATGATATCTGACATTGATGTGCTTTGTGTGGATTGATATATAGTATTCTTTCTTGTCACAAAAGACTTCATAATCATCTTACTTTAGATTTAACTCTTGAAGAAATTGTTTTAACAAGAGCATCTCCTTATCTGCTTCCACAACAACTATATACTCTACTTCAGTTGTAGATAAAGATACACACTTTTGCAGCTTGAATTGCCGAAAAATAGCTCCCATTGCAAATTTGAACAAGTAACCTAAAGTGGATTTCTTGTTGTTAAGATCTTTAGCCATATCTGCATCTGTATGGTCCTCGAGAAATAGCTCCCCGTCTTCTAAACATAAGCTTTATTTGGAAGTTTCTTGTAAATATCTTAAGATCCATAACAAGGCTTCTTAGTAAACTTTCCCTAGATTGGATAAATATCAACTAACAACTTGTGCTGTATCCGGTCCTATACATACCATTACATACATCAAGGAACCAACAACAAATGAGGATGGAATAAAATGTTAGTACATAGTGGGAGCCTTATTTCGTACCCCGGATCTACATGAAAGGATTAAAAACGAAGGTAATGCGGAATATCTGAATTTTGGTTACATCTCTGATTCCGATGTCGATTTCGAGCTCCAAACGTCTCCGAATCTCGGGGGGCCTTTAGTGGAAAGTGATCACCGACTCACGGGCTAGGTTTTTCTACAGTTTTCTTAGATCACGAGCTTCCCTAATGGGTCAGGAATCCTTATGCCCGTGAATGAACTCTTGAGTAACTGCAGGAGACTTAACATTTATATAGCTTCCATATTGGGCTTCCCCATCACAAGGCCGATATGGACCTGGTCTACACTAATCGGGATCCATTTTTTACCTAGACTCATTAATCTAGATCAATTATTAGGCAACTTTATTATCTTTATCAGGATCAAATGACGTAACTTAATCGGTAATTTATTTAAAAGCCAAAATTGCAATTAATGCTAGTCCAACTTTATGAGACATAGACAAAATGTCTTACAATCTCCCCTTTGGACTAGCATTAATTGCAGTAGACTCTAGTTTAAAAACAATTTAAAAACTCGGTTAAGCCACGCTATTGTATAGTCGACTAAATTTTAAAAACAAACATTTGATCCAAAGATAACGAAAGTCCATCATTTTGTCCTGCAAGGCTTTCGATACCGAAAAGCATCAGATACATGTGTCCTATATGACACAGATCCAATACAATCACGAATACCTAATACCTCACTAATATGAATGGAAAAATGGAGTGTGGAAAACTACGATGATACCTTTATGATCTAATTGTATCATCTTCGTTTGTAGGTCTCAATTTCTCCATCTTTATGCTAAACTGCA
>JAOSBK010000005.1:22478357-22488755 GCA_027568895.1 Erythroxylum shatona | reverse complement strand
GGAAAAATGGGTATAACTTTCTGTACAGAACTCGGATTCAAGTGTTCTTTAGATGAATAGAAAGAGAACTTCAAGATCTACAACTATAATATGACCAATTCTGTCATCTAGAGGATCAAATTTGAACTAGAAGATGTTCTAACCAAACTAAGACGATGTTGATGTCATGAGATTATTGCTGACATCATACTGAGACAAATTGGAAAAATGGGTATAACTTTCTGTACAGAACTTAGATTTAGGTGTTCTTTAGATTAATAGAAAGAAGACTTCAAGATCTACAACTCTCATGAAAAACTTAAAGAACAATTCTAACATCTAGAGGATCAAATTTGGACTAGAAGATATTCTGGCCAAACTAAGACGATGCTGATGTCATGAGACGATTGCTGACGTCATACTGAGATGAATTGGAAAAACGGATATAACTTTCTTTAAAGAACTCAGATTCAGGTGTTTTTTAAATTAATAGAAAGAGGACTTCAAAATCTACAACTCTTATGAAGACCTTAAAGACCAATTCTGTCATCTAGAGGATCAAATTTGGACTAGAAGATATTCTGGCCAAACTAAGACGATGCTGACGTCATGAGACTGAGACGAATCAAACCTTACAACTTGTAATACTCGTATCTCCCAACTCCGACATCAAAAGTTTACAAACTTTATATCGTTGGAAAGCTAGAAAGATCATCTACAACCTTTATGAAGAACTTGAAAACAATTTCTACCTCTATAAGGGTTAAAATTCCAAATCAATGTGGTTGTCCCGAGAGTTCCATCCTAAACAGCATCACAACTTTTAATGATCATATCTTCCAACTCAATTGTCCAAAAATTTTATACTTTATATCAATCGAAAGCTAGAAAGATAAGTTACAACTTTCATGAAGACAATTTTATCAAAATCTATCTATATTAATCCAGATGCTCTCCCGAATTCAAAACACGAATTTTACCTTCAACTCCCAATGTATTGGACCCAGTTTTCACTTCATGACAGATTTTAAGACTAATAGAGATAGAATTGAAATTCGATATCTTCATACGAAATGTAGTCATATATCTCTAGGTTAATCCAAATGAAGAATCATCTCGTTTGGACAACTAGAGAAAACGTTGTGGCTAAAAGACTGAAGCATATTCAGTAAACATTTTCCAGATCACTACCAATTTTCTTTCCAGATCTTTCCTTATCTCAACTCATACCTAGATCACTCTTTTCACTTCCTCTACTTCTCATATTCAATAAAAATCACAATTAAAAACAATCATACTCGGAAGTTGTCAATGAATGCATGTACACTTATTTTAAACAAAGATTCAATATTCATGCGCATATATGCTAACATTATGCATGAGCAAGAAAAATGCATTTCCATAATCTCTTTTTGAGTTTACATGCATTGAAATTTCAGGTCCTAACCCTTAATATGGGGACGGGATGTTACAAGAAGATTACAAAGTAAGCATTATTCTTTTTTCTAGATTCCTTATGCTACACATTGCATTGATTTAGTGCAGGAAAATATAGAGGATGTTAGGTATTTTCTATTATTGAAGAGATTGTGCAAAAAACAAAAAAGGTGACTAAGTTCATCTACAATCGTGCATAAATCTTGAATTTAATAAGAAATAATTTTACCAATGGTAGAAATTTGTATTGTCCTACTATTACAAGATTTGTGACAAATTTTTTATCACTTCAGTGTTTTATTATGATGAAGAAAGAGTTGAAACAAATGTTTACAAGTGATAAATGAGTTATATCTTAACATGCTAGGTCTAATGCTATATTGGAGGTTTCTAGAATTATACCTAAAGATACTAAATTTTGGCCCCAATACTGATTTGTCATCCGAGTTTGTGAGGCTTTGGTGAGTGTGTTTCATTTGACTGATAATGATGAAAAGGTAAAAATGAGTTATTTTTATGATGTCATGAAAAGGGCGAAGGAAGCAATTAAGAACAATCTAAAAAATAGGTCTTCTTTGTACATTCCTTATCTTATAACCATCAATGAGAGATGAGAAAGACAACTTTACTCTCAGTTGTTTATAGCTAGGTCATTTTTGAATCCTAGTATACTAGGTTTTACTAAAAAAGTTGAAGTTAATAGGAGAATGCTATTAACTATTACAACTGTTGTTGCCCATGAGATGATGTAAGATCTCCTAAGCTCAGAAATGGAGATTTATAAGGAGGCTTATGGAGATTTTGGGATGCTAATTGGTATTCAAAAAATAACAAAACTTAATCCAGATATATATATATATATATATATATATTTACCTTTGTTACTTGTTGAAAATTAATTATCACTTTATTTGGTTTATAAATCTATTTTTTTTTGTCTTACGACTTACAGTTTCTTGATCGAACCAATTTAAAAATTGTATTCCAAAATTGTAAAGATTTGTAATTCGAATTATAAGTCAATATGTGAGTGCAACAGGGTGTAAAAAGAATTGGAGCACATTTGAATTCATCAATTATAAGAAAAGCAATAAATTGGAGCATAAAAAATTGAATAACTTGGTCTTTGTTCAATACAACTTAAAGCTTTATAAAGTTATGTTATTATCATTATTAAGTTAGATATAATTTCTTATATTTTTTAATAATTTGATTTTATTTTTTACTATGACTCTTAATAAAACAAGTAGTTCAATAGGTCCAATTTGCATTGATAATATCGATCTTTTGGTGGATTAAGTTTCTAAAAAAACAAGTTTGATAAATGAGAGTAACTTCGAAGATAATCTTGGATGAGAAAGCATTGACGTGTCATTTGGTGTAATGAATTTGAATGATGTTGATGATGAGACTTCTCTCATTAATGAAGATTTTGTATCAAATGAGAATTGGAGTTAATGCAATTATAACGAGTATTTTGTATTTAATTGAATGAAGTTAAAGGTACAATGTAATTGTAAATATTTTTATTTCAAGCTTCACTTCTAGTATTGTTCCTTATTGCGAACTCTTGACGGAAATTGTTAAGAATATCTATTGTTTTTTTCATTTGACGTAATTATTATTTATTATATGATGAAATTGTAATATTTTTATTTACCAAAAAATGTAATATTTTAAATACTTTGTATTATTCGTAATTTTATATTTGTATACGATTAAATGATCTTTTTCATATTAATTGTAGTTATTATTTCTATGAGAAATTTAATGTTAATAAAAATAAATAAATTGTAGTTATTTTTAATTTTTATTATTATAATTTTTGGAAACATGTTTAATATAAAATAATAAAGTATACAGTACAATATATCAATAGATTATTTTACAATTTTAAAATAATTCAGGAACTATTTCATCAATTTAAAAAATTACCCGAAATAGTACCCAGTATTTATTGATACCAATACAGTACCGTATCAGAACCAAATCTGATACCAATACTGGTATGACATTTATATCATTGAATCTAACTATTGTTAATTTCTTAATGAAAATGTTGATTTTTACTTATAAAAAGGGAATTTTTACAATATTTTTAAAATACAAAAATTACAATTTTTTTACAATATATCTTCTATGCACTATGCATATAACATTCAAAGCAAGAACAAGCATTGCAACACTGAATAACTGGAGGCGAGGCGTAGCCAGGTTGAAGTTGGACGGTGACCGGTGGTTGATGGTGCTATAGTATTAACTCTTTCATCCATGCTAGTCCTCACCCGCATGGAGGAACATGACAGACAAGTCCTGGCGGTGACCTCGATCCTCTAATTTTTCTGACCACCTTTATGCTCTCCAACTCCTTACCTCCATCTTCATCGAATTTGTGTGCCCATGCTCATATGCATAATGTTGAAAATATTGATTCAAAGTTAAAATTGAAATTTTTGTTTAAAGATAAGATATTTGTTAAAAGATAAAATTTTATCTATTAAGATAGAGTTATTATCTAGTTAGGATTTAAACTTTTGAATTTGATTTGTTTTATCTAGATATTAGCTAAGTTTGCTATTTTATTCTCTATATATTTAGACTTTCATGTCAATGTAAAGAGGAACTAATCAATAAATTATCTCTTCCATTATCTCTTTCATTTTCTATTTTATTTTAGATAGTTTCCCATTCTCAAAATTTCAACATAGAATACACGTAAATTCTCTGTAAATGATTGAATCTCCCTGCTTTTAAATTAACGTTTGCAAGAATTTAACATGGTATCAAGTATCAACTGTTTAGTAAATTTTCATGGGAAAGACAAGTTGTATGTTGAGGTTTTTGAGCCGATTTGAAAGCTAAGTGGAGAAAACATGAGCTGTTGCAGCAAACTGTGACCACATAAATTGATGGACCACCTTCAGACCTGAATTATTAGAGAGAAGATACAAGGTGAAAACATTCAGCGGTTACTGTGGATCTTGAGGCCATAAGCACCACTGTCTCATATCCATATCTATCATTTTCATTCAGCAGGAAGCCCGGGAAATACTGTACCTTGATTTAATCCAACCATAACCAAGTCTGTCAATCATCCTAAGAGATAACTATGACTTGACCGCAAAAGAGGAAACAGGATACTTCTCCATGGCTAGAAAAGAGGGAACCAGACAAGATAGAGTGAAATTTAAAAAAAAGGGTGACTTGGATTAGCAGCCACTAACAGTAGTTTTATTTTCTGGCAACTCCTCACAGTAAAAACTAATCGAGTTTCGCACTTGGCACCAAATCTAAGAAACAGAGAGGAGATTTTGAAGGAACTCAAAAATCACCTCTTGTTTAAGTTTTGACAGCAACATCCATCAAGTGCATCACAAATAGATCCACTTACATAACTTTAACCAAATATCTATCTGCATCAACATCTCTTAGCCAACATGTAGACCAATGACATTAATAATATATTAAGAAAAGGTAAAAAATGGAAGGTGGTCGAGGATCCAGATCTTCTGCTTTTCTTCTATATACAAAACATGGGGTTCCTCCCTCAACAATCCCAAAAGCCAAAACAGATCAGCTCTTCTCAACTCTCATCAATGCCTGAAACTACAAGGAATATCTTACCTTCTTCCAATATCTTCTCATTTACCTTGCTTCTATCAATAAATTCTCTTCTCTTTCGTTCCTGTCAATCCATAGATGAACAAGGACAAGCTCTTTTGACATGGAAGAACAGTTTAAACAGCTCCACTGGTGTATTATACTCATGGAATCCTTCAGACTCAAGTCCATGCAAATGGTTTGGGGTCAGCTGCAACTCAGATGGCAACGTTATAGAGATAAGCTTGAAAGCAGTTGACTTGCAAGGTCCATTACCTTCAAACTTTCAGTCTCTCAACGCATTGCAAAAGCTTACCCTCTCATCGACCAACCTCACAGCCAGAATCCCCAGGGAGTTTGGAAAATATCTTGAGCTTAGTTTCATAGATCTCAGTGACAATTCTCTCTCAGGCGAAATACCTGAAGAAATTTGCAGGTTAAGCAAATTGCAAACCTTGTCTCTCAATACAAACTTCCTTGGTGGTCGGATTCCAGATAATATTGGAAACCTTTCAAATTTAGAGTATTTGACACTCTTTGACAATCAACTAACTGGTGAAATTCCGAAGAGTCTTGGAGCTTTAAACAGGCTGCAAATTTTCCGAGCGGGTGGGAACAAAAATCTTAAAGGTGAGCTTCCTCAGGAGATTGGAAATTGCACCAACTTGGTTTTGTTAGGCCTCGCGGAAACCAGCATTTCGGGGAATCTCCCTTCATCTATTGGAAAGCTAAAAGGAATTCAAACCATAGCCATTTATACGGCATTTTTAACCGGTCCTATCCCAGAAGAGATCGGAAACTGCGAGGAGTTGCAGAACCTCTACTTGTATCAGAATACCTTATCTGGTCCAATCCCAAAGCGAATTGGAGAACTCAGAAAGCTTGAGAGTTTGCTCTTGTGGCAGAACAGTTTAGTAGGTACAATCCCGGACGAGCTTGGAAGATGCTCTGAATTGAAAGTTATTGATTTGTCCGAAAATCTTCTGACAGGGAGCATACCAAGAAGTTTGGGAAACCTTCTGAAGCTTCAGGAGCTTCAGATAAGTGTTAACCAGTTATCAGGCACCATACCCGTTGAAATCTCAAACTGTACAGCTCTTACTCATCTTGAAGTAGACAACAACGACTTAACGGGTGAGATTCCTGCATGTGTCGGAAGCCTTAAAAACTTGAGTCTTTTCTTTGCTTGGCAAAACAATCTAACTGGCAATGTGCCGGAGTCTCTCTCGGAGTGCCAGAACCTTGAAGCTCTTGATTTATCTTATAACAATCTCTTTGGTGTGATACCGAAGCAGATTTTCAGACTGCAAAATCTCACCAAACTACTACTACTTTCAAATGATTTGACGGGCTTTATACCGCCTGAAATAGGAAACTGTACCAACTTGTACAGATTAAGGTTGAACAGAAATAGACTGGCTGGTACCATTCCTTCGGAAATTGGAAACTTGAAGGTTCTAAACTTCATTGACTTAAGTGTCAATCATCTTGTTGGAGGGATTTCCCAGTCTGTATCTGGATGCCACAACCTCGAATTTCTTGATCTTCATTCAAATCGAATCACTGGTTCTATACCTGCTACTCTGCCCGAGAGCCTACAATTTCTGGATGTTTCAGATAATAGGCTTACAGGCCCCTTGGCTCCTAGCATTGGTTCACTCACCGAACTGAATAAGCTCAATTTTGCAAAGAATCGATTCTCAGGTGGTATCCCAGCAGAGATATCATCATGCAGTAAGCTGCAATTGCTAAACCTTGGTGATAATGGTTTCTCTGGGGCAATTCCAAAGGAACTTGGTCAAATTGCTGCTCTGGAGATCGCTCTCAATCTTAGTTGGAACCAATTCTCCGGTGGGATTCCCTCCGAATTGTCCGGACTCAACAAGCTTGGAGTACTTGACCTTTCACACAACAAGTTTGAGGGCAAGCTAGATGTTCTAGCAACCCTCCAAAACCTTGTTTCTCTTAACGTCTCTTTCAATGATTTCTCTGGTGAATTGCCCAACACCCCATTTTTTCGTAAGCTTCCTCTCAGCGACCTTGCTTCAAACCAACGTCTCAACATTGACGGAGCCGTCGGAACACCAGCTGATAGAACGGGAAAAACAGCCCGTGCTAGATCAGCGACGAAGATTGTTATGTCCATTCTCCTTAGTGCCAGTGCTTTCTTAGTAGCACTAGCAATCTACTTGCTAGTCCAAACCCGTATTGCCAGCGGTAGGAAGATGGAGGATGACACTTGGGAGATAATTTTGTATCAAAAGCTTGAGTTCTCCATTGGTGAAATTGTTAGGAACCTAACATCATCAAATGTAATAGGCACAGGCAGCTCTGGAGTGGTGTACAGGGTGATTATTTCAAATGGTGACACTCTAGCTGTTAAGAAGATGTGGTCATCAGAAGAGTACGGGGCATTCAATTCTGAAATCCGAACACTTGGTTCTATCAGACACCGAAACATTGTTCGTCTTTTGGGCTGGGGTTATAACAGGAATCTGAAGCTGCTCTTCTATGACTATCTTCCCAATGGAAGCTTGAGCTCGCTTCTTCATGGTGCTGGTAAAGGAGGAGCTGAATGGGAAGCCAGATATGATATTGTATTAGGAGTGGCTAATGCACTAGCATACTTGCACCACTATTGTACGCCAGCAATTCTTCACGGTGATGTTAAGGCCATGAATGTTCTGTTAGGAGCAGGCTATGAACCTTACCTAGCTGACTTTGGATTAGCAAAAGTTGTGAATAGCTATACAACTGATGATGACTTATCCAAACCATACCAGAGACCAAATCTTGCTGGTTCTTATGGATACATGGCTCCAGGTACTTTTAAGTCTACATTCAGCGAGTTTCAGTTTACTCCAAAAAGATTTCAAAAGTAATATTTGCTTCATTTTTCTTGGGTTCTTAATTCTTATCCTTTCTTTTGTCGATTTTGTGAAGAGCATGCATCCATGCAACGTATCACCGAGAAAAGCGACGTGTACAGTTTTGGAGTTATGCTTTTAGAGATCATAACGGGAAGGCATCCCTTGGACCCAACATTGCCTGGTGGTGCACACATGGTTCATTGGGTTAGGGACCACCTAAGTAGTAAGAAAGACCCTGCTCACATTCTTGATCCAAAGCTCAGAGGAAGAGCTGACCCTACCATGCATGAAATGCTACAAACATTAGCTGTTTCATTTCTGTGCATTAGCACAAGAGCGGATGAGCGTCCGACCATGAAGGATGTTGTAGCAATGCTAAAGGAGATTCGACACCTTGATGTCTTAAAAAAAGAATCTGACGTTTCAAAGAGTGATTTAACACCAGTTCATTGTACTCCTCATCCTAGGATTCTAGTTTCAGAAGGCTCTTCTAACTGCTCATTTGCATTCTCTGATGATTCCATCTCATACTAGTTCAAGTGAGGAGCTTGAAAAGAGGCTTACATCCAACTTGCTTTCAGCATTTTTCCCACAAGAATTCCACTTCACGCAGGCCAATCAAAATGGGAAGTCTACTCTAGTGTAACTTTACCCCTTCTCATTTTCTACTTCTCTCAAGCTGGAATTCCTCTTACAGAGTGGAGTCAACACAGTTATTGTATAATATTATTATCAAGAAAAATTAGGGAAGTTAAGGTTTTTGAAAGGATTGGGTTTTGTTGAATAATTTCAATAGTACGGGCATGTTGAATAATTTCAGTTGTTACCTGATCCAAAAAGAATGAGGGCTGAGTATGTAGAAGCTGGACCAATTGCTTGGTTCGGTTCTATATAATGGAATTTAATGTTAAGAAAAGGGGGCGCTCTCTCTCTTTCTGTTTGTATCCGTCTTTTACAGAAACAGTATAAAAAATCTTTCCAGCGGTTGCTCACATTCTCAAGCTCTCATGTTGCTGAGCTGTCTAAGAGGGAACAGGATCTTCTGTCTAATATTATGGTGTCTTATTTTGTCCCATAAATCTCAGCCGTTTATTTATGCGGGTTCCGTTTTCATTTATGCGGGATCAACACGAGACCTACATAAATAAATAGTTGAGATTAATGGAACATAATAAGATACCATAAAATTAGACGAAGGATCTGAACTTATCTAAGACAGACTTTAATTTCCGGCCACGAACCAAAAGAGTTCCTCGGAAGACATGCTAACCTTAGTTTAGAAGACATTCAGAAGTACATGCACTTACAGGACCATCATACCTTCGGTTATAAGTAGCAAAATTATGTCCTACATCCTAACCTTGATCACATGCGATGCTACAGACATCCACATGAAAACCATAGTCACGACAATATAACTCAAAACAACATCTCATCTAATAGTACAAGAGCTGAACTCAAATTGTTTCCTTCAGAACCACAAGCGTATGTTATACCGAGGAACCAACTTAATTACTGATTTTTCTGAGATACATAAAATCGTTGACATTTAAACCAACATAACCAACAAGGTCTGATTGGAGGAAATGCACTTTGTGGGTACATGAATAAGTGTTGGAGTTAAGGATACGCTTCAAGAGAGAGTACAGAGGGAAATATTAAAATGAAAGAGAAGAAAGCTTATTATGCAAAGGGATGCTTTATTCATGAATAACCTCAACATTTATACTACTGAAATCACTTGAAAAGCAGAAATCGACTCTAACACGATAAAAAACATGACAACTGAAGTATTGTTGGAAAGCACGTTACTGAAGTAGTGCTGGAAAGCATGTCTACAAATCCCTAAAGACTTGGTTTATCTGTTTTACCTCAAAAGAGATAAGACCTTGAATAAATAAATAAATAACACATGAGAATCACACGAGAGTTTAAAGTCCAATAAGCAAATATTTAACACTCCTCCTCGCTTTTGGCATTGCAAACTCCAATCTTCTGCCTTAGAAATTCGAACTTGCTGAATGGAAGTGGTTTTGTGAACAGGTCTGCTAGCTGATCTTCGGATTTGCAGTAGACCAGAGTTGCATCTCCATTTTGTTGCACATCTCTTAAGAAGAATAACTTGATATTGAAATACTTTGTCTTCCCATGAAACACAGGATTGTGAGAAATTGCAATTGTAGCCTGATTATCAACAAAAATCTCTATATAATTCTCTTGCTCCATATTCAGATCACACAAAAGCTTTTTCAGCCATAAAGATTGATTGACAATTGTTGTTGCCGCAATAAATTCAACTTCTGCTATGGAATGTACAACAATCTCTTGTTTTTTTAAACACCATGAAAAAACACCTAAACCAAAGCTGAAACAATATCTTGATGTACTTTTCATCTCATCAACTGAACCAGCCTAATCATTATCCGAGAATCCATATAGCTTGAAATTTTTGCATTTTCCAAACTTGACACCATAATCAACTGTACCTTTGATATACCTTAACACCCTTTTT
>JAOSBK010000005.1:22372252-22384951 GCA_027568895.1 Erythroxylum shatona | reverse complement strand
TACAATGACCAACTTCTGGTTTTTCTTAGGGTAGAAGACACAAATAGCAAAGTGGGTTTGGTGTAGGAAAGGAAAAGTAGAGAAATCTCTTAGAAGGGGTTTTATGGAAAACTCTGTATTTGGGAAGAAAATTTGAAGAAGATGACAATGAAGAATGAACTTAGATATATAACTTAACTTTTCAACTCTCAGAGAACAGTAACCTACATCTAGCAAAAATACAAAAGCCTAAGTGACACTTGTCACTTTTCTCATGTCTAAGCTCTAACTTAGTTTCTTTTGAAACTAACTCCCTTAAACTGTCATCTTTACAATCCAACTATCTCCAATTCTTCATTTGATGTCTT
Organism: Erythroxylum shatona; assembly: GCA_027568895.1. Taxonomy (NCBI): domain Eukaryota; kingdom Viridiplantae; phylum Streptophyta; class Magnoliopsida; order Malpighiales; family Erythroxylaceae; genus Erythroxylum; species Erythroxylum shatona. The sequence continues at coordinate 22,384,604 of JAOSBK010000005.1, read as the reverse complement.
TTTCCTATTTTCTATAATTTTCTGAAATTTATGCCTAAATTCACAAATACAATATTCTTACTAACCAATAGAATTTTCAATATAAATAAATTCAAAATTTTCAAAACACCTAAAATTGACAACTCAATCTAATTATACCCAGAATTATTTATCAATGCATGTACAATTATTTGCATATGCCACAACTTCACTATTCATATGTATGTGTATGACATAATATGCATGAACATGGAAATGTATTTCTAACTCTCATTAATCACTCACATTTACCATTTTAACCTTCTCACAATAATGGGACGTTACATCCTTACAGCAGCAATATATGGGATTCTGTAACTAGCATATGTCTATGGCTAAATCCTGAGACACCATCACAAAGATTGTACAAAGATTTTCCAACCCCTCATCCCCCGAAACCCAAATGGACAGATTCAAATCCTATACTTAGGGCTCTGTGTATATGGGTTATGGAAGGAAAGGAACCTTAAATGGTTTACGGGAATCAACTCGTCTAAAGAGGTTCTTATCTCTAAAACCTTAAGAGAACTCAGAGAGCTCACCCTAATAAAAAATTCTCAACCAAACATGTAACAAAAGTATCCTAACTCAAGGCTAATCTCTAAACTACTCAACACATATTTATGCAAGACAATAAAAGGATGAACAAAACTGAAAAAATAATAATGAAGATGTAAACAATTACCTGGTCGGTTGAGTCCTCTATTAGCCTTGAAATCAATAGATCTCCACGAATGTCACTTCTCTTGCCGCTGTGTTCTTTAGATGTATATACCTAATTTGGGAGACTTTAGTATCTATGGCTACAGGAGGATTAAAATAAGGAAGATGCATAAAGATTAGCTTTCTTACCTCATATTAGATAGAAGGAAGCCGAGAATGTCTCTATTCTCATAGCCCTAATTTAGTAACATTAGAACCTTCGAAGTGCAAATGGGAGAGATCTTTACCTTTGTTACAAACAAATTTGATTTGATGCAACATATGCGTTTTTCATTGTTATATTGTCATTCCAATAGAATGCTGATTATAGTGTTGTTGTTTTATTGTTGGTGTTTATTGTAAAAGACTAAGGGGAGTAATGATCCTCTCTGATAGTTATTCTTTAATCCTAATTTACCAATATTATTTTTTAATTTTAAAAATACACATTTCACTTCTTTCTTATTTGCTATCTAAGAACTATCAAAGTATTTCATTAAAATTTTGTGTGTGTTGATATTAATAAATAAGATAATCAAATTTTTATATTTATTTATAATTTATTAAGTAAAGAGTGATAATTTGATTGATATTTTTATTAATAAATAAATTTATAAAATTTTATTATTGTATCTATTTATCCTATTTATATATCATTAATCATGTTAAAATATAATACTATTTAATATCTAATTTAATTTAAATATGGCTTTTCAAAAGTATACCTCAACTTTTTTCCTTTTTATTTTCTTTTGAAAGAAAGGATTTGACACTTTCAATTTTTATTACTAGTATCTCTTTAAGCCTATATTTATTAACTTATATTTACACTAAAGGCATTAGTCCAATTTATTTCTTAAACTATCACTTAGGATTGGGTTTGTTCAAACCAATCCTATATGGGTTTTATCCTAATAAATGCATCCAAAAGTGACATGATTTTTATTTAAATCAAAAATAAAATAAAGGAAATACATTACACGTCATTATGAATCACACATATAGATTGGGCTTAAAGTCCATATTTAAACCTTCTCCTAAAGTTTTTAGATTGTATTTTATTTAGACTCCTTTCTTGTTGGGATTCGATATGAAAATGGTTGAGGAATAAGGATAGACCCACCCTCTGGTGTAAAAGACAAAAAGTCAATTATATAATAAAGATGGGCTTAATCAAAAAAACAAGCCCATTTAATAAACCCAATTTTTATATAAAATTTAAAACTTATTTAAGGCCTAAGCCTAAAAACAAACATATTAAATTTGAGGAATATCATTTTCAAGAAATTTTTTTTTCTAGAGAGTAGTTTTCTTTATAAACCAAATAAACCTTATTCTAAACAAGTAATCAAAATGGTTAAAATAAGAGAATAGCTAATCCCCTCATCAAGTAATTTTTATTCTACACTAACTTGGAAATATTTTTAGGTACCTAATCCCCTCGTCAAAAGAACACAATCTCTAACAGTAGCAATCTTAAATATGACTTAGTTAACTTATGGTAAACTAAGTTAAAATGTGGTGCTAATATTGTAAGCATATAATATCCTATAAAAACATTATAATGGAAATCTCCTAAAATTAATAAAAATAAAAAAAACATTAAAATTCTTATTTTTTATTTTAATTATTGCCCCCTTCTTCTTACTTCTTAGCTAGTAAATTTTTCTTCTTTTACTAAAATCCCTTTATTTTCATTATCTTGATTGGAAATCATATGATTTTTTTGCTGGTTGAGTTTGACTTTTGATATAGTGATTATTCTAAATTGTGGATTAAAGTAAGCTATATATGTTTTAACATTTCTCTCCTATTTATTTAGTAGCATTTCATTGTAAAAATTATTTAATATAACATATCAATAATCTTCTTATTAAGTTTAAGGGAAATATTACATGAACCTACAAACTTACTCTTTCTTTTAATATTAAATGTGGACATATGTACATGGATCTATTTCTTTATGCATAGGACACCTACTCATATAATAAATTCTCATACGAAAACAATTGCTACAGAAGGATAATTTGGGATTTGCATTATATATTACTATGATTGATTGCTTAAACTATTATATCAAATTGATGTTCTTTTTCACAGTTTTCCTAACTTAAGGACTGCAAATTGGCTATATTGTATCTTCATACATATAATTCCGTTAAAGCACTTTCTTGGATTAATAGTACTAAAAAAACTAAACTTGGAGTAACTTTCATGGACACATCAGAATCCTTTTTTAAAAAAGGAATTCTCAAATAATCTTATTTGTGAGCGAGAGGAAGCAAAATTATATGTTGATAGATGCATATTTAACTATAATTATAAACCCATATTTAATGTATTTTGTTTAATATTTTATTGTTTTGTTGTTTTTTTGGAACTTAAACCATCTTTAAATTATTTATGTGAGATTTATGCATCAATTCCCAAACTTTCCCATACCTTAACATCTTAACATTGATCATGAAGACAATCAAATTATTTCACCCACCTTAGCACTAAAATAGGCAATCTCTCCACCTTTATATTTGACATTTTTTAACCTAAAACCAAACTACCATAAAGACACTAAAACCTATTTCTAGGGTCAAAATTAGCAACTATACTTCAACCAATACCTATAATAACTTTATAACAAAATTTATTAAAACTCAATTCAAGCCAAACATTTAAATTTCAGAAAACAAAAATGAATTAGGTGGATGTAATAGTTATGTTTCACTTTAAAGTGTAAAGTACAGACAAATAAAATGAATGAAAACCAACGTTATCGTAAGGTCTGACATAAAAAGTTATAAGATGCCAAAGATGATGCTACTTGAGAGGTTATATTCATTAGAACTATCAAAGTCCCAATTATGGTTAAAAAAGACAGTACTACTAAGTTTAGGTATTGGTGAATAATTTAGATGCCAAATAAAACTAAAAAATAGAAAATATTTGAAATTTGACTCCTCACTAAGTAAACCAATAGTTATTCTTAAGAAAAATTAGAATAATCTTAGACATAATATATCTTAGTAAATATCTTTTCTATAGCTAAATAGAATCACAAGAATAAGAAGAATGAGGAACTCCCACTTAAATTTCCATAATCCAATATCTATGGAAACAGAAAATGAATGATCTGAACTAAATCCCAATAACCCTTTTATCCTTTTCGGACAAGGAATCTAAACATATATTTTTTTCCTAATGTTAGTGAAGACAAAGACATTGTTTGACACTCTCTCTCTCACACATAAACCGACATTCTACATATGCAAAAAGAACTACAAATTTTAGGATCTTTTATTGTTGCACTAATACCTAGAAATGTTATAAAAGGTTTTGAAAAACAAAATAAATGAAATAAAACTTGAATTAAGAAAATAAAGCACATAATAGGCCCTTTAATGCTACTTGTATATAAGCAACTACACTTTCTTCCTTACAAACTATAAAGGCTAAGCTAAGCTTAAACAAATATGGAAGACATATAATTGGGTACTAGCTAATTAATCAATCAATTAATGTACAACCAAAAGGTCATTAAAGTAGCCAGAAGTCACATTTTGTAAGCATATTCGTCAATTACCTTCAAAATCGAATAACAAATGATAGATGATTAGGTAAGTGTATTTATGCATGCATATAATCTTTGCCCTCTAAGTAATGTATCACCTTTTTAGGCATTTCAAACGGGGAAGCAAAGTCTCCTACTTTGCATTTAGTACAATTTGTAAGTGTAATAGATGAAAAGAATGAAAACAACTTATTGACATCTTAAATTTAAAGAACTTAAAAGTTGAAATGTTAAATAGTCATAATGATAACAATATAACTACATTCGATTGAAAGTTAAGTAGGTTTACTCAAGAATATTCCATACATAATCCTTTTTGTTTTAATTTTTAAGATCAATTATAGTATGTTAAAACCTTAACACCCCAATGAATAAAAATCCCTAAAGCCCTAACAAACTAATAAATTGAAATTTAATTTGTGCAAATGACTAAAAAGGTTGGGCAAACTCCTCCATAACTAGATGATCTTCCAAATCTTAGAGGAGTTTTCACAAAGCCATCAAAATAAGAAAGGAAGAATAGGAATGATTAACCTAAACTCTTACTTTGTACTTATAAACTAAATGACCTTCATATATGGTTGAGATTATAATTATGAGAGATGATGAATAACTAAAGAGTGCAAGTCAATCAAATGAAGCTATAACATCACTTAAAGATTCTAGTGATAAGGGTATTGATTATAATGTTTGAACGTAAGATGCTTGTTACTCATTAAGTCTTCAAATCAAGGATGATGAGCGAAAGCAATAGAGGATTATATGTCATGACAAGTTATGTAGTATGTCTATTGATGGAGGAAGCTATACTGATATTGTTAGCACTATCCTTATAAAAAGATTTTGTTTAATATGGAACATCTAAAGGAGTATAAGATTAAATGACTTAATGAATGTAGGGAGAGCATGGTGAATAAGCAGGTGCTAACTTTCTTTTCTATTAGAAGGTATCAAGATTTCCTTTTCGATTTCTTTTGTACCTTTAGCATCTAAGTAGGTATATAATAACCAATTGATATTGAAAAGAGAGAATGAATAAAATAAAAGTGAGAGGATGAAAAAAAGGAGTAATATCAACAGTGTTTTTTATACTAATCAATATATGATTGTACCTTTATATAGAAAGGCTTGCTTCCTTTTTGATGTAGGTGAAATTTCAAAGATGAATCGTTTTGAATTTTAGGGGTATAATGCAAGCATGACTAGCCATAATAGAGGGTCTGTTATAAGTAGGTTTAATTCAATTACATGAGTTAGAATAAGAAAAAGTTTAGAGGTGAAACACTCATCTTTGGTTGAACATAGGCTCACACATAGTGTGTCCCAACTCATGCCTTCCTAAATTTAGGAGTTGAAGTTCCAATGCATAACACAACATCTAACATGGTCATGTCCAATACTATGTCCAATTTCATAAATTTATGGAGAATATATGATTTCAAGTATGAATGTGTCTTAGACCATGTCTAACTTTGCAAAGTTACATAGTGATCTACGATTTTAGAGATAAGCATGCCCCAAATTATGCGTACTAATGTTACAAATTTTGCAAATAATATAGTCCATCCACCATTGTGCTTACTTAAAACTCTAGTCTTTCTTATTTTGTATTTAAGGCATATTTTTCTAGTTGAAGACAACTTTGAGATATTTTTTTATTGAGAGTTATTAGTGTTTGACTTCCTTATTCTTCATTAAAATTCAAAATTATTTAATAATTTTTTCTTTGTATTATTTAAATCCTTAATGAAGTTCATTCTTGATTCTTTATAATCACTATGACAATTCTTTTATACATTTGTTTTAACTTTCTTGAGATTGATTCAAACTTGTTTGTGGGTTCTTTAGAGTATATTTTCAAGTGGGTTTAAATTAATAAAGTTATAGTTCTTGTATCATTTTGGTGTGCATATCCAAACTACAACCATTTAATCAAGAACTTTCTAATGCTTACAAGAACTTTCTAATGCTTACTTAACATATTACAATATGTTTAAAAAACTAGATTTAAATCTCATAACAATGAGGTAAAACTGAATAATATTATGGATATGTTCATTGGATGATATCATGACAAGACTAGATTATTAGTATACCAATTATGTCTATTGAGAATATTATCAAGAGATATTGGCAATGCATTTTATATAAGATCAGAGGGGGTCAAAATATTTAGGCTTTAAGTTTAGCAAATATATGCCAACGTAATAATAGGGTTATGATTATAATGGGTTAATGTTTTATACATTATATAGGGTTTGTTTACTTAGTATTTGACACGTTTAAATATATATAGCAAGATATAGTGCATAGTGCAACCTTCTTTATAGTTATCTAATTGATGATATTTTCCATTTAGAATATATAAGGATGAGTAACAACTTTATCAAAATATTTTTGGGGTTAATTTTAACTTAAAATGGCAAAAAGTGAAGAAGTTAAAAAAAAATTATAATAGGCACTATACCTAAAAGCATAATATGTGTTAGTCTTTCATGAAGGTCTTAGTAGTTGAGATATAATACTAGACGTGAAGTATAATTGACACCAAACTTATCTTTATTTTACACAGAGAAACAATATAAAACTGGCAATGATTATGAAGTGTGTTAGGCGTTAGTTACATAACAATCAATGAAGAGCAGAAAAGGTAGAACAAGACTAGTGCTAGTCTTGGATCTACCAAAAGGCACCAATTCTCATAGATAAAATATGCGATTACAAGATTCTCCAATTTTAAGTTATCTAGAACTTTATTTTTGTAATCCTAACTATATGTAATTATATTAAAATTAATCTAAAGGACTTCTAAGGGACCTTTATTAGACTTAGATTATTGTTAGACTTCTTATAGATTATATCAACCTTAGCCTATTTAGGAATAGAGAGTTCTTTTAGACTTTTGGAGATATTTTCGCTTAATCTTCTATTTGTTTTAATAGTTTTTAATTTTTTTGCATTAAAGAGGAAGACTTACATCAAGGATTAAAGAAGCGAGTGACAACTTCTCTCAACTTCTTTATTTTACTCTTTTATTCTATGACAGAATTTATTTTTAATGTTTCATTTTTATTATGTTTAGTAGCTAACAATCTTAGTTATGTAAGATTCTTTTAATTATTCATATATGATTTGATTTTGCATAAAATTTATTCTATTTAATCTTAATTATTAGATATGTGATTAGCCATTATAAATTCAATTATAAGGCTTGTATAAAGGATTGACATGTAAAGTGTATAAAGGATTGACATGTAAAGTACGATCTGTGCACCAGGAGATAAAACACTTTAGCACTAGAGAAAAATTATATCTCAGACTTTAGTGATAATAATATAGATTAACTATGCACCATAAGTTCGATTAGGTTAAACTGGCTATTAACGATTGGTAGTTACCTACTGGGATATACCTATATGGCTCAACAGAGGGTATAGATACATCAAGTTAATTGTTATTTCAGACTAAATAAAATGATAGTTATATATCTATATAAGTGAATTTTGAATCTCTAGTGGTTGGTTACTTGTTATGTTTTAGTTAGTTTATTAGTTAAATTATCTTTAATATACTCTTTTTTACTTAGTTTATTAACTAAGATTAACAAATTTAGCACTAGTTCATTGTGGGATTGATACTCTAGAATATTTCTAGTTTTATTTGGCTATCTATGATTGACTTAGTGCAAATGCAAATACATAGTGGATATTAGATTGCCTATCAAGACCTCCAAAAAGTTATATGTGTTTTGATTTATTTTATACAATTTTATGAATAGTATATAAATCATCTCCCTATCTCATCAAAATAATTGGTTTTCAATGACCATGATCTTGATTCTTTTATACGACTCTCTTCGTCCTTCCATCACCTAATGACTAACAACCATTAAAAACAAATAGTAAGGCAAAAACCTTAACATATAAATTGAACCTTAATATTTTGATAACAAATGAACTCTAACATTTAAAAAAGTTAAAAATCAACCATTAGCAGATGGAAATAGGTCTCCATTCATTATATATCATATTAAGACAGATGTGGTACATATTTTATATTTTTAATTTGACACATAAGGTTTATTATGCCATATAGATGCTAAGTGACATATAAATCCCACGTTTTAGATTATAGTTAAAATTTTAAATTTTAAATTAAAATAATTTAACTCATTTACAATTAACTACAATTAAATTAATTACGATTTGATTAAATAAAATTTCTAAATTCCTGAACAGTCTAAAAAATATTAAGTCCCAATAAAACCTGATTCCTAATTTCTCCCATCCTTCAAGCATTAACACTTGTTCATTGCTGCTTGTTCATTGTTGAATTGATTTTTACTAGTTCTTTTTAAGCAAGATCATAAGCCAAGAGTTCAATTTACTCAATCATTACTTTGTCATTTGCTAGCCTTTCATCTACTAATATTGTATTTATGTGTTCATCTTTAGCTTGTTATTGAATGAATAAGTCCCAATTGAGACATTGGTTGTGTATTACTTTGATAAGGTAATGAAATACTTATGATGGCTCTCTAATTTAAATTGAAACCTAACTTGATTTTCAAAAACTAATGAAAACATCATGTGAGCACATGACCAAAAAATGGAAATCACCAACATTCTTTAGAAGCAAATATTACAATGGATAGGTACTTGTTTTATGTGTTATGGTGAGTTGGTGAATCTTTTTTAAAAGAGAAGATAGTAGGAAGTAAGTGTTGGCATTCTTAACAATTCAAACAAAAGGTGGAGACATCCATAAAAGTAAAGTCGCCTCCTTTTCTGGTTTTGTTCCCTCTCTTTTGTTCCTCTATTCTCTTTTTGTTTTTTGTTTTTGCTAGCCACCTTCTTCATAACTTCTCTGTCTCTCTCTCATATGCTCTCCTTTTTTTTTAGTTTTGTTCTCTTTATGAATGTCCCATCTATTTGTTCTCTCATTAGAGAGCCAAATATCCATTCTTTCTCTTATTTATTCTCTAGGTTGTTGTTTGAATGTTAGGGGAAATTAGAAATTAAGTTTTAATGGAAATTTGGGTTCTTCAAGTTGTTTGGGATTTTTGTTTGATCAGATTGTAATTAAGGTTCATTGTAATTAAATCAGTTTAAAATTTAACTTTAATTTTGATACGTAGGATCCACTACACCACATGACATAGTGGACCCTTATGCCATATTAAAAATATAAAATTTGTGTCATGCTAATGCCGATGTGATGTATAACAAATGGAGACTTAACTCTATCCAATTTTTTGTGCACTCAGAATTTACTTTGAGCATTTTATATACATTAGGGTTTATTTTAAACTCTTCAAAATGTCATAGTTCAATTTTTATTTTGGTAAAAATGTTAGGGTCTAATTTATACTTTTTGCTCTAATAGTAATAAAAATAATATTATTCCTTGAAAAATGAATTTTAGCCTATCCTCACGTGTACTTGGATCTGTTTCATGATTTTAAGAATAAGACAAGCATTTTATATGCAATTTTGGACAATTCCTATTAAATGACTGGCTATTCGACGCTTTTCTTGAACTTGAATTTCATTTCGCTTATTTTTTGTTATTTATTTATTTATTTATTTTAATTTCAATTTTAATAAAATAGTCACTTATTTAATTTTTAATATTAATAATAATGTTTATTTACTAATAATTAAATATTAAATAAATTTATCTACATGGTCTTGTCATGAAAGGTTTTCGTCCAATTGCATGAGGATAAAAAAATTATGAAATGTGCAATAATTGTAAATAATCATATATATTGAGTAAATGAACATTTTGCAGTTACTCCTAGTGTCATAACTATTTGCTTATCTTATTTTGGAAAAGCATATGAATTACCCCCTAACGTTTCATAAAAAGCTAGGTTAGTTCATATCTTATCTATATTTTCACATTGTACCTTAGCGTTTTTAAAATGATACTAATAGCATCCTAAATCCTAACAAACTTAAATTTTTAGTAGTTTTTAGTATATGGGTCATCAATTTAACCTAAATGATGTCATAGCTAAATAATGTTAACTAACCACACGTTGATGTAAACTTAAAAATGATTCACTTGTAGGACTTCAAAGTTAATTCTCTTGCTTCTACTACATTCAAGTCCATTATGAGGATGAGGGAGAGAATGAGACATCATTTTATTCATCTAACTGGAAATGGGAAGAACACCTTCTTTGGTTTGATAATCGATTATTTATTAGGCCTTTGATTAAGCTACGAGTAGCAAAACCTGTTAAATCCTTTTTGGACTTACAAGTTTCAGCAGCTCAAGCTCTCACTAAGAGGAATTATTTCACAATTGCTAGTATACTGCAGAGTTGAAGAAAGAAATTATTCAGGCTTTTTCTTATTTTAAATGAGGATTGTATAATATGGAGAAATAATGTTGATGGAAGATTCACCAACTTATTTTATAGCAAATCATTGTTGGTGATTTACCAACACTATAGATGAAATTTTGGTTTGGTTTGATCATCATCATCCTCAAGCTTCCACAACTGTATGGGTGGATATGCTGAATAAGCTACCAACTCTTGATAAAATTGCGAAATTCACACAACTTGCTAATTAGTGCATTCTTTGTAAGAGTGATGAAGAAAGGTTTGATCATTTATTTTTTTAGTGCAGCTATGCGTCCAATACTTGGGAAAGCTTTGTTGTGTAGATGTTTAATCTCTAAAGCTCCACAAAATCTAAGCCAGCTCAAAGAGGTATGCAGTGATATGAGATACTAGGACATGCGGCTAGATGATGTTTTTGCATTTCCTTATCTTTTCATGTGACAGCTGTGTGGGATGAAAGAAATGCTCGAATTTTCTATGATATAAGCATCCCTAATTAGCAGTTTGGTAACCTTTTAATGCAGAGGATATGGATACATATTAGCTTACAAATACATTAGGGAGTGGACCTTCACTTTCTTAAATCACATTGGGGAGTATAAATTTAATTTCAAATCATCGTGTTATTTAAGTTTGTAGCATGTGATTAGTTGCTTTTCTGATAATCTCCTAGTTCTCATATACTAGTACTCTCATTTTGAGTACAGTTCGTGGCTTAATTTAATTATTCATGCCTTTCTAAAAATTTTTGTTAAAATTGTGATGTTTATCTTAACATTTTCATAAAAGGTCTACATAAGTTTTTACTATAATCTTTGCTACTACTTTTGCTCCTTATGTAGGGTACAAGTATTATTTTAGTAATGTTAGGGTACAAAATGATATAAGAGATAATAGTGGGAGCTTATTTAGACCTTTTGTGAAATGTTGAGGTGCAAATCACCTCTTTAGCATTTCTTATTTCATGTAATTGTAAAATCATGACAAAGAAGAGTGAAGATAGAGATACAAAGATGTAGTAAAATTAAGAATTTTGAAACTTAGTACTTAAGTCCTTAAATTTCTAAATTTAATTTTTTATGAGTATTATGCTAAACTATCAATATGATGTGTGAATCTCCAAAGTTAAAAACATATCATATTATTTCATTTCACTGTAGGTTAAATGAAATTTTAATTAAGATTTGAAATTTTGTGAGTATAAAATTTAAACAATAAAATTTAACAAAGATTTATTTTACACATGATCAAAATTTAGAATTTAAATTAAATCTTAATATAAAATTTAATAATTAAATCATTTGCTCAAGGAATTTTTTTGTATGGTCTAAATCGAACAGAGTTACTAAATTGGTCTAATTGTGACTTAAGTCTAGGAATAAAAGCTAAGGAGGTGTTTGTTTCCATTTTTACATTTTGGTTTTCTGTTTTTGTTTTCAAATTTAGTAAAAAAACATGTTTGTTTGGGGAGTCGTTTAGTTCCACTTCTATTTTGCTGTTATTTTTTGTTTCTGTTTCCTATTTTTGGTTTCTATATTTTTCCTTAAAAAAATAAAAACCTGTTTGGTTGAGATTCGTAATATAAAAATTGAAAAAAAACATGTTTGGTTTTATCATCATGTTTCTATTTTTTTTGTAATTATACTCTTATGTGTAATAATTATAATATAATACATTATATTTTTAAATTAATTAATTATCATTATAGCTAA
>JAOSBK010000005.1:22355574-22369118 GCA_027568895.1 Erythroxylum shatona | reverse complement strand
CAACAACCAAGAAATTATTAAATCCGAAAGGAAGATGCTTGATAACCTTTGGGAATGAGTTGTCCATTATAAGGGGTGTGATCCAAAACGAGGAGTTCTTTAAATGTAGTAAGGCTATTGGGAAAGTTTTGAAGCCAAATGTCATTTACTAGGGCGTGGTCCAATATTTTCCTAATGTGAACAGCCGATTATTGTTTGTTGGACCAGATGAAAGTATTTCCAACATACTTAAGATCAGTCACCCCTAAATCCTCAACCATATCTTTCAAATCAAAAGTATAATTCTTTATATTACAATGACCTTGTGCCTTTGAGGCATATAATACGGAGTTAAAGTCTCCATAGATGAGCTATAGGGTGGATACAATATTACTGAAAGATTTGAGGTTATTCCATAAGTCTCATCTTTGGAAACAAAAGTTGCTTGTATACATGAATGAAACACTAAGTTGGATGTGCCCCTGCATGAAATATAGATTCAGATGCATAGCTTGTTCATTTGAGTCTAAGAGATCAACCTTAAGTTCATCCTCCCTATAGCAAATAGTTATTCTGCCGAAAGCATGATGTTGGTGGTTGGTAAGCATGTTCCAATGGGAACCAAAAATGTCCAACTTGGCTAGATTTTCTAATTAGTGGTTTCAAGTAAGCTGATGATGAGAGGTTTCTATCACAAAACAAAGTCCTTTAAAGCTGAAAGTTTAATGGGACAATTTATTCCTCAAACAATCCATGCAATAATAGACATGGTTAAAAGGTTTGGCTTGTGGAGCCTTTTCCTTTTCCCCTTTTGGATCTCCTTCTCTCCACTATGTGGAATTCAACATTTCATACAGATTCTTTAGGTGCAGTAGAAGCTTTAAAGGTTGCAATGATATCTTATTAAATAGGATTAGTGTGACTCACAATTGATTCTCCTTCAACATTATGCAGAACTGCTAAAGTAGTGGAGGGTGATATAGTCAACATTATCATCTATTTGAGTTGCAATTATTGTATTTGGTGTTTGTGATATTTACTAATTTGTATTGTATGATTTACTGTGCTCCTTTAATGTATGCATATGTATAGTTGGACAATCTTGTAATAACTCATTGTTTTGCATCTCCATGCTAACAGGTGGTGTGGAAGCATTAGTAATTGGCAACATAGTGACACTAGATGTCGAGGAATGAGGGTTTTAGTTACTTTAGTTGACTCCATAAGCTCTTGGTATCTCCCTGATTTGAAAATTTTGTCGATGACCTTCCAGATTTTGGTTGGGGTTATGGAAAGCGGTTTCCAGTGGTAAGAAATTTTAATTGTGTCTTCCCATAGTTTATCTTCCTCTCCTAATCTCATTATTGAAATTACATCAGTAAGTTCTTTGGAAGTATCCACACTTATGCAAATCTGAGCATAACCAACATGTTTCTTCTTTGTTGTATGTTCATCCATGCACAGTGGTTGTCTGATGTAGTTGGCTAGTGATCCAAGCCCTTAGGTTGTCTAATGCTCATGTGGGATGTTGTGGAAGTTAATTCAACGTGGAATACTTTGGATTTTAAGGGTTTTAAAGTTCAAGTATGTTTGCAAAGCTTGTAGGAAGATAGGATGGTTACCGAAATGCTAGGGACCTTCCACCATAATCTTCTGAATTTTTGAAGTGGAAGTAAAGGTAAAGAGAATCAAGTTATCTTCAAATAGAAGAACATCTATCAAGCCTCTAGTTTTCTATAGCTTACTGGCCTATTGAAAGACTAACAAAAAGGGTGCTTTTTGTTATTGGGCATTAATGAATATGAAAGTGAGTGCTTAGTAGGGATATAATCAGTATTAATGAAATTATTGGGGGTATTATGCACGTATAAATATATATTAATCATAAGCTAAAATGCTATATGAATTAAGATGGCATGCAACTACATGGAATAAGAAAATGGTATGGCCAAATTGTGATTAACGAAAATTAAAAAATAGGAACCAACACACCATAAGATTTACATATAAATGTGAAGAGGGTGAGATGAGGTCGGCCCTAACACTCAAAGTTCAGAATTTTGAGCTCCTCTCTACATCAAAATTCATACTAAATTTGATCTCTAAAGGGGATTTTGAAAGAAACACAAGAAATTAGTGTATTGAAGTCTAAGGTAAGTTAATTTCATGTATTGATATGAAAATTAACTCCTTCCTCACCTCCTCCTCATCTAGGGTTTTGTCATATGTATGTTGTTGGAGATGAGTTTTGAATGAGTGTGTTATTTATAGAGGCGGAGAAGACCAAAGAGAAAGGCAAAGGGAAGCAAGTGGAGTGAAGAAAAAGGGCTTTGATCACTCCTTCAAGAGGTATATGAATTTTTGATATGTTTGCTTGAATTTATGAGTGTAATGTGAGGGGAATTTGTAAAAGAAGTATTCCATAGGAAAATAGGATGTTTTTGGTTAAATTTGATGTTTTTTTGCTTTGCTATTGCAGGATAAGATAGAAGTTAGTTGATGTACCTAGCTGAGTGGTAGATTCCACTAAACAGGCTTCTATAATTTGGCCATACTTTGATCTGTAGACCTTAAAATTGGATAATTCCAATTGGAGATTAAACTAGAGCCATAGGTCTAAAAATTTCATAAAGGAACTGAAATTTGATTATACCTCTAAGATTTTTTAATTCTGTCTTGAAGTTGAGTTATGGTTGTTGTCCTTATTTTAGAATATGTTGTAGTGTTTTGGGTATAAATCCAATAATAATTAACCAAATTACATAAATTTATATCATTAGAAACTTAAGACATAGAGGAACATTTTTCTAGAAGACCATTTGCCTAAAAATCTCAATTTCTGGGTCAAAATGGTCATACAAAACTGATTTAGAAAAAGAAAAGTTGAAAGTTGGACATACACGGCTGTAAGTGTGAGGGCACAGCAGTGCATAATACATTCTACACAAAAATGCCTAGAATTTTGAGACATTATAGTGCCTTCTGTTTTAGAGACTTATGTCTCTTATATTTTAGAGACTTACGCCTCTTCTGTTTTGGAGGCTATTACCTCTTCTGTAGATATCAAGTATCTTCTGTTCTCTTCCTATTACCCACATCTGAAGAAATTAGCAGGCAATTCTGTATATGTTTTGATATTTGTTATCTTCTTCTGTAAGATTATATTTTGAATAATCTCTAAATTTCATATTCAAATATTGTTATGTGTATTAAGATATTTTATGACTTTTATTTTATAATGCATTTTCCATCACTTAAATGTTATGAATTATGTGCATGTGGATGTTAGGCAACTGCTGTGGGTAGTCACCATCTTGCATCATTATTCTCCACTAAGTTATATACTTAACAAAGTGATTTTTTCTCCGTGTAGGTCATGATAAACAGGGTTAAGGTTGGGATAACCACAATAGCCAAAGAAGTATGTGTAACATTTTGGAAGATTTTTGTAACTGAACATTGTATTGTAATCATAAATATTAAGAAGGAATTTTGTAATAAATGCTTGTAAGACTTATGAAGATCTCAGTATGTAAATGGCCTGTAATAATCATAACTTATGATGAGATTTTCAATATATGGATATAATATGCATAATTTGTGACTTGTATAAATTACTTTGAACACAGATAATTATATGAATTGTGATATATGTTTGTTTTATTTTTGGGAATTGTTGAATTGTCTAGCTTTGTTACGTGAGCATCCAAATACCCTCTTAGGGATATTAGGCTGTCACATCATATGCTATATGATATACATATTCACTTAAATGTTCTCTCTAGTCTTTTAATGCTCTTAGCAACTCTCTAATATGCTAAAGATTCTTTCCACAACTCAGTTATGATCTATTTATACTAAAAACTTACTCAAAGAGATTATTAGACACATAATCTAGTTATTATTCTAGACAAGATTAACTAGTTGATCATTTACTTTTGGCTAATTAAATATCCTTCAATTAGGATATGGATAAAAAGTCGTCTCTCGATAACTTTTTAAAACCATCATTAATTAGTCAATCCCTCTGGTTCACTAATGAACAATGCTTTAATCGATGAATAGTGTAACCGTTATAATATCTAGTCACATATTTAGTCATCCAAAATTGAAATTCCAGCCCTCTTAAGTTTTTAAAAGGTTAAACTCATTTTCTTTGATAAATTTTCTTTAAAACCGTTTTAAAAGTTTTCCAAATTTTAGTTAAAGATTAAGCGTTTTTTTCCTAAAAACCTTTCTAAATTTTCTTTTGATTATGACAAAGTATATATAATGTTTGGTCTCTTGGAAAAAAGATAAAAATAATTGTCACAGATAAAGAAACTTGTTCCTTCTTATTATTACTTACTTTCCCCTCTATTGAAGTTGATCTTTAACCTTTTACTTGAATATTTGACAATTTAATTTACTAATATTATCAAAGATTAAAAATAAGTATTAACATGTTTTATTATCATCAAACCATGAGTCGTAATTTCACTTAATTCAGTTGACTTAATTTAACTTCATGTTATACTTAGAATATATTATTAATTATTAATAAAATGCATTGATATTTTATATAAAAGTAATAAAATTTAAATATGATAAATCAATAAAATATTTATTGATAAAAATAAATAAGAAATCAATCATCTTTTTATTAGTATAATAAATAAAAACTTCATGAAAGACTTAATTTATTGTCATAGTAAACTAATAAATATATCATTAACAATTAATTGAAAATAATATTAGTTAATAATTTGAACTAGTATCGCTTACTATATATAAACTTTAATATAAATAATAATTTGTAGAGATAATAAATTAATTTCTTATATTTATTTACTTAATATGATTAGTTAAAGGTGATATCAACATACATAAAAGAAATTTGTAAGTTTTAAAACCAGGTTTCAACTTTTAACGGGGATAGCAACACACCAGCCCCAACCATGCCTAGACAGTCAACCACTTCTCGAGCCGGGCCGGGCCTAAACTGTCTTCCCAAACCTAAGCCAACCCAAGCTACTCGTTCCGTTCATTTTATACAACGTTATTATTTATTAAGAAGTGGTTGATGCCCTAAGTGATGGTTACTACCAATTACTCCTCTTTGCCCTGCTCGCGAATGGGTTCAATTCAGTGATCTCTTCTTTAACAGTCAAGGAATTGAAGTTTAATTATTTAGTTTAATTGGGATGGCGAGCGAGAAAGTGACCAGACGAGTCAAGTACAAGACTTCTGTCAAGGATCCTGGCACTCCCGGTCGCCTCCTTCTGGTATTCATTTCTTTCTTTTCTTTTTAAAAATCTTGTTTCTTTTATTCAAATCGACCACGGTCATTGCAATGTTTTTTCGATAGATCACGATCATTGCAATGTTTGATTTCGAGGTTTCAATTTTTCAACTTGGACTTGAGGCAATCCGATTTCATGTTCATGATCATTAGTAATTGGGTACTGTTGTTTCCAATACCATTTCTCTAAAAATTTTAACGAGTTACTACTAGCGTTTATGTTTGTATTCATATGTATTGGTACTGTGATTTCGCGGAATAACTTGTGAGATCAAGTAATTGAGTAGAATTTTGTCACTTTTATAACAGAGTATGGAAAAGTTAATATTCAGGTCTAATTCTCAAAACTCAGCTTCAAAGCTCGACATGGAGTTCAGATTCATTAAAAGTACTCATTTTGCTCCCTTTCTCTTGTTTCTCTTTTTTAACAGTTCTTGGATTGCTCACATTGTTTGCATTTGCAGATCACAAATACACCAAGGAGGGATCCAATAAAGCGCCAATGCTCAATCTCACCTCCAGCCAGGTTGCCATGCTCAGCATTATTGAAGAGTTCTTTGTGACTTCTGCTTGCACATTGTTCAAATTATATTTTTTTTAATGTTATTTCAGGGCGTGAGTTACATCTTTGAATTTGAAAGTTATGGTGACCTCCAAGTATGCAAGGAATTTGTTGGTAGGCACAAGTGCCTTCGACCCTTAGAGCTAATTTTAAAGTTTTTATATCTTCTGACAACTTGCATGATTTTTTCATTTTGTTACTTTGGTTTATGCGTTTAGATTCATGTTCTCCATTCTCGTACTTGCTTTTGATGCAAGAACATGAGTTGTTATTGAGCCATCAGCAATTGTAGTAACAGTTAACAAATGCGGTTTTAAATTTTGTTGAGACTATTCTGACCCATGATATAATTAAAAAAGTTGAAGATTAATGGCATAATAGATTGATCCAAAAGAAGCTCAGATCATGACCTGGCTACTACATTATTATGATCACTTGGAAAGTAATTAAAGATATAAATGATTTGTTACTTCTAGATGTTAAATTTCTTGGGCCTTCTAAATAGGAAAAGCGCTTTCAAAGTCAGGGGACACTCCAAAGCTTAAGGATACTTTAGAAGCTCCATCTGAACAGCCTAGTACCCAAGATTTGCTTCTCCGGATGACTCTACTGCAGGAAAATAGGTAATTGTCTTATAATAGTTGAAGAGTTGTATCTCTGATATTTGGTGGCCAATGTTTTTGCTCTTTTGTTCTAGTCAACCTGGTATTCTTTAAACTTTCCTGGGCTTCTGTGTCAGCTTTAATCTTACTTTAGCATGTGCAATGTTAAGATGCACTTCGTCTATCTTTCTCGGTTGTGTATGCTCAAAATAAACAAAACTAGAAAAGATATTTAATGCATGATGGTCAAACACCTGGTAGAATTTATATTCTTCTTCTTTGGATTATACTGAATTAGTGTAATTGACCATTATCAACCTGCAAGCTTCTATGTTGTGGGAGATTTCTGTGGTTTTTCTTTTATTTTCCATTTCCTTAATATATGCATGGAACCTCAGTATGTCTCCATTTTTTTCTCGACACCCCTTAGTGTTGATTGACTACTTTGGAACCTTAATATACCTTCGTACATCTACCTTTCAACATGAGCCATTGTAATAGGATTGTTTGCTATTATATTTATATTTGCTCAAGGATGGTTTTCCTCGGATGATCCACGTGCCATCAGTGAAAATGATCCTTCACAGTGAGTTGCAGAAGCTTCATAAGGAGTTCGTGAGCAATGGTGTGCTGACAGAAGATGAGTTTTGGGCTTCTAGAAAGGTTAGCTTCTTTGAAATAAACACATTATTAGTTTGATCTGCTTTTTTTGTTTGGCTATGCATCTTTCCGTAAATTGATGCCTCATATTTTTTATTTGATGAAGATCAGCTTCCTTGATTCATTTCTAGAGAGCAAGTATAGAATTATTGAGCAACGTTAAACTGAGCATTTGTCTATCTGCTTGATGTTATTTTCAGAAATTGCTCGATGGGGTTTCTAGCAGACAGTCAAAGCAACGGGTGGGTCTTAAAAGTGTTATGCTTTCAGAACAGGCAACATTTGATAGTCGGGTATATTTCCTTCTATCTCTGTCTCAGTGTGTGTACTAGTGAAACTCTTGGTGTGCATCTGCAAGAAATGAAATCCTTAATTTTCACACAAAGTTTACAGGTTTTATTCTCTTGTACTTCCAGACAAAACGGGTTACATACAGTTTGACTCCAGAAGTTGTTCGCGAGGTATGATGTCACGCTATTGTCCTCAACCCTAATTACCTTGCTGTATCCGGATCTGTCGGTGCAGGAATTTCAAACCTTGAAATTTCTTTCTTTAATTGCCTAGCATTATATTATCTTATCAAGTGATGGTTATTAATTTGGTTGGCAATGATGCGTTTGGTTTATATTTCTAATCTTTTTGCAGTTAAAAAGGCTTGTTCTATAAGTTAATTTTAAAAACAATTGTACTACCCTGTGTTTCCTAATTTTAGTGATCAAAAGTCTCTCCTTGCGCCTTTGCATCATTTCTTTGTTAAGTGTTGTTCTTTCTGTAGTTCCAGTTATTAATTTGTTGCTCTCTTCTCTTAATTTATGCTTTTAAATTGTGAATCACTTGGTATCGAACCAATGCAATACTTTTTGTAAAGCATACTATTTCATGTAGCAAATAGTTGTTTCGTTTGGCTTATATTAGGGGCTCCATTTTATGATTGCTATTAGCGCAGTTACTGTCGTGTATGTCATTCCTGCTTTTTTTTTAAAATTAATTCTTAATTTGTCTTTCAGATTTTTGCAGAGAAACCAGCTATCCACAGAGCATATCTGAAATTAGTTCCCAATAAGGTTAGTAAAATCTTGAAACTACTTTTGACTGCTCAAGGTGACTTACTAACTTTATGACAATGCATATCTGATTTTCATGGATGTCAAGTTATTTCCCATCTTGTGAGTGGGAAAGTTTCTATTTCCTC
Organism: Erythroxylum shatona; assembly: GCA_027568895.1. Lineage (NCBI taxonomy): Eukaryota > Viridiplantae > Streptophyta > Magnoliopsida > Malpighiales > Erythroxylaceae > Erythroxylum > Erythroxylum shatona. The sequence continues at coordinate 22,360,842 of JAOSBK010000005.1, read as the reverse complement.
TTATTACCTTTTATAAAATCTTTTGATATTTGATCTTTATTTCTGAGATTTAGATGGCAGACAAGGATTTCTGGACCAAATTATGTAGAGCCCTGTACCTCCAACGAGAAAAGAATATTAACGTCTTGGCAGCAGAGGCTGCTGAAGATGAGGAGCTTGCTCTTTTTCTGAAACCTGATGAGATTTTAGCCGGTGAAACTCGACATAAGGTGCTCTCTCTATCATATAATTTAGATGGAATACTGTAACATTTCTTACTTGGCATTTGGTCTTATTAATCTGAGTTTGAGGTGTTTTAAGTTCCTTTATATAACATCTGCGGTCTCAGATCAGATGTGTCGATCCAATTCTAAACATGGAAGCTGATCAAGGTGATGATTATACTCATCTTCCAGTAAGTTGCACCTCGTCATCGAAACTCACAATTCTTTTCAGTTTGAAGTTTTCATTTTGTTTTTCTTATAGTAAATTGGACTTTTTCTATCTAGAGCTAATTGATTGTTTCTTTGTCTTGGCATAGATATTTATATTTTATTTACTGAGGACTGAAGCTTTTCAATTAGTCATTTGATGAGTGTTCTTCCTTTTGGTTACCTTTGGGTTTTAATCTTTGAGATTTACATGATTGTTTATTACTAGCATCTAAAATGACATCATTATGTTGCCTGTTTTATGTTGCATTGTTTTCTTTTTTTCTGGGTTATCATAGACTGTAAGTGTTTGAATAATTTTATGTTTACCTTATATCTTTATGTCTTTCCCTCTTAATGTGGCGAAGTCCAACAGATATTTCTTTGGGCTAAATATTTTACTCTGCTGATAAATCTGCATGCACATTTCCTGATTTGGTTGCATTTTCTGAGAAATGTAGGATCATGGGATTGTTCGTGATGGTGGAAAGGAAGTTTCTGAATCACAGAGTGAGCCATACAGAAGGACATTGTTCCAGGATCTCAATCGACATTCTGCTGTTGTCCTTGAAGGAACAACTGTAGGTTAGGTTTTTCATTATTTTAATCAATTTATGTTTGCAAGGAAATTATTTCTTACTGTAGGTTGACTCTATTATTCTGTGCCCCTGACTCTTGATAGTGTGGTTTACAATCTTATCTTATAGATGAGGAGCATTTGAAAGACACGCATAGTGTGGCAGAAGCGCTTGCTCGGTCAAGACAGGGTCACTACTCTTTGTGATTCGTTCCTTTTCTTTCTTCTTTCTTTTTGCGCATAAAATTCCCTTGTGTTTACTGATATCAGAACTAACTACAGCTGACAAAGAAGCTGATGCAAACAAGGAGAGATTTAACCGGCCCCAATTGGTGGAACTTGAAGATCTTCAACCTCCAAAAGACCATCCTTTGGCTGCACTTTGCATCAAGGTCTGATTTTCTCAGCATTGTTTGCTTCTATTATTGTCTCATTCTTACTTGTAATGTATTTATGAGATCAGGATCCTAGGGACTACTTTGACTTTCAACAATCTAGTGCATATAAAACTTCAAGAGATGCATCTATAGGAATGGAACCAATGAAATGCAACTTGAGCAATCAGGAAGCATATGGTTCCTTAAGAGACTCCATTGCTGAGATTAAAGCCTCAGGATTGATGGATCCCATTGTTGCACCTGAAGTTGCAGTCAAGGTAATTAATAACAACTCTCATGCCTGTTAGGCATTGGATGACCTATCTGGAGTATCTTTTCTTGAGCCAAAAGCCCACAAGTTGGGTGTCAACTCTGTGAATAATTGGCTGCCAAGAAATATTTTTTATTATTGACCAATGTCTTTAGTTTTGATTATTGCTGGTAACTCTTAGACAAGCATACAACTTCTGGTACAGGTTTTTTCAGTCTTGACCCATAACATTTCAAGCTCGAGGTACCATCTTGGAAAGAATCCTAGGGAAAGTATTTTGGACAGGTTGCCTGCCTCAATTAAAGAGGAGCTGCTACATGTGAGTGGGCCTTGTCTTCCGCAACTAATAAGCATCTGATGAGTTATCTTCATTTGTGTAAAATGAGCATCATCGAAACATTTGTGCTATTTGATGAAGCATGACAAGCAAAGCAGCTCATAACTTTCAGTGCTTTATAAATTTGCTTGTTCGTTCATCTAGTATTTTTTTCTTCTTCCTAGACTTAGAGTTAGTTTCCAGTGGTCTCATGTTTATGAGAAACCTTGCCTTTCAGCATTGGGTATCTATACAAGAATTATTGAGGCATTACTGGTCATCATATCCAATCACAACTAGCTACCTTTACAGTAAGGTAAATGTCATTACCCTTTCCTTGTTATGAAAAAAGAAGAAAGTTCTTTCATTCAGAATGATTCTGACGATGAAATGATTACATGATATGGATGATTCAAGCAGTGTAAGATGCATAACTTAAAGGGAACACTATTCAGGCGTGTTGTTGTGATCCTTTTTTGTGTTGTAATTGAGTGTTTAAGCTTCATAATCTTTCCAGTAACAATTTTGAATCAACTTACAATGAGATGATCAGATGGCCAAAGAAGACAGTTATGGACAAAGTAAGGATGAGTAGTGTTAGGGGTCTAAAAATGATCTGCACTTGCCATGCTTGACCTTTCTTAACTGACATCTGATTCCAAGGATTTATGCTTCCAGTTTTCTGTCTGCATCTATATGAGTGTTTACAGGTAACCAGATTGAAGGATGCAATGTCTAAAATTGATGCACAGCTGCAGGTAGTTTTCAATACTGTGCTTTCCTTTTCCCATTCCTTTCACAATTCAGATAGTCTCTCTTATCATCATGTTTGATATGCAGAGTTGTCTCATTTAGTGGTATGTTAAGTATTAGATTTATTGAGGTGGTTCTGAGTGTTTAATTTCCTTTCAATAAATATTGGCTTCAATGCGCTTAGTTTGTATGTGCATTGCAAAGGTAAGGTTGTCTTGTTTTCAAGTACGGTCTGTCTTCTAGGCTCCTTTTCTGGCATCATGAGTTCCGCAGCTGGCCTTTGAAAATGGTCTTTATTCGTTCAATTTATTAAATTTCAGGAGTTGAAGGAATCGTTGCAGTCAGATCTTCGTCATCAGGTTACACTCCTTATAAGGCCAATGCAACAGGTACACACTTCTTTTCCAGATAGTAGAGGACAAATTTGGTTTTGTTAGTTGAATTCTTGTTACTGCAGAAACTTATTGACGGAGGAAACTGGTGCAGGCTCTAGAGGCTGCTATGCAACACTATGATGCAGACTTGCAAAAGAGATCAGCCAAGAGTGGGGAGAGACCAAATGGATATGTCTGAAAGGATGCCGTCTGTTTCACAATGACTTTGTTGGCCGGCTTGTACCAACTAATTCAAACCTTTCAAGGAATCAATTTTGTTGTGAGATCGTACTGGATGGATATAGCTCTCTCTTCTTTTTGTTTTCGAAGTTATCCAACTTTATGACTATTGATGCTGCTCTTGTATACAAATATGAGTGTCCCTCCCTGAAATACGAATTCAAGGTAACTCTGTAAAACTTTGTATTTTATTAGCATTTACAGAGCATGGGATTTTCATCGTACTTTGTATTATTCGGGTGTTGTTTCTTGTCGAATAATATTGTCAAGGAAATCCATTCCTCCCACTTCTGTTACGACTGGCGACAGTGTTGAAACTATAGATCATTGAGATAACTTGGACATTAGATAGATTTATTTTCAGATTCAATCTCACGAACACTGCTAATTGAACACAGTAGCTAAGAATGGTGTGATACATGGAACTATAAAGGAGGAGAGACGAAGGGTCCTTCATGATAGAGATAGTTGATAGTTGTCATCGTGATAGTAGTAATAAGAATGTACATGAAACAGTAATCAAGTCAATATGACCAGGCATCTGCACGGCAGACACATCTTGATTATTTTGGCTATTTTGGTTATATGGATGGGTTAGAGTGTGTGAAATTCTTAAAACATGGGAGGAATAGGAGGAAAGTGATTTTTAAGCGTGTTGGAGTTGAATGTGGGAGTAAGAGCATTGGATTGTGAAGCGTGTTGGAGTTGATTGTGGGAGGAAGAGCTTTGGATTGTTCATTGTTGTTGAAAACCAAGAGATTACTCTTCTCCAATCATCATCATTAATATTATTTGAATTAGAATGGGTTTGAACTTTGAACTTAAGGTTGGGTTCTAGGTGCCGGACTGCATAATTATTAACAATGAAGTCATCCTCCCCAATAATAATTATACTCTCCAATGCCGTGACATTGACCTGCCTGTCTCCAAAAGGCCAATATTCTCTTAATCACATTTTTTGGAAGGAAATCATGTGTGCCGTTTGCCCAGTTCCAGTGCCAAATAATATTATCCACAAAATCCATTTATTTATTGCAAGGTTTGCAGATGAGGTTCTTGAGAAGAGGGTTAGAACTAGGAAAACGGTATAGACGATTTGATCCCACATTTTCGTATGTTAGCCTCAGCAACTTTACCGCCCTTTACAGATACACATGCATGCATGTTTATAAACAAAGATACACTTTTTTTTTTTTGGTTGATAACTTTAAATAATTTAATGTTACTAAAAAAGTTCTTATATTTATTAGAAGAATATTCTTTATTTCTGTTATTAATACTTAATCTAATTTAAAACAATTAATAAAGTTAAATAAAAAGTGTCAATTTGTATAGCAAAATAAGATTATTTTTGGAAATGGATGAGAAATGTAATTGGTTTTACACTTAATTAGAACAGACAATCTTGTCATAGGCGTTGGATGCATGAATGAGTTGTCGTGAAGTGGTCTTAATCAAGAATTTTGATTTTTGTCTTGCTTTTTTCCCGTACGAATCCATATTTATAACATAATATCAACTGATTCAATGGTTCTTTTTTGTTTGTGACCATGAGGTGTTTTGGCTTGGTGATATTTTTAACGGGGCCGTTCCTATCGTTTTATAGACCCTGGGTAAAATTAAAAAAAGAACTCCAACAAATTGACAATATATTTAAGTTTACATGTTTATATGAAACATAAATGATTCAATTTATAAGTTTACATAATCAACTAAATATTAAATAATTATAATATTAACAAATACACGAATGATCATGATTTATAAAAAAAACAATTTCTCTGTGCATTTTTATATGCAAAATTATTAATAATATAAGTAGGTTTTTAATAATTTTAACTTTGAAAAACTTCTCCCAACTGATGCTACAGTTACAGGTATAGTCAATAGAATTCGATAAGCAATTGAAACATTTGGATAACAATCTGCAGCTTGAACAAATTCTAATAT
>JAOSBK010000005.1:22333933-22344215 GCA_027568895.1 Erythroxylum shatona | reverse complement strand
TTAGCTTATGTGAAATTACCATTTTACCCTCCAAACTTTCCTAAATTTGCAATTAAGCCCAAAGTTTAGGAATCTCCAAAACTTTTATTTTTATTTTGGTCCTTAGACTCTTGGAAATAATAACTAAGCCCCTTAATTTTATAAAATTACATATTGGTCCTCTAAGAATTGAGAAATTACATTTAGGTCCTTTAACTTTTAACAATTTGCAAATAAGCCCTTATGTACATCAACTTTTTCAATTAAACTTTCTAAGTGTCCAATAAGTCTATAAATCATGTCTAATCACCTTTAAGATATTAGAACACATTAATTCAACCACCATGATCATATCTATCTAATGGACTCAGTTTTTCACACTTAAAAGCTTATATGTCAAAAATCTCCAAGATTTTGCTTACCAATGAACTCTAAGTTCATATAAGGGCATATAACATTATAAATCATTAGCATATGTACCAAAAGGATTCAAATTCATCTTTGAACTCATATACAATGATGTATATATCAATATACAGTAGTATCTCTAAATACAGAACAATCACCAAAGGGCTCAGAAAATCCGATATTACAATATATTTTAGGTATGCGTATATGTGGCTTGCAATAACAGGATATTGGGGAGGTGTTAAACGGGGTATCAAAGAAGTGGAGCACTATGAATCCAAGTTGATGTACCTTGTACCTTCTCCTGGGGTTCAATCAAATGAGGATGATCATGCTTTTCAATGGATCACACCAAATGGATTGGGCCTTATAAACCCTAAGAAAGTTTTCAACTTCTATAATGAACTTCATTCATATCTTGCATCAGTCAGAATAGATGGTGTTAAAGTTGATATCCAGAATCTGCTTGAAGTTGTTGGGGCAAGACACGGTGGAAGAGTTAAACTTGCAAGGAAGTACCAAGAGGCACTGGACACATCAATTGCTAGAAACTTACTAAATAATGGAATCATTGCCTGTATGAGTCATAACATCAATAATTTGTATAAATAAATATTTGGTTTTTGTTGAAAAACTTCCACAGTTATTTGTACTACTGTCAATTCAAGGGGCAAAGTTAATGTTTGGTTATGATTGATTCCATCTATGTAACGTGAAGAAGGCAATTATTATAAGGGCATAGAATGATTTCTGGCCTAGGGATCTAACATCCCACACAACTTATATTGCATCATTTGCATACAACACAATTTTTCTTGGGGAATTTATGTAACTAGATTGATATGTTTCATGTGAGTCAACATAATCTAAAAATTATTGTTCATTATCCAATTGAGAAGATCTAAATTATTCAACCATTAAATTGTTTTTGGTGTAGAGCCTACATCAAATGGCTGAATACCATGGAGCAACACGAGCCATTAAAGGAAGTCCTGTATATGTCAGATACATTTACTTGACTTATGCTTCATCATTCATTTCCTAAAATCTAGTGGAGCATACAATTTCAAGTTAGATGTCATTATGTGTTGTAGCGATAAGCCTGGACAACATGACTTTAATTTATTGAAGAAGCTTGTTCTTCCTGATGGTTTTATATTGAGTACCAAACTTCTAGGAGGGCCTACGAGAGATAACTTGTTTTCTAATCCCATAAAAGATGGAAAAAGGAATTATGCTTTCATGTTTGAGATTTAGACAAATATATCGATAATCTAGTTTCTGGTTAATTTTACCCTGGCACTGTAATCTCCTGAAAATTTGGAATCTGAATGATTTCACTGGAGTCTTGGGAGTGTTCAATTGCCAGAGAGCTAGCTAGTGTAGGGTAGGCAAGACAAACCTTATCCATGATGAGAAGCCTTGCACTATAACTAGTGTAGTTAAGGCTAAAGACATTAATTACCTAGCAAAAGTTGCCAGTGAGGGATGGACAAGAGATAACATACTATATTCTCATATTGGTGGTATATGGTTTTGACTTAGTTATTGTTGACGCAACTTGTATTCTATTGAATGATCTTGTCCTAAAAGAGTTCCAATTGCAAAATCCAGAAGAGGTAGTTTATTTACCAAAGGGTGCTAGCATGCCAATTACATTGCAGTCACGACCGTATGTAGTTTTTACTGTAGTTCCAATAAAGGAATTGTGGAATGGAGCTAGGTTTGGTCTCTTATGACTAATTAAGATGTTCAACTCAAGAGGGGCCATCAAGGAGCAAGCTTATGAATATAAAAGTATTAGCATGAAAGTTGTTGGGTGTGGCATGTTTGGTGCATATTCATCTACTCCACCAAAGAGAATAACAGTTGACTTGAAGGAAGTGCAATTAGAATATGAGGAACATTGTGGTTTGGTCACCTTTGATTTGAGAGTTCCAGAGGAGGAGTTGTATCTTTGGTGCATAGAATTAGAAATATAAAGAATAGATGCATGTTTTCATATGTCTGGGTCTAATTGCCTTCAGGATTACCTCCTCCTTGTAATGTTTCCAAAGCTTATAAAAGGAAATTCATCTGCAGATATAATGATAATGTGATAGTCACCAATGTATTACATATACTAATATTAGTTAAAGTTAGCAACTTATGTAGCAAAATTTCCTTGAAGAAATGATAAAGCTTCACATTTTGATTAGCTCTTTTTTTTTTGTCAAGAACGGAACGAACAAAAATAAGGTTCTTGACAACCATACATAACCCTTTATATTAACATATGCACTTATAAGAAAATGACTAGGTTTAAAGATTCAATCTTTTAATTCAAACCCCTATCAAGAGAATGACTATGTCTAATTTATGTAATTAACCTTTAAATAATAAGGCAAAAAGGGAAATTTTAACCTTAAAGTTCATATCTGCTGATAAATTTAACTCTAACATTTTAGAGAGTACAAATTAAAACCTATTATTTGACAAATGTTAAAATTCAACTCTTAGTTAAATGAGAAAATGACGACAATGTTTTTCTACCAGGTCAACGATGACCTAGCATATGTTTATAATATTTTAATATCGAAGTAGGTCCCATATTGTCACGTGGATCTAACATAAGAGTGTGAGACTTGTATACTTAATTTCTAAATTTTAAATGAAATTAATATTTAAAAATAAGTAACATATTGAAATATTTTAACCCTAATTTTTGTTAACCTAACATATTAACTTAGCTAATTAACCTATTAATTTAACAAGATAATTTAACCTTAAATTTTATTAACCTAATAAATTAACTTGACCAATTAACCTATTAACTTAAAATAATTAAGTTTAGTAACTAAAATAAATAATTAATTAACCTATCCTATTAACAGAAACAAAACTAAAATCCTTAACAGAAGCATTTATCATAAAGAAGCTGATAAAAACTCCCATCTTCACTGTCAATACTATCCTTCCTCACTGTCAAGAATCATCCTACGATATTCATTGTTAGTCACGGTTGAAGTCATCACCCTCTTGAAGTTTACAACATTCGTCTGTCATTGTTTATAGTCAAAATCCTTGCCATTTTCAATTTTACGTCTTATGGTAAAGAGTTGTTCAATTTTGTATCTTCTTTTAGCAGTTTTCATATCCTTTTTATTGCTTCTTATTTATGTCTACCTATCTGTATCTGCTTTTGACTGCTTCATTTTTTTCATATGCTTGTTGTTGTTTCTTTTCTATGTATTTGTTATTGTTTTTTATTCATGTCTGCTTCAATTTCCTTGTATATACGGTTTTGGTTGTTTCAATAATTGTATATGCTTTTGGTTGGTTCAATGATGGTATCTACTTTTGTTTGTTAGATATTGTTGTGTCTTTAGCTGCTTTTCTTCTTGTAAGTTACATATAGGAGGCAATCCCATGTGAGGACATATATGACTTGGCTTGTCTCTCATGTGATCCTGTCTTAATGTTTATGTTATTAGGGTATATACATATATGACAAAATAACACTTTTAAGAATGAAGTCAAAACAAAAGTTGTCTTTGCTACTCTGCTTACTCTTTTTTTGTATCCATTAACCTACTCCAACACCCTTTTGTTGCTTCCTTTTTTTCACTGAATTTACATATAGGTGTAATGGTAATACCAAGTGGTGTGAGTGAATTCTATCTTCTATTAATAGTACTTTAGTTCCTTTATCCCTAATTGTAAATTACAAGATTGAGTTAATAGGCTGAGCATCTTCCTAAATTTTCTTCCCATTTATCTTAAGAATCTAACTCTTGAATAATATTAAAAGAGCTTAGAGTTTTGTCCCTCACCTCACTTATAGCATTCTCCATTGTGAGGCTAACATAAGCAATTAGAGCTTTATATTTTAGGTTAAACTCTTCTTTATTGGGAATGACCTGTATAAGTTCCTGGTAATTAGGTCACTAAATGTTCAAAAAGATGACTTTGTTCTAGATGAGAGTGGATAAGAGTTATATTTGTCTTATTTCTTACATCGGGACTAATATCATTAAGAAGTGTGTTTACTTTCGGTTTGAAGAATATGAAACTAACACACATTTGATTCTACTGGTCTGATAACAAAATTTGTGATTTCTTAACATTCCTAAACTCTTCGCTCGTAAGAGTTTTCCTTTATCTTCAAGGCTACTTTCAATAAAATACATTTTTTCAAAACTATGTTACCCTAGAAGATAAAGACTTGGTGATATTGATGATAAATGAAATTATTTAAAAAATTAAAATTTTAATAATTCATTAAAAATATAAATAGCTGTTACTAACTCACAAACAAGTAAATTCTTTTACTAGGGAGTAGCCTCTTCTAGCTTTTGGAGTATTTTAAATATTGACAAAGTGTTGATTTTTGTAACATAATATTTGTTTTAACCTTAAAATTTACCATTTACTAAAGATACTTGTTATTAGGATACCTCAAAACTTTTGAATAACATCATAAAATACCAAGTTTTAGTCTTTTAATGGAGTGGTTTTGCAATAGTTTAGTATTTATTTTTAATTGTTACAAGGTAGTTAAGTAATTAACAATTTATTATCACTTGTTGTTATATTTATTATTTGTTCTACATGATCAAAATTAGTAGATTAAGGTTTAGATATAGTCCTTGTTCAACTCACTGGTATTAAAGTCAAATTGATTTTTTAATCTACAAATTGAATTAATGTTTAGAATTTATATAAGCCAAACCTGTTTATTGTTTCTTAAGAATTGTGTCTAACTATCTATGATTTGAATTTGCTAGTAAATATATTTTTATGTGGGGGTCTCTAATATGAATGAAAATATTTTTTATTGGTTGCTTTACAAGTTTTAATGGCTCAATATGGAAGCATAAGTTTTTTTATGGTGGATAATTCATGTTAAAGCTTGAATTCATATATGTTTGTAGGGACATTGCAACATTTGAGGATGTTGACATTGACTATGTTAGTAATAGACAAATATGTGAGATGAGGAAGGATTTATGATATAATCAAATTGATAAGGCATATTATAGAGTACTTGGTTTTAACTTTAAAGAGTCACTGAGAGTTATAAAGTCAAACCAAATTTGTATTAGTCTAGAAAACCTTATGAAAATACATGGAATTGTTGACATATATGTAACTCACCATTTAGATACACCTGTCCATGATCTTGATATATTATATATAATTGGAGGTGAGGACCATGGTGATGATGAGGAGGGTGTAAATATGGAGGAACCAAGTGCACATGGGAATATGGAGGAACATGAAGCACATGTGGATGAAAATTTGAAGGACCAAAGTCTACAGGTGAATGAAAATATGAAGGAATAGGGCCCACTTATTAATGAAAATTTAAAGGAATAGGGTGCACATATGGACGATAATATAGAGGAACATGGTTCATATTTTCAATCAGACTTGTATGTAGACATTCCAGATGACTATAATCTAGTTGAAATTAAATTAATAGATAGTGGTAGTGTTATTAATACTGACGAATATCCTAGTAGAGAGGAGGTAGTTGAAGCTTTATGTAGACTAAGTTTAAATGTTAGGGATAATCCTATAGATGTGGCACATGAGTGGAGATTGGGAATGGAGTTTGGAACTATAAAAGAATTTAAAGATGTTGTTGTCAATTATGCAGTACATACTAGATAAAATGTTAGTTTAAAAAATTGTGAGAGTAATTAGATTAGGGTTATGTGGATTGATTAATGGCCATGAGTTTTGTATGTTGGATATTATAAGAATGAGAGATGTTTCAAAGTTAAAACTTATAACACTTATCACACTTTTCTCACAACAAACAAACCAAATTGGTTTATGCCAAATTAATGATGAGACACTTCAAGGATAGAATTATAGGGAAGCCTATTATCTCAACCAAAAATGGTTAAAAAATATAGAGAAAATCTTAATATTTTTGTTAATTCAAGCACATATAGAAGAGAAAATAAGAGACTGAGGAAAGAGAGAGCAACAAATTATATTAATGAATATGCGAAATTGCAAGGTTATGTACATAAATAGGTTTTCAAGATTAATCACCTTATATTGATTAAGTCGAAAAAAACAATATTTACATTGTGTTTATACAACACAATTATTTGTCACCATTATCAAGAGCACATACATCTAAAAACCAATAGGACAAATATCAAAATATTAAAAAGTTAGATTACATTATGTTTATATAATGTAAACATTTGTCACCATTATCAGTAGTACATATATGTAAAACTCAATAGGATAAATATCAAAATATCATAAAGGAAAGGAATCGCTAATCAAAATTTGCTTCATTTATATTTAACCACCAAAGTTCAGGTTGTGATGATTGTTTTAATGATGTTCTCCTTTTGATTGCTTCATCTTGTAATTGTTGTAAAGTAATACTAGAAGGTCCTCTGAACCATAAAACCCTTTGTTCAAATGATAATTGGAATATGCGTGGGTCAACATCTCCACACTTTTTTAATTGGCATGTCTAGATGTACTAACCATGAAAATTCATGATAAAGTATTAGAAACACACTTGGTAATTATTTCAACTAAGACAAATTGATAAAGAACATATTCCTTATAATATTACTTTGTTGACTCAGCATAGCATTATCATCAAACAAATTAGTGTCACTTAACTATATTGTAATGAAAACAATATTGTCATTCATTAAAGCCAATATAAAATTGAAAAGTTGAAAACCTATAAAGTTGCCTTTGTTCTAATCTAATTATGATAATGAAAAACATTAGTTATTGTATGTTTATAAAACGATATTCATATGTTTGAAGGCTATACATATTTGTGAAAACTGTCGACATGTTGAGTTAAGCTGTCGTTATTACAATATCTAGAGTTATGACCGAAATAACCACATTTTCAACATTTTTGCAATTGTCCTTTTTGAGACAAATTGTTTGGATTTTTTATTTTCTTTGGCTCATTATGTTGTTTCCTTTTACAATTTTGGGTCTATCAGGCATAATTTTTTAGCTGAAGGATGTCTCACCTTTGTATCATTTGAAGGCCAGAAAATTTCACCTTTAATTGGTTATAATAAGTGTTCAATCAAAATTATGAACTGACCTTCCTATCCCATGAATCTACGAATGTCTCAACCCTTTCTTTTGAGTAATGGATTGAACCAATCCCATATTTGCATAGGTATCCATATAGGTCTCATGCTTGACAACTACATGTTTATTATATACCATCCTCACAATATGCTTCCCATCACCCTTTGAAATCTTCAACATAGGTTGACTATGCTCAATTCCAACACAGTTTTCTGAGGTCCTTTCCCTTCTAGTTGCCATGTCAATTATGATATATATGTCTGGCACACATTCGATGAACTAAATTTTCAGCATTCTCCGACTGGTTTCCAGGCTTTAAGCACCTCCTTCGACGGTGTTCCTGTCTGGGTTCTTACCGACTGGGGCCCATATTCCCTTGTATTGGTTTTTTCCTCGGTCTCCTTGGGCGTTTTGTTTTTGGCTGCTCGTCGCACTTCAAGTCTGGGATCCGCTCGATCCCTGCGCTTAGGGCTTGGGGTGCCGTGATCGCAGCTAGTGAAAGGGGTTGCTTCTGGTCCCCCTGTTAAGCACTATGGGCAAAAATAGGAGTTGGGGCACCGACATCACAGCTACTTGTCTTGGTTTTCAGGTTGGGGCTACCTCATGCTTTCTCCCGCAACAGGGTCCTGCGTCTACCCAGGACCACCAAGATGCAAAGACGAACAGGGCTCACGCCCCTCAACAGATTGGTTCCTCAGTTCACCGTGAGGGTGAGTCGCATTCTACTGCGCCTGACCGCCATACTCGGAGGATTACCCCACAACTTATTTCTCCTCTGGTGGAACGTGAGCCTTCCGACTATGCTCACCCTTCAGGTATGACTCCCCCCTTAACTCTGTGAATACTGGACTGCGGCCTCCTCAACTGAGGGATGACGTAGCATCCATAGTTGAGGAGGAAATTGAATTGGGTAGCAAGGATACAGTTGAGATGGTGGATTCAGAGGAGGAAGGAGAACAAGTTTATTCTTCATTGCCTGAGGCTTTGTTGGAGGGACAACCTGGCCTCGAGGTGCATGTTAAAAATTTGCATAGACCATCCGATAAGCCAAATGCAGGAAAACAGAAGAAATCCTATGCAGGCCTTTTCAGACATAACAGAGAACTTAATTAGGGGATGAAGTTGACTTTTCAGGATGTGGATGAGGAAGTGGTTATAGTGGATGATGATGCTTTGGACCTGGAATGTCATTAGGTTTATTGCTTGGTTAGTTGTTTTACGGGTAAATTCCCGGGGATGAAAGCTCTCCAAGATCAAATGGATAAATGGAATGTTCCTTGTCGCTTCACTCCGCACAATAAAGGTTGGATGATCTTTCATTTTTCCTCAGAGGAAGACTGTCTGCAAGTCTTAGCAAGCGGTCCCTATGTGCTCTTCGGTAACATTAATCCTGAAACCTTTATCTCCCAGGTTCACCTTCGACTATACTGACTTTATGCATGTGCCGATGTGGGTTCAGCTTCCGAATGTCCCCCTTGATTATTGGCATGAACAAGGTCTTTCAAAGTTGGGGTCCAGGCTCGGCACATCAATATGCATTGATCAAATTACTCGCCAGAAACTTCAGCTCGATTTTGACCGTTTATTGGTTGAAGTCGATGTGGAGAAGGGCCCTATTTCGAGTTTTTCAGTTAAACTTCCTTTTGGGCACCGATATACTCAACGGGTTGTGTATGAGTCATACCAGAATTACTGCTGCCATTGCAAGCAGTTTGGCCATAGCCCCTTTAATTGTAAAGGAGTGTCGAGGCAAGTAAAGGAACCAGCGACTCTGTTAGCTCAAGCAACTAATCCTAGTGCACCTATTCCTGCTGACGGTGCCATTAATTCTGCTCCACTTGCTCGCCAATCTGAAGGAATGTCCCCTGCTCTTTCGGTAGTCCAGGCCTGGGGGGGGAGGGGTTTGGCTAGCCCTGGTTCCTACCCTCCTGGCATGGGGATCTCGGATAGTATGGACCCTGCCTTGCATGAACATTTTGTGGCCTCTTTGAACTAGCGGGATCTAAACCCCCAGCTAAACTCTTCCCAAGCCACTAACTGCAACCAACAATTGGCTTCTACAGTCAGGGTTTGCTCAACTCCAAGACAGGCTCCTCAAGGTGGAATGGGGAAGTCGTTGCCTTCCGTGGTGTGTACCTCTAAAGGAAAGGAGGTTTCCTCTCATGTCTCCAAGCTGAGTGTTGGCCATCAGAATCCACAGGAGGGCGGTAGAAAATTCTCTCATCCTTCGGGTCTTAGTCGAACAGGGGATGGAGGTGGTGCCTCCATGCCACAGCCATGACAATCCTTTGCTGGAATGTCTGAGGGTTAAATAAACCCCCGAGATAATATAGTGTTACTTCCATACGGAAGCAACACCAATGTAGCATTATGTACCTTTTGGAAATGAAACTCACCACTGTTAACCTGGAGCGTTTTGTTCAATCTCGTTCTTCGGGTTGGAAGTATTGGCATAATTTTGATGATAAAAATTGAAGGCGGCCGAATGGTCTTGGTGTGGGATCCAACCTAATACCATTGTTCCTCCCTAGCCAAAGGAAACCGATTTCTTCACTGCCAGTGGGTGTGCTATACCACTAAAGCCCAGTTCTTTGTGACATGTGTTTATGGCTTGTATACCATCCATGAACATAAAGACTTATCGACGAGATTGACAGAGTTAGCCCTTGATCGCTCTTCCCCTTGGATGGTTTTGGGTGATTTCAATTGTGTTTGTGTCACTTCGAAACGGCGTGGTTGTCTCCCGCCAACAACTTATCTTTTGAAGGACTTACAAGATTTCCGTCTCTTACATGGACTTGATGATGGCCCTTCTAGT
>JAOSBK010000005.1:22305119-22331719 GCA_027568895.1 Erythroxylum shatona | reverse complement strand
CTGCTTCTGAGTATACTCAACCAAGAGTAAGCCCATACCGGCTTGCAGCTCATCTTACTTCAGCATTTGTTATTTATTGTGGCCTTTTGTGGACTGCTCTTTCTGTTATGATGCCAGAACCACCTGCTGAATCAGTAACCTGGGTTCAAGGATCAGCAAAGGTGAAAAGACTTGCCCTTCCTGCAAGCATAATTGTTGGCATTACTGCAATCTCAGGAGCATTTGTCGCTGGAAATGATGCTGTGCGTAAACAGTTTAGCTCTCACATTTCTCCTTTTACCACAAGACAATAGTGCGTAATTTCTGCAGGATGCTTACGGACAAATTTGATCATGGCTGCATGGCTCAATGCAGGGTAGGGCATATAATACCTTTCCAAAGATGGGTGATGCGTGGATACCTGATGATGTATTTGATATGAAGCCATTCATCCGGAATTTCTTTGAGAATACTTCAACAGTGCAGGTTATCCATACTTGCATAATCTGACATTTCTGACAAATATTTTAAGCAATTAGATTACTTGAGGGAGATATTGAGGAAGAAACTTGCATTTTCCATGCAAGAGAGGAATGAGAATACAGTAGTAGTGAAGTAAAAGAGATCCTAAACTTGTTAAAAACTTGAAGGAGCAATAAATTATCATGATTCTAGCGGTTGCACACTTTACAGACAATCATTTGCTAAACAAGATGAGTGGCAGCGATGGCTATTGGGCATTTTGATAGGTTAAAAAGAAAAAGGAAATCTAGCGAGTCATTTCCTTGTTTTGGAAAATGTTCTGAAGTTTTTACTGCAGCTTGACCATCGCATTCTTGCAATTACAACCCTAATGTCGGTTGGGGCCTTGTGGTGGTCCACAAGAAAGTTGGATATACATCCTGCAGTTCGAACGTTGATTGGAAGTACAATTGGCATGGCTGCTGTTCAGGTGATTACTTGCTCAGGTTTAATTTGAACATGCTTCTTTCTAAGGAGATGAAAAATGGGTTGTTTTTATTGATGCAGGTTACTTTAGGGATATCTACACTTCTATCGTATGTACCGGTATCGCTTGGCACTGCTCATCAGGCTGGGGCGTTAACACTTCTGACGCTCACGATCCTACTCAACCATACTGTGCGGAGGCCATCTGCAGTCCTTTTCAAATCGTTGCCTCAAGTTGTGAAAACAGCTTGTTGATCAAGAAATATCTTTTATTATGCCCTTAAGAGCAAGGGACATGGTGTATTCAAATACGCTCCTGTGATTCTTACTTCCGGTGTAACGGGGACACTGGAGAACTCAATTTTGGCATGTTGGATGGCATAAATTTGCTTTTGTTTAGAAGAGTAGTAGCAGCTGTTTCTTTTCAACCAACACAGCCGGAGATATGAACATGCAAGAATGGGATTGTTCTGATTGAAAAAGGAACGAAGGATTAGTATGTTGTTCAGTAGTAGGAAAGATGCTCGTGATCTGTTCAATGAATCTATTTAGAAGGGTCACAACAGCTAACTAATCCGGCCCTGCACGTTGGTGTTATTACCTTGCCTACTTACGAGGTAACCACTTAATGGTTATCTCTCAGTAATTATCAAGTAGGAATTTTCTGAACTCAAGAATAAATAAAAGTTCTTTAGATAAAACTAAATAATGCTTTCTTGGAAAGAAAAAGGACTAATTTTCAAGTAAAAGAGAGTTGTTTTTGCAAGGAAATAAAGGAGATTTCAGATCATATGGTAATAGAAGTAATGGGAATTTTATCAGTGGCAAGATGCAGAAAAAAGATGGATTGTATCTTTTTTTTTTTTTTTACAAAAATAATAAATTCACAGATAAGCTGTGACTGGATGAGCTGCGATGCTAACTAGAGGGAAGGGAAGGGAAGCATCATATCATGTACACTAGATTTTATTATATGAGACAATGTCAGTGCTAGCTTGTAAGTTCGTGCGGAGAGGGTGAGGACATATAAGATATCTTTAATCTTAATGACGTCTGGTCAGGACCAGGATCTAAGCAACTCAACTCAGATACAATACAAGTAAAATAGACTTCATTTTGTTGTCTGAAGTCGGCCAACTCATTGCAGTTACGCGTCCAAAAACACGCCAAATCTATACCGAAGAAGGCGGAGGATTCAATTACATCAAAGAAGGTAGCTATTGCTTTGCCCTCTAATAGTCCTTCCACACCTGCGGTCCATTTTGACACCTATGTTACCAAGTTCATTTCCTTTTTAGTTAAGACGTAGCGGTTTTGAATCTTGTGTGTCAGGTATTTTCATCTGGTTTCTCAACTTCCCCGGGTTGCTCCTTCCTATCTCTCTGAAACCGTTGAAAAGGTTTGTACTTTCTCAGATCCCACATCGATTTTCTCGTTTTCTCTTCTTCTTTTTAGTTTTTTCTGATTGGTATCCCGATGTTAAAAATGGGTTTGTGTTATGCACATTCCCTCTGGGTTATAAGACAAATGGGGGTTGCTTTGTATACGCTCCTGTGGACAAGTTATATGGGAATGGATGGAGATTTCATATAAAAGACCAAACTTTGTTTTCAAGGTCAGATTGTGATGCTTTCGGTGGAATCTAGGATCGATTTTACAATGTCAAGATAGCAATTTAGGTGAATATGTCCCTATTGTTCTTTCTTGTTTGGTTTTATTAACTTGACTTGTAAATGTAGGACTCTGTTTCTTTGTGGTCGAGAAAACTTCAGGGAGCACGCTATTCGGCAGTGCTCTTTCATGGATATGGCGGACAACTTTTGCTTATAATTCGAGAAGATGGATCACAAGTTACAAGCTGCAGGAACTAAATCTCAACTTCATGTCAGTTGCTTCCTTAATCTTTTAACATCCACGTTGATCTAGGAATCATTTTTTGGCTGTGCTTTCGGTGAATCATTTTCCTGCTTGATTACGTAATTCATTGAGAAAAGTACTTTTTTGTTTGCATATTCGCGTTATCTTTTTTCTTTATACTATCTCCACGCTAATTGGTTAATGATAGCTGCTTAATGCAAGAAGGAAAGATATTGGTTGCAGTATTTCTGTGTACATAAAGGCCTTCATAGTGTTGTTTTGTCCTTACAGATGGGATCGCTAATTGAAAGTGGAACAGTGCATGAGTTTCGAGAGGATAGACTTTGTAGCCCCAGACGAACAGCACAAAAAATACAAGCTAATCATATAGCTGAATACGGAACAGCTTCTACTGGTCTCCACGCCATGGGCAGTAATACATGGAGAAGTATTGTGTGCAAAAGCATAAAGATTGTAGTTTTTTCAAGTAAACTAAATTGGCTTATGCTTTTTGGACCTCTTGCAATCTTGGTCCATTTATTAACGCATCATAATGTAAGTACAAATTGTTAGACTTCTGTTGCAAACAACTATGGTTCTTATTTTATAATTCCTGTTAATATGTTAATATGTTGAATCTGATTACAGGGATGGGTCTTCTTTCTTAGTTTGTTGGGAATTATACCGCTGGCTGAGCGTTTAGGTTATGCTACAGAGTATGGATTAATACCTCTAGCTCCTGCTTTTTACATAATTCGTTGACGGTCTAGTGTCTAATGTCCCTTGCATATGTCTTATGTAGGCAGCTTGCATTTTTTACTGGACCTACAGGTACAAAATCACAGACATAATGTATACTTGTAAATTCTAGCGTTTATTGGTTCCGGTCTTGGATCTGTAATTGGGATGTTGATATGGTTTGCAGTTGGGGGTCTTTTAAATGCCACATTTGGAAATGCTACAGAACTGATTATAGCAATCCATGCAATGAAAGGTGGAATGATACGCATAGTTCAGTTGTCCTTGTTAGGTTCCATTTTGTCAAACATGTTGTTGGTGCTTGGCTGTGCTTTCTTTTGTGGTGGGCTTGCATTTTATGGGAAGGAACAAGTTTTTAACAAGGTACACATATTTTACTTCCACTTCTTCCTAACCTTTTAATTTGTTGTTCGATCCCAGCTGAGTTAAGACGGATTGCAGGCAAGTGCTGTTGTGGATTCGGGATTACTGTTAATGGCAGTTATGGGGCTGCTTTTTCCTGCTGTTCTACACTATACACACACAGAGGTGCATTATGGGAAATCTGAGATGGCGCTTTCAAGATTTAGTAGTTGTGTTATGCTCTTGGTATATGCTGCCTATCTCTTTTACCAGCTAAAGAGTCAGAAGGACACATATCTCCCTCTTAATGAGGTTTGCTACCATGTCATTATCAGGTTTCTGTGTGTTTCATGCATGTGAGATGGGATAATCAATGCTGTTGTGAACTCTGTGAACTCAGGAAGCTCCTGCGAATGGACAGAGCTTAGATGACGACGACGAAGACGAAAGTCCAGAGATCTCTCAAGTGCAGTCATTGGTCTGGCTTGCAGTGCTTACAGCTTGGATATCAGTCCTTTCTGATTATTTAGTTGATGCTATAGATGTAAGATTGGAATTCCATAGCTTGCCACTTTATGTACAAAATGAACTGTACTAACAAACCTTTTACACGTCTGTGGTGCTGGCTGACAAGCTAGCTGATCTATCTTGACTCCTCACATAGGTTATAGGGGCTTATCCCATGGTCTGGTCATTGGCACATGATTGTGATTCTTGATGATATGAAACTGTTAGCGAGCCAGTGCATATAAAAGTCCCTGATCTACACTGTTCCATGTTAGTTTGTTGGCACCATTTCGATAAACTTGAGGAAAAATCAGAATTCATCTACGTAAACAGGAAGGAAAGCAGTGAAAGAAAAAAAGAATTACAATTCCCAGTTGTCTCACCATCTGATGCTGAAACATGCCTACCAGAACTACTTCTAACGCGATGGCCTTTTTTTATGAACTTAAACTGATGTTTTAGGGTGAGTATTAATTGAATTTCCGTCTGATGGATGGTTGTGTTGTAGGGAGCATCCCATGCACTAAGTATACCAATTGCATTCATTGGCGTTATCTTGCTCCCAATTGTGGGGAATGCTGCTGAGCATGCAAGTGCTATTATGTTTGCTATGAAAGACAAACTTGTAAGAGCTTATCCCTTTTTCTTTCCTTGTAATTGGTAACATAACTCCATAATTATGATATTGAATTGTATCTCCAGGATATATCATTGGGAGTGGCAATAGGGTCATCGACACAAATATCTATGTTTGGGGTAAGTTTTCTATTACTAGTAAGGAGACAAAATTCTAGAGCTGGATCTCTCAGTCGTCAGCTTATCTAAGATTCAAGAAATTTGACACACATGTTAGAGTTTTGGAGGGCTTTTGCTACTCGCATGCAACACTCCACCACTGACTAACACCCCTTACTTCTTCAAAAAGAAAAAATAAAACTATTTTAGCCAATTCATCTAACCTTCAAAAAAGCAAAAAGGAAAAAGAAAGGTTGTTGGCTGTTGACAACTTCTTGGCAATTCTATATGTAAAAACTGGCTAGGTGGTTGTTATTATGTTCTAAATCTTGTGAAAACTGTTATTTTTACCTCAGATACCATTCTGTGTGGTGATTGGGTGGATGATGGGTCAACCCATGGACCTAAACTTCCAACTTTTTGAGACAGCAACTCTTTTTATTACCGTATTGGTGGTGGCCTTCTTTCTACAGGTTTGTATCAAGATCCAGAGAACTGTTTCATTTCTTAGCTTAAGTGTATCAGTATTAACTTGGGAAAACAACTTTTCTTTTGAATGCTGGAAAATGAAAGAACTTTTGTCAAAATATTTATTTATTGAAACTTTGTTGGAGGCCATCCTTTATGGTTCCAAGGGTAAAGCTAAACGTGATGTGAAGTTTCTTCACATATGCTTTTATGTTTCTTGCTTAGCAGGTCATCAAATTAGTAGTTTCTATTTCTTCTTAAATTTTCTTTTCAAAATTTTACCTTCACAACATCTTCCAATGAATCATCATGCCATGTTTGCAGGAAGGAACATCTAATTACTTTAAAGGACTAATGCTCATTCTTTGCTATGTTATTGTTGCTGCGAGCTTTTTTGTACATGAAGATTCTACTTCAAAAGGTCAACTCTACACCCTATCTTAACCCTGTTTCCAGTGCTCATATATCATTGCCAAGCATTTAGTTTGAATAACACTATAGTTATAGCCGTATTCGAAGATGTAAACTTTTTCTTGATATAGAAGATGACTCTGAATGTGACTTTGCAGATGAGGAAGAGTTAAAACCTTAGTCAATGGAGAAAGCCAGTTTAAGAGATTATTTGAACCAAATTTTTGTGGACCATGGTGTACATATCCACGCAAAACACTCATATTTTCAGCTGAAATTGTTGAAGAGGTTTCTTGCTGAAATTTTGTTCTTTTTACGTGGGGATACCTGCTTAAGATGCCATATCATTAGCAGTTGATGCAGCCAAATGTTCATATTGTAGAAATGTTAAACGCCAATCTTCTTGTCATGTGGCTTGTCTATTTTTCTTTAGACGTCTTGCTGATTTGTTCATTTGTAGAATTCAGTTTGATCCAATTGCTTGGTCTTAATTTTCTTGTACTGGTGAACTGAGCAATACATTTTGAAGTTATGAGGGGTTATTGCTGGTCTCTCATCCACTTTTCTGCGTTTTTCTTGTTCTGACTTGGAACTTAAGAAGGTTGTCGGCTATCGTGGCATTCATGTCCATGATAAGGTTGTGAGCATTTAGAACCTAATCAAGTGTTTGAGCTTTAGTCTCGGAAATACTCCTGTAGCATACGCAAAATTGGATCTTTCTTGTATCTCCCACAATCACACACGTAATTGTTTGAATCGTACGCCAAGCACTTGCGGTTGAATTGTCTGTTCATAAATTCAAGCTTTAGGTAGTAAACAATCACACACGTAATTGTTTGAACGGTTCGTTCGCCAAGCACTTGCGGTTGAATTGTCTGTTCAAAGACAAAGATTCAAGCTTTGGATGGTAAATTTCCCTGGTTAGGTTAAAGTCCGGTTACGTACGTCTCCGCTGGGGCCAATAAGAAAAGAAGTTGAACCCGATGACAAGTGCTCATCGATGTTCACTCTAACGCTTGAAATGTCTCGGCTTGGCTCTTCCCTACTTCCTGTTGTCTCCTGACTGGTTCTGCCGCCGTAACTGTTCCATCGAAAACCATTAAAATGCTTGCCTGATACTGGTTAGACCCGTTTCCCCATTAAAATTGTGTTGCAGGTTCTAACAAGCGACCCCACATTAAACACTTAAAATGCTGGGATACAACCAACATTGCAACCCAAAGCTCTCCTTTTTTTTTTTCGTTTAATCCACCTTCCTGGTTTGGAACCCAATTTCTTGAAGATCAAGGAGATCTCTTAATAAGGCAGGTCACAGATCAAGAGATAGAAGCAGTAGCTTTTAAAATAAATGGTTCGAAGGTTTGGGAATATTATAAAAGAAGCAGTGCATGAATTTTTCCAAAAAGAAGTAATTCTCAAAGAGATCAACAAGACTTTCTTGTTCTTAATTCCAAAAACTCATAACACTATTATATGGAGCAATTTCAGGCTTATCTCATGCACTAACTTCAACTACAAGATTATTGCTAAAATACTGGCCAATAGACTGAAATCTGTGCTACACTACATCATCAATGAAAACCAAAGAGCATTATTAAGCAAGTGAAATATAGGGGACAACATTCTAATTTTGCAGGAACTTTTGAAGAAGTACACAAAAGAAAAATCCCCCCGGAATTGCACATTAAAAGTTAATCTCCATAAGGCATTTGACAATGTTAGTTGGGGGGTTTTTTACTGCAGATTGTGAAAGTTATGAATTTCCCTCATTTTTATCAATTGGATAAAAGAGTGTATTTCAACAGTTTCTTTTGGGATCATGATTAATAGGAGTCCCTTTAAGTCGTTTAAAGGCAAAGGGATCCTCTTCCCCCTACCTATTTCTAATCTGCACGGAGACTCTTACCCTCATGCTAAAATATAAGATTTCCATGACTCCATAATTCAAGTTCTATAACAAGTGTAAGTTGCTTTCACTAACCAGCTTATATTTTGTAGATGACCTAATCCTTTTTAGTAAGGTTGATATCCCCTCAATTACGGTACTAATAAATACCTTACAAACCTTTAAGGAGATGTCAGGATTAAGCATCAATTTTCAAAAAAGTTTCTTTATCTTATCGAAGAGTGCTGCACACCTAGCTAATGATATTTCTCTTACAAAGGAGATTAGATTCATGGACAAACAAAACATTATCCTATGGAGGCAAACTTCAGCTCTTAAAATCAGTTATTATGTCTATGAATACCTATTGGTGTTCTCATATTTTCCCAAGGGGCTGATCAAAACAATGAAAAAAAATGATGAAACACTTCCTATGGAGTGAGAGGAAAGGAGAAAAAGGAATGACAAAGGTTAGCTGGACTCAAATTTGTCAACCTAAAGCAAATGAAGAACTAGGCTTAGAGTCTATTGGTAGATGCAACAAATGTTTATTGTTGAAAAGATTATGGAAATTTTTAGTGAGAATGAATCATTATGGGTTAAATTGGTGCATACCTATTTATTAATGGGCGAAAGTCTATGGGCAATCAGACCTAAAGACAGTTTTTCATGGTTCTTTAACCAAATTCTTAGATTGGTGGAGGAAGTACAACATCAGATTACTTGCAGAATAGGTACAAGGGATAGAATTTCCTTATGGTATGACAGTTGGACAAGTCAGGAAGCTCTAATTCACCATCCGATCGCTAGGGATACTATGAATATATTTTCAAAAAAAAGCTAAAGTCCAAGAGTTAATTGCTAATGGTAATTAGGCTCTTTCCTACGAGGAGATCAGGGCTATATCAATACCACAGTATTGATACAATAAAGGAGAGGATAAATACTTTTGGAATGGACTAGCTGTAAGGGACATAACAAATAGGCAAGCAAAACAACTGAAGTATAGGACTATACCTACAGTAGGACGGGGAAAGTTGATATGGAAAAATACTACCAAGCCAAATGCCAGCTTCTTGAGTTGGTTAGCCATAAAAGATAGACTAAGCACTATGTCATCATCATCATCATCATCATCTATTCCGAAATCTCGCAATGAAGTGGAGTCTGGGAAGGTCTGATAGTACACAGCCTTACCCCTACATAGTAGAGAGGCCGTTTTCGATGGACCCACATTCAAATGAAACAATATACGAATGATGCAGGTGACAGAAACAATTCATTAAAAACATAAAATAAATGAAAATACAAGTAATGGGGGAAAATAATAATAAAAATGAAAATAATAATAATAATAATAATAATAATAATAATAATAAATATTAATAAAAATTAAAGTAAAATCAAATAAAAATAAAAATACAAAAGAAATTTTTAATTAACTTTTTTAATAAATACAAATAAAATTACTACTAATTATACTCAAAGGGCTAATAGTCTAATAATGAAGCAATATGTCTAGACTGAGCACTATGTCTAGATTAAAATCCCTCCCTTCCTTTAAAAGATGTGTACTTTGCAATCTAGATGATGAGGATAAGGATCATCTATTTTTCAACTGTGAGTTTTCTAATAGAGTATAGAGACAAGTTGCATCTCTATGTGCACTCAATAGTTATCACAGCAATTTGAATGACATTATCCAAGAGATATTACGAAACCATGCACCCAAACACGACAAGGATGTTTACATGATAGCTTTTACAACAAGAATTCAGGAGTTCTGGCAGGAGAGGAATAACAGAAGATTTGCTAAAAGGGAAAGAACCATACTTGCCCTCACATAAATCATCTCTAATAATATTAGAGAACAACTGGTCATAAATCAGTTGGAGAAGAAATGCAATGTGAGGCTAGCTATTTCTTAGAGGCTCTAACGAGAATCCAAGAATACCCAGTACGTAGAGCAGTATTTCCACAACCTAAGCTAGCCAATTATAATACACACAACAGTTCTTAAGGAGTCTAAAGTTGAGTTCTTACCTTACGAAGCCCTCCTCCATAAGATGGTTACGTCACATCCTCTATAGGTGCTGAAGACTTGTAGGCAGAAGAAGAGAGATAATAGTCGGAGCGCAAACATACAGGAAGATCCTTCGTGTTTCCTAAAAAGGGAAAGTGAGTGAAGACGGAAAGAGAAGAAAAAGTTACTAAGATCAAACCAGAAAGATCTTACCTCCACAATCACCTGGAGACACTGACGACGGAGACATTGAAGCCCTAATTAGGAAGCTTCTGGTGAAACATTGAAAAGGGGGTCTTTTACTTAACTCGTTTTTGGAAGTTCCAAGAATACATTAGAAGGTGGATAGTACACGATGACGTTTCTGTAATCTACGATATCATTTGGTTTTGTTGGTTTTTTTAGGAAGAGATATGTACGGAGAAGATTCTCAATTTTTATTGAATAGAAGCTTGTCAATTTATACAGTGCTTCTCTAACTAAAATTTAAAAATCAGATAATATCTAATCTAAATTAGCATAAAATAAAATCTACACTTAAAGAAAATATTCTAATAACAACTTTGACTGTTTCAAAGTCATATGTTTAACACTCCTCCTTGACTTTGATAATACAAACTCCAAGCATCTTTTTTTTTTCTTTTTCGTTTGTGCTTCCATAATTTCATTGTTAGGGTAAGCATGATGCTGCAAATAACTCCTCCTCCTCAAGTTGATCATTTACAGCTTGCTTGGCTTCTTTCACATTTTGTTGCGCTTTATATATCCTTTCAACATGTCCTAGTTGTCCACACTTGTTGTATCTTACATTTGGCTTCCACCAGCATCCTGGATGATTTGGTTTCTTGCAATACGAGCATGGTGGAAAACTCTGAGCACTGTTATTATTAATCATCTTTTTGTTGTATGACTTTACTGAAAAAGCGCCTTCCACAATTCCTTCTTACCTCACGAGTCTCCTTTGCACTTGTTCCTGTAATTCACTTAACAATTCTGCCAAACTAATTTTTGCCAAATCCTTTGAGTTTTCGAGTAATGAAATTGTAGCCTCAAATCTTTTTGGAATGGTTACTAAAATTTTTCGAACTATTATAGAATCATCAAAATTATAACCAACAAATCTTTAGTTATTGGTAATGGCAATAAGCTTGTTGGAGTAATATTGGATCGTTTCTGACTCCTTCATTTTTTGTATCTCAAATTCTCTGATCAAGTTGAGCATTTGCATTCCTTTGATTCTTTCGTTCCATGCATATTCCTCTTTTAAGAAATCTCAAATTTTTTTACTTGTCTTGAGCATCATAATTCTGGAAAAAATTGTTGGTGTAACTTCTAAAAACAAGCAAGTTTTTGCTTTAGACTTCGTTTGTTTCTTTTCTTTGTGGATTTTGATTTGAGCCACAGTTGGATTTGCAAGTCCCGAACGTCGTAGTCTTCATCTAGAACTTCCCACAAGTCATTTGCTTCAAGGAAGGCCTCCATTTGAATAGCCCAACTTAGATAGTTTCTACCATCAAACACTGGCAGAGCAATGACAGTGAACGATAATTCTGAATCCATAGCTAGAATGAGTTATGAGTTATAGGTTTGTAGGTTTAAAAGTCCCTTAAGATCAAGATAGCTCTGATACTAATTGTTGTTTTTTTAGGAAGAGATATGTATGGAGAAAACCTTTAATTTTTATTGAATAAAAATTTGTCAGTTTATACAATCTTTCTCTATCTAAAGTTTAAAAATCAGATAACATCTAATCTAAATCAACATAAAATAAATCTATACTTAAAGAAAATATTCTAATAACAAAATTGACTATTTTAAAATCATATGTTCAACGGGTTTGTATTTTAATATCCTGGTAGTAGGATAATAGTTATACTAAAACTCTTATTCTTTTTAATCCATTTTAATTTTTCAAAAACAAACCCAAACTCAGTTAATAGATTTCTTCACGAATTTTCATAACATGCTTCTTTTATTTCCAAAAATTTAATGAAAGAACCCTATGCCCAGTTTGGTAAAAAGGAGACGAACGGCAGTTACGACTTACGAGGGATTAGAGAGAGAAAAATGACAGAAGAAGGCGGCCTCGAGCCTTTGACAATAAGTCGCTGTCGATTACTTCAGCAAATGTTTACATTTGTATAATCCTGTGATGGCGGGGACTACAAGAGCAACAAACCAATAAGAGTAGAAGATTAGTTATCTCAGTTCTACCGGTCAGTTGATGATATCAGGCTTCCATACCTACCTAAGTCACCAAATTCTAACAAAATAAAGGAAAAAGCCTTCATGTGCAATTCCCTAACTACTTGTATATGGTAGTGTAATTTGGTAGTTCTGAAACATACAGAAAACATATGGGTGGTGTAAGAGAAGAATCTCCGCTACTTGGAAGCATTTCTTCATTGTTAGATGAGTCAGCCAAGCCTCTGAAAAGAACAGGTAATCTCTGTTTCCGACTCCTAGCATTTCATACGGCTCATGGGGTATTATTTCCGGTTGAATAATTGATGGTTGCAGTTGCAGGTCTATCTTTGTTATATTGATGTGAGACTGTTTAATGAAGTTGGTGGTGAAGTGATGCAGATTTAGCAATCCTATTCAAATCGCATTCAGCTGTGGGTCTCAAGAAAAATGTTACCACTATACGACAACGTTTTGATTACCAGAGATTTTCATAAAAGCTAGTTATTTCATTGCAGGAACACTGTGGACTGCAGCATGTCATATAATAGCAGGAGTGATAGGGGCAGGTGTATTGTCCCTTGCATGGAGTGTGGCCCAGCTTGGTTGGGTTTTTGGTCCTCTGGCAATGATAGTCTTTGCAGCTGTTACCATTGCCTCTACTTCCCTACTCTGTGACTTGTATAGATACCCAGATCCTGAGAATGGTCCTGGCAGAGTCCGCAGTTTGACGGATGCTGTAAAATTGTATTTGGGTATGCGAGTCCAACCTTATACCATAAACGCCTAATTTGCCTATGTGTATATATTCATATTTTATTAGGATCAGAAATTATCAGTTAATGCTTGAAATAAACTTAATGAGCAGGAGAAAGACACCAAGTATGGTGTGGAGTCTTCGCACAGGAGAGCTTGTACGGGTGTGGAATTGCGTATACCATCACGGCTGCCAACAGCATAAGGTGCAACATTTCTTTTTCTAACATTTCTACGAACTCAGCTTCATCGACATCCATAAAGAATAATCCTAACACACTTTTAAAAAAAGAAAATCATCTTTTGAATAAATCAGCAACTGATACTTTAATTTGAAATCTCCTTGTGCCATCAACTCTGAACAATTGTGAAGAACTGAGATTTTGATTGTGGTCATTTAGACTAATTATCACAGTAGAAGATTCTAGATTGCTCTTCAACTCACTTCATATCACTCAAAGTTCTCCTTGACCAAATTGTGGTGTTTGTTAGTGATACATTCCACTTCTTAGAATCATAAGGCAACGGACGGTTGCCTTTTTGAACTCCAGTATATGACCTCCTAACCCATTACGAAAACAAAGTCATTTCTATTTGTTGGTCCTGAAGATAGAGCTTTTGACAAGTGGAAGCACATGTGACGAAGGTATCAGCTAGCCACACATAATCCACCCATTCTTTCTAGAAATGTTCCAACTATTGGTTAGCCCATCATCTAATTGATGGTCTAACGACTACAAATCTCCTACTTTATAACTTTTTGATACTTTGTGCATCTAACCTACAGAAACTCTTAGGCTAACGTATGAATGCCTTTATTCTTTTTTGTTCTTGTCTTCTTGACTTAAATTGGCGTTTAATCTCTCTTGAATTGCATATATGTTCCACTTTGATTATATTCATCTTTTGATTGCTTAATCAATTCAATTAGCTCCTTTATTCACTTGGTCCTTCCATTGAATTTGATTATTCATATATTGCTTTATTTCATTATAATAAAGCTAACAAAAGTAAATTTATTAAGAGTAAGCAATATGTTTTGTTATTACCAAGATCATGTGTTAAGAACTCACTTGATCCAACAGTGTTCTTTTTATCCTCAGTGGAACACGTTCAATCACAATTAAAAAATCCACTTAACAAAAACTTGTCATTTTTTGAGTAAAGAGCTAAAAGAACTTGTTCATTTGAGATAACAAAAATGCATTTTATAACTCTAAATTGAAGTTTGATAAAGATTTTGCATAAACCATGACAACAAACTTAATGTATGTAAACTTTTGTAAAGATTTGCACCAGTCTTTTCCTTATTGATATGTAAACTTTTGTAAAGATTTGCACCAGTATTTTCCTTATTGTCATCAAGCTTAAACTTAAAATTTGTACCCAAAGGCAAGTTTGTAGGACTAGAATTTGAGGTTTAGACCTTACAAGATCATTAATACTAAATCAGTCATCACAAATTCAGTTACGCTCATTCTTTTTAACTTTTCTAGCAAAGAAGTAGTATTATATAAATGGGATCATTATCATATAAACATAAAATCATTATCCCATATGTTCTTTTGATCTTAACATAAAGCGTGGGTTCACTATGACTTTTTGTAAAAGTTGAGTTGCAAAAAATCTATGGTACTTTCTTTAGTCTATAAAGTCCTTTTAGATGATACACCTTTTTCACCAAGTCCACAGTTTCATATCTTTGTGTTTATTAGACATATACTTGATAATATATGTCCCTTCTTTGTTTTTTATTACAAAAGAGAAATGCGAGGCCTAAATAGTGGACCTTGGGGTTAAGAATATGTCGCTTCTTTTAAAGGGTACATCTTTTTCTCCGAGCCTACAATTTCATATCATTGTGTCTATTACACATATGCTTGATAATATAAAAAATTATTGAAGCAAGATGATGCTATAACAAACTAATGAATAGCCCTTTATATTGTGCAATAATAACCAGAACAGACAAATAGTATTAAATTGGGCTAAAATTAAATTTGAAATCTTAAAGTTTATAATAGAATACAAAACAAAGTTTTAACATTTTGAAGCATTTAAATTGAATTTTAATGTTTTTATAAGTATATATATATGACATAATATTATTTTTTATTTTTCCAAAAAGTTGGCCTATTATCTTATGATAAGCAAATCTCAGTCTCACTTTTAGAAATCTATAAAAGTAAGTTCCACCTTACCTTACAAGTGGAGGTCATAGTAAAAATTATATAAAAATGGATCCCACCATTAAGTGACAGTGAAATTTACTTTCTAGTTAATTTTAAAAAATTAATTACATGGAGCTTACTTTTTATTTAAAAATATATAAATAATTTCACACGATTTTGACATGGCATAGAAGTTAACTATGTTAAAATTTCATCTATTTAAGACATTAAAGTTTAAGCATTAAGGATCAAGTTATATTTGTGCTATAAATTTTAAGGTTTAAATTGTACTTTTGGCCGATTAAATTAAGATGCAGATGTAAAAGTTTCATTGAACTTAATGCCTTGATGTTGCATATAGTCTCAAGATACTAATCTTTGCCTTATGTTTTTGAATTGAGTCACTTTGATTTTCCAAATTTATTTCAATCCAACTTCTTCTTTTCCTTCTGGCAAATCTGTGAGCCCCCTAAATGACTTCAACTTGCAGGTCTTGATATTGCATGTGTAGGCCACAGCATTATGTTGCATCAATCCTACCAACTGATTTTTAAAATAAATTATTATTTTTATTTATTGGTGGGGTCTACTATGACCTACAAGTACACAAATCTTTATATGTAAATTACAATTTTGGCCTAGAAATATTCTTAGCCGTAGCCATTGCAATCTAACCACAACTTTTCTTTTGATTCATCACTCTCAAGTAAAAACATATCAAAATATCAACATCAAACTTTGCAAATTGGAATCTGAATGGCGATCCTACAACTTTACTGTGCCATTTCCTTGTCAGAGATGAATGCTTCCATCACCCAAAACTACCCGGGTAGCTTTTGAGTCATCTAGCTAATTTAAGAGGTTTCCATTTCCAGTCACATGATTATTACAGCCAGTAACTACGAACCAGACCACCTGTGCACATTCTTTTGCAAAGCAATAAAGCAAGCAGGGAACAAAGTTTCATCGTCATCTCCTTTTTCTTCAACAGCTAACTTAGCTTGTTTCTCCCTCTTTTTCAGCCGACAATATCTCGTATGGAGAGAGATTATTCTGTGTATTGTTGTTGTTCTTCTTTGGAATTGTTACGCGTTGTTAATTTTGCTTAGAACAATAGCATGGAGGTTGGAAGGTAAATCTTCAGTTTGATTAGTAAACCACCGTAGCTTCATATTTCCAGTGTAGAAGCACGCGAGAATATTTCTGGGTCAGCCAATAGCCATGGAAAGAAAAAAAATGAGACACAAACTTGTAAAAGTAAAGGGCTTAAAGTATAGGAAAATCTTACCAGTTTGATTGGCGTGATCTCAAGGACCATTGAAGGGAATGCGTTAGTGATATCAGGCTCAAAAGCTGGGACGATAATGATTCGTCAATGGAACTGCTAGTGCAACCATATCTACATCTTCTTGTGAAAGGTCGATGCCTCGCCCAAAAAGATAAAGAACTAGAAACAAAATTAGGTCGTAGACAATGTATCGACCTGCCCTGTGACTCTTAACTTAAAGAAGTTCATGGATATGGACGTGCCAATATGCAAGAGAAAGCTATTAACTTTCGTTATGTTCACCATGAATTTCCAGGGCCAGAGCGATTGGAATTAACCATTTGTCCGTCAAAACTGCATGCTTATAAAGTTATTAGCGTCTAACTTTTGAGCAAAAATGGGAGAATCTTGGTCACATTATCATGGGGAATTGACTGAAAGTAAGAGGGAAAAAAAATTAACCCAAGTTACCATAGATTGAAGGTCGTGTTTGTGATGGAACAGGTACCGACCTTTTTTGATGTGTTTGTGTTATTGGACGAATGAGGGCTATCAGGAACAAGGAATGGACAGCAGATTCCTTTTTTTTTTCTTTTTAAATCATTCAATGGTCCACCTTTGTTGTCCTATACAACTAAAGCCTAGATACTGTATATCCACTTTAAAGAGTTAAGGACAAAGCGATATGATAAAGTGACGGACGATGGATTAGGCCATATCTAATATTAAGCTCCAGTAATTATGAATTCTCTTCTTAATCTTATCTCAAGTGTTTAGATACCGTTTTTAAGTGCGTGAAGGGAAGAGAGCAACTATATATAGAGAGAGAGTTAGATGGGGTATGCATGAAAATAATCCCTTGTATAACTTGTGTATCAAAATTCTATAGCCATTGCGAAGCTGTTGGCCAGGAGTGCAGGGGAATTTTGAATAAGTGATAGGGATGGGATAGATATGAATCATACCATTTAACTCGTTGCTGTCAGAAGCAAAAGTAAACTTCTTTGATCAAGAATCATGGCAGTAGAACACCCTAATGAGCTAGCAGATGGTCGATATGATGATGATGGGCACCCATCAAGAACTGGTTAGACTATTATTTTGAGTTTTTCTTTTCAATTTGAATCCAAACTTAAATTTCTTGTCTGTGGGAACTTAGGAACACTGTGGAGTTCTGTAGCTCATATTATAACAGCAGTTATTGGATCTGGAGTTCTATCCTTAGCTTGGAGTACATCGCAGCTAGGATGGATAGCAGGGCCTGTCTCTTTGCTTTGCTTTGCGATTGTCACCTACATTTCTGCATTTCTTCTTTCCGATTGCTATAGGTCACCTCACCCTGTTACCGGGACTCGAAACTACTCTTACATCAATGCTGTTCGCGTGAATCTTGGTAGTTCAACGCTGTACCCTTTTGACTTTAGAACTGTGTTAGGAAGAATGCTTCTTACATAGGTATTGGTATTCCTAATTTGGTATAGTGATAGTTCAGGTAGAAAACAGAAGTGGATGTGTGGTTTGCTTCAATATCTAAGCTTGTTTGGAACAGCTGTTGCGTATGTTATTACTACTGCAACCAGCCTGAGGTATCACTTGAGATTACTACTATCCAATATATGGCATGCATTAGATAGCTGCTCCGTCGCTTGATATCAAATACATTTTGTGCAAAGGAATTTAAAAGCTGATTTTCATATTCTATCACTTGAATTAACGCAGAGCCATTCAAAAATCAAACTGCTATCACAGAGAAGGGCACAAAGCTGCGTGCACATATGACGATACTTTCTATATGCTGCTATTTGGAGCTGTACAGATAGTAATGTCTCAGATACCAGATTTTCATAACATGGCATGGCTGTCATTACTTGCAGCAATCATGTCCTTTGCCTACTCTTTTATAGGACTGGGACTTGGCTTTGCCACAGTTATAGGTACCAGTCCCCTAATTGACAATTATTTATTTATTTTTATGTTGATTATATCATTCCTAAATCCTACTTTGTCAGAAATGCGAGATTTTTCAGATATAATGGTTACCAACTTACCATTAACTCACCAAGTCCTATATAAAGGTTAATAGATCTTCGCGTGTATGCAACTAAAATTACTTCTAATTTGTCAAATGGCAGAAAATGGGAAGATCAAAGGGGGTATCAGCGGAGTGCCAGCTGCCAACATAGCTGACAAACTATTTTTGGTCTTTGAAGCACTATCTGACATCGCTTTTGCCTATCCATACTCGCTTATTCTTCTTGAGATACAGGTTTGGCTTCAACTTTCTTAAATTTTACAGAGTTTTAGCTGGTACTGAAAGAATTATTTCAAATTTTAAGAGCTCAACTGAATTGAGGATATTGTTACTGAAGGATACCTTAAAGTCGCATCCACCAGAAAACAAGGTCATGAAGAAAGCCTCGATGGTTGCAATATTTGTTACAACTTTCTTCTACCTCTGCTGTGGATGCTTTGGATATGCAGCTTTTGGCAACAGTACGCCTGGGAATCTACTTACAGGTTTTGGGTTCTATGAACCCTTCTGGCTAATTGATTTTGCAAATGCTTGCATTGCTCTTCATTTGGTGGGAGGATATCAGGTATTGTTATTAAGAACCCTTTGAACTCTTTTTCTTGTGACGCAGCAGAAACTGATAGTATCAGATTAGTTTCATGGATAACTATTATACGTGTTGGCCTTGGAAGTCTTGCCTTGTGATTTTTTGTTTACCTGTCAGATATATAGCCAGCCAGTGTTTGCATTTGCGGAAGGTTGGTTCTGCAGGAAGTTCCCAAACAGCAGCTTTGTGAATAAGTTTTACAGCCTCAAAATCCCCCTGCTTCCACCTCTTCAAATTAATATGTTGAGGCTATGTTTTAGAACAACATATGTAGCGTCAACCACTGGTATTGCTATGGTGTTCCCGTACTTCAACCAAGTTCTAGGGGTGCTGGGAGCCCTGAATTTCTGGCCTTTGGCCATATATTTTCCTGTGGAGATGTACTTTGTGCAGAAGAAAGTAGGGCCTTGGACTAAAAAGTGGATTGTGCTTAGGACATTTAGCTTTGTGTGCTTGCTTGTAACAATTGTGGGACTAATCGGATCTATTCAAGGTCTTGTAAGTGCCAAAATAGGCTGAAAATTTTGAATTTTCAAGTTTTTACATTATGTAATACCGTACTTAAAAATCCTACTTTGTTCCGTATTCAACCTAGTCCTGATGTGTCAACATTAGATTCGCACAAGTTGCCGACATTTCTTGTTGTGTTGTGTTTTGTCCTAAAGTCTCTTTGTCTCATAATCCTCTCAGTTTTTTACACGTAGAACCATAAAAGCTCCTAAGACCGCATCTACACAGATAACGTACTTTCTTTATCATTAAATTGAATAAACAATTTGAACAAATCAAATTATCGCACCAGTTGGTAAAGTAGAGGTATGGGCTAAAAAGTCTTGTAATCAAATCATCTTATTTATGTTATTCCGACTGAGTCTGTCGTTTAGTATGAAATACCCAATTTATGTAATTTACAAGTTACTGGGTCTAAAAGTGTGCTCAAAATAAAAAATTAATCAAACTATTTATGCCCACAAAAAATATAATAATAATAATAATTATTATTAAAAATTACAATATCTAGAATTGTCATCAGAAAAAAGCAGTTCACTTCACTCACAAAGTATGTGATCCAGGTGTCCAACGCCCATACCACTTAATCATGTTCATGAATATTATAAAGAAAGCAAAGAAAGATGTCACCCACCAACTCCCATCCAAACTACCCACCGTCCACGCGTTCGAGTTTCGACACGACGACTTTTCCAAGGAAAAAGCGTACACAACTCAAATAGCAGCCAAGCGTTATTATAATCCACGTGATTGTCTTTGTGGAATATATCTGCGGGGTGCGTCAACGAGGTACCGTGCGTTCTTGCAGGAAAACAATGCTGGAAAAAACAGGACAACTAGAGGCACAATTGTTGCCGGCATATGCGGCGGAGACTACTCTCAAGAGAACTGGTTAGCCTCTTCATTTCATTCTTTCTTTCTGCACTTCTTTAAATCTTCGATTCATCTTCGGTGTCCTTTAACTCTTGTGCGGTATTGACTGATACTGGAAAGAGATCAAGGGTTATCATAGAGACGATCGTGCAACGGAAGGTCAACCAGAACAAAAGTAGTTCTCGGTTACAAGCCGTTCTCTGTGCTTTCATTTTTCTCTAAAAGCAAGGAATCAGGAATTAGGATATATAGCTATGTAGATTCTTAGTGCGGGCGGAAAATGAAAATGATTTGATTTTTCTCAGAATTTAAACTTGTCTCCTACAATTATATTGACTAAGATGGCTTGATTTCTGTGAAGGCACCTTATGGACTGCCGTGGCACACATAATAACAGGAGTGATAGGGTCGGGAGTCCTATCACTAGCATGGAGCATGGCTCAGTTAGGGTGGATTGCAGGTCCTTTGGTCATGTTCGTTTTTGCTGCCACTACACTTCTCTCCACTTACCTTCTCTCAGATTGCTATCGATCCCCAGATCCTGAATGTGGTCCTAGAAGACATACCTCTTACCATGAGGCTGTTGACGTGAGTTTAGGTAAGCTTCAAGTTCAATAGTTGAATGGTGGTTGGAATTGGGTAGAATTCTCATGCCCAAGTCATCTCATTTACCCTCTCAACTTGAATCACAAATTTTTGCATTGACAAATGCCTCTTCAGTCTACCAAACTAAATATTGGAGTTTGAATAAAATAGAATCTAGATAAATTAAACTGGGATTTTAAGTTTCCAACTTTCAACCTGAGTACAGAGAATAACAATTGATAGTGGGTTTCTTTCACGTTGATTAGATATAAGAAAACTATTCCTGAGAAGAAACCTCCACTTAGCCACCTTCATCTTATCTTTGGTTACGAAGAGAATGCGTTTAGGGTGTTCTTCCAAATGTTGTTGGGACTGGTAGTGGTATAAACACAATTAAGAAATTCATTTGAATGTTAGAACAACAATAACTGGATGGTGCCAGATATACCTGCACGTATTAGACTGAATCAAGTACTATCTCAAAACTTTTAAGCCATTGGCTACTGAGTTGCTATTCCAGTTATACTCAAGTACCTGTCTGTCTAAACAGACCAAGCAGATGCAGTTAAGAGTGAAACTTGCTTTGAATTTTAAGGTCTTAACATTTTGATGAAAAAATTGAGATGGTGATTTACGTGAATCCAGGGAAAAAGAATGCTTGGCTGTGTAACTTCTTTGTACAAGTAAGCTTATGTGGGAATGGAATTGCCTATACAATTACTGCTGCTATCAGTATGAGGTATCATGTTAAGCTAATCTATCCAAATTCTAATTATTTGAATTCATAGGGGTTTGGTTTTTATATCTTCATCAACTTCATTTTCCCTTGTTTTGTTTCTGAAGGGCAATCCAGAAATCAAACTGTTACCACAGAGAAGGGCATGAGGCTGCATGCGAATACGGAGACACTTCATATATGCTAATGTTTGGACTTGTTCAGATTATACTATCTCAGATACCAAATTTCCATAACATACAATGGCTATCAATTGTTGCTGCAATTATGTCTTTCTCCTATGCCTCCATAGGTTTTGCACTTGGTTTAGCAAACGTAGTAGGTATAATCAGATTTTTATGTGTTAATAGAAATTCTTCTTTGATACACGATCAATTATGGTACATTGAATATGCAGAAAATGGATATATTCAAGGCAGCATTACAGGAGTCTCAGCGTCCACTGCATTAGATAAAGTATGGAAGGTATTACAAGCTGTCGGAGACATTGAGTTTGCGTTTCCGTATTCCCTTATACTCATCGAGATACAGGTGTGATGTCTGATCGATTCTTAATATATAAGAAGCTACCATTGATATGATACACAAATTTGCAACCATTTAAAGACTGATATTGATTAATCTGCAAAAAAATGAAGGACACTTTAAGATCCCCTCCACCTGAAAGTGAAACCATGAAGAAGGCTTCTACAATATCTATCTTTATTACAACATTCTTCTATCTTTGTTGTGGAGGCTTTGGTTACGCAGCTTTCGGAGAAGACACTCCAGGAAACCTCTTGACAGGGTTTGGCTTTTACGAGCCATACTGGCTTGTTGACTTGGCTAATGCGTGCATTGTCCTTCATTTGATTGGTGGCTATCAGGTATAGCTATCTGTGCTTAAGCTACGCAATCATAAAAGCTTAATTTTGGGCACAAAAAGTACTGCAGAGTGCAGAATGTAGAGTTTAGTTGCTTGTAGTTTTGAAACTGACATTTGATCATGTTAGGTATACTGCCAGCCACTATTTGCAAGTGCAGAGAAATGGCTTGCTATGAAATGCCCCAGCAACTGGTTTATTCGCAGCAATTACACTCTCAAAGTACCCTCCGTTGAGTTAAATCCGCTTAGGCTGTGTTTCCGAACAGTGTTCGTGATGTTTACAACAGGAATCGCGATAGCATTTCCCTACTTCAATCAGGTCCTCGGTGTATTAGGGGCTGTGAACTTTTGGCCCTTAACCATATACTTTCCAGTGGAGATGTATTTCAAGCAAAGAAAGATAGAATCTTGGACGCCGCTGTGGATTGTGCTTCGAAGCTTCACCATTTTTTGCTTCTGCATAACCATGTGTACATTGACAGCATCCATAGAAGGGCTTATAAGTGCAAGATTAAGCTGATGCAATGGGGGACTTGGAAACCCAAATTTCTCCGTTACTGAATCCAAAGAGGGAAAACTGGACTGCAACATCGTAGAGCTAGTCCAAGAAACAGTGTACAGAATGAAGTATAAATATGGTAGAATAATTGCAGGCAAGGATCTCTGAGTTTTTATTAGAGAAGGTTGGGAAGAACAAGTAAAGAAAGAAAGTAATTGTTAGAAACTAAACTTAGTTTACTACATGCATCTAGATTATGAGTTGAGGTATTTGAACTCCTCTGGACAGCTTCATTGAAGCTGGCAATTATAGTCCGTTTGTACTGACCTACTTTATAAATATTGCTATTTGGCCATTATATATGTATTGTGCAAGAATCAAAAAGAAAAGGGAGTGAAAAAAAGGAGTGAAAGTTTGTAAGGTGTTTCACGGCTTGTGTAGCGTGAAGTATTAATAAAATTTTGAGTGTGTTTTGTTAAACAAGTTTATTTCTAGGAATTTACTTGTCAATATCTGGTATTAAAGCTCGGTGAAAGTGCTTAAGCCCCTTCCTCTATGGCTTTGTCTTCTTCTCCTCTACCTTCTTCTTGTCTTCCTTAAGCCAGATCCTCTCCTATAAAAAAACCCCTCTTTCGACCCTTTTGCCAAACACTACTAATGAGAACTTGGACCCAAATTGCCCCAATATCCAACTAGTTAAGACGGTCCTAGGCTCGCACCAGTCGGTTCAAGCTGACCCAGTGATTACATTACTCAACCCCAACCAAGGCCAACCGTCTCTTGGAGCTCTTCCCAGGATCTGAAAATCCGTTGTTGCCAATGGCGTGGAGGAAGCCTCTAGTGTCAAGGATTTGGCTTTTTACCCTCTGGAGTTCAAGGAAGACAAAATTTTTGTCATCCCACCACCTGAACTAGCCCAGCAAAGAGCCAAGAAGTTTCGACATGCTCTAATCGGTTTTTTCATGGGTAAGCGTCCTGCCTTCTCAGTAGTTCAGCAATCCTTGTCTAAGGCATGGTTGGCATGTGGATTAGTTGAGATCTTAGTGACCAGTTCAAACAAGTTTCTATTCAAATTTGACTCTGAATGTGGATTGAATGAAGTGTTGGAAAAGAGGCCATAGCACATTCAAGGCAAACCCCTGTTCTTGAGAAAATGGAGGTTAAATGCGGGAGAGCAGGAGAATGTGAGATACTCTCCTGTCTGGGTTCGATTTCACAATATTCTCTACGAGTATTGGAATACTGAGGGTCTGGGTAGGATTGCCAATGCAGTGGGACACCCTTTGTTGATGGATTCTCACACAACTAAGATGTCCAGAATCCTATTTGCTAGACTACTTGTAGAATTGGATCTGGAAAAGAAATGGCCTTCCTCCTTTCAGTTGGCAACCTATGATGATGAGGGCAAGATGTCTTTCAAAGAAATTGCCATAAGATATGAATGGCAACCTGAGAAGGCAGCTCAGAAACAGGAATGGCATCCAACTGGTCGCATTTTTGAAACTAGGTTATAAGCTGAATTGGAGAAGGACAATAATCCTCTACCATCTTGTGGACTCCACCTGCAGGACAATGACCTGAAATCAAGCCCTACAAAGACACAAGCTAGTCCTGAGGGAATGAAGTTGGATACTCCAATTGAGCAGCCTAAAGGCGAGGAAGTGCAACGGAACCAGGATGCCCCTTTAGTCAATCTTGAAGATGCTCCTTATCCTAGGATGTGTGAATTAGGTAACTCTATTGCTTCTCCTATCTCTAATGTGGTTCTTGATATTTCTAGTGTAGCTCAGAGCTCGGGATTAATGGTAGAGACAGAAGGGGACTTTACAATTAGGAGAGGTAGGAAATCTAGAAGGAAACAATCCAAATAAGTGTTGTCTTTTGTCTTCTGCTATAGATTTAGGGTTTTGGAATATTAGAGGTCTTAATCACAATAAAAAGCTGCTAGCTGTGAAATCGTTCCTTAAAATGATTTCTGTTTCTTTTGTGTGTCTGATAGAATTTAAGATTAAATCTCTTCCCCTTTTGAATTCTATTTGCTCTTCTATGTTCCCTAGATGGCTCTTTTGTAGTAACCTAGGCTAAGCTACTTATGCCAGGTTAGTTGTTCTCTGGAATCCTGACCGTTTTGTTTGCACTCCTAGTTAGTCCACTGACCAATTGATTCATTTGGAAGTGTCTCCAGTGAATTGTGCTTCTGGTTTTTTTGTTACTTGTGTGTATGGCTCAACCAACCTCAATTATAGGAAACTTCTTTGGGATAACATTTCTACCATCAAACCCTCTGTTGGAAACCATCATTGGTTATTGGTGGGTGATTTTAACACAATTCTTTTCCCTCACAAGGCAGATCCTCTTAGCTCAACTACAATTAGCGGCATGAGAGATTTTAGGGTTTGTGTGGAGGACTGTGAAGTATTTGACCTTAACTCTTGTGGGCCAACTTTCACTTGGTCCAACAAACAATCTGGTGATCTCCATATAGCTAGAAAACTAGATAGAGCTCTCATTAACTCGAATGGAGCTCCCAATTTCCCAGATCCTATAGTGAGATCCTCAATCCAAATATTTATGATCACTCCCCAATAGTGATAAGGACCTCTACTGCCCTTTAGAGGAGACATTCTCCTTTCAGATTTCCAACTTCTTAATATCTCAACCCAACTTCCTTCAAATCATAGAAGAGGCTTGGAATTCTCATATACGAGGGACTCCTATGTTTTGTGTTGTGACAAAACTCAAACGTATCAAAGCTGCCCTCAAATCCCTTAATTCAGTCCAGGTAAGAGATTTAATTCAAATAATTTAGACTTGTCAAGCCAATTTGAATTCCATCCAAGATCAAATGAGGCTTTTGCCTAATTCGACTCAGCTTGTTTCTGAAGACCAAGAGGCTATGACAAACCTGTTTAATGCCTTAACTGATCAAGAATCCTCCTACAAATAAGCTTCCCGCATTAAATGGCTTTAAGAGGGGGATAGAAACACAAAGTTTTTTCACAATTCCATCTTGCCTAATAGGAACCGAAACTCAATCCACTCTCTTCTAGTAAACAATGGCCAAAGGATCATTGCCCTAGAAGCTATTCAAGAAACTTTTCTAAATTTTTTCCAAAACTCTGTAAGTAAAAAGAAAGACCTATCTCTTGCTAAGGATTATGTGACTCCTCTTTTTTGTCACCCTCTTCCTGAGCACCTTAGAAACACTCTTGTAGTTGAAGTTAGTTCTCGGGAGATTAGAGAAGTCTTCTTTTCCTTCAATCCCAATAAGGCCCTCGGTTCAAATGGGTTTAATGATTTCTTTTTTAAACATACCTGGCCTATTGTGGGTAATGAGATCACTAGGGCAATTCAAGACTTTTTCCAACATGAGAAGCTCCTCAAAGAGCTTAACTCTACCTTTATCTCTTTGGTTCCAAAAAAGAGCCAACCTTCCACAATTTTCGACTACAGACCTATTTTTTGTTGTAACCTGCTTTATAAAGTGATCACAAAAATCTTGGCTAATAGACTTAGACAGATTTTGTCCAAACCAAAGTGCTTTCTGAAGTGAATCACACGTTAATACGCAGCTTAAAATACGATATATGAATGCACAAGAAGGGGGGGTTGAATTGTGTAT
>JAOSBK010000005.1:22271363-22281551 GCA_027568895.1 Erythroxylum shatona | reverse complement strand
TGATTGGTTTATAGCATGTGTGAGTTTTGATGGCAAAGAAAATAAGATTTTGTTTAAATTAATAGTTATGATTCGCAAATGAAGGATAAACTGTATTGAGGGATGGATAAAATTTTACAAGTGGAGATTTGAATTTGTTTTGATTAAAGAATGGAAAAAAAAGTTACACCGATTCGGAATGGTTTAGACTGAGTGTGTCTTGAGATTCCAACGTTAGTTTTTCTAAGGTACACGTTTTTCGGATGTCGAAATTTGCCCATAAGTTTGATTGAATCGTTTTGATTTCTTTGATTATGAGATTTTGTAAATCCGCTCCTTCGATTCTGCTTTTGATTGGTTTCCGCTTTATGATTTTCGAAATTACACGCGCTTTCGATTCGTTTCGCTTTGTAATCCGTTCTTTCGTTTTGTCCGCCCTTCGCTTCTACTTTTGATTTCGCTTTCCGCCACTTTGTTTTTCGTTTTATGTTTCCGAGGTTGGGTTTTGGAAACGGGATCCAACATCTACAATAATAGTGTGATTGTGGTTTAATTTAAGAATTAAGATTTAATGTAATCACCACAACTTACAATGGAAGGATGGAATAGATAGTACTCTTATGGAACTTACGATGTGTCTTTGCAATACATAACATCACCATATAGGAAAGAGAGATTTTGTCACATATTTTCAGAAGCTCAACCGATATTCATGTCGTGTTGCGACATTTATAGGAGTAACCATTACAATCATGAATGTCGAGCATTAGATTATATGTGGAAGCAATCAGGCATGTACAACCAACCTCAAGGTGCACTATACGATTATGATTATAATTCAGAGTGGAGCAACTCTTGCGCTTATGGATGGAATGATTAAACTCCAACTAAATATTTATAATACCAAACACCTCAAGTTAAGGAGCTAACTCTAGAATAAATGGTGACTGATTGTGTTTAAGAATCTATCATAAGACATTAAGAAACAGAGGCTCATATACAAAATGTGGTGAATCGGATTGACTAGTCGGTGAAGATAATATCTGTCAAGATGTAAAGAAGTTTGCCTAGTCCTATTGAAACAAATACTACAGAATTTGGAATGGCAATAAGCCTTATTAGTGGAAAAGAGCTCCCAAAAAAAGAAGAAGAGGAAGAGAGTATTTTAGATAAATTAATAGAACTCCTTACCGAAATGAAAGTTAACCGATATAAATAGTTAAAAAAAGATAAAGGTTAGCTTATTAAATGAAGTGACATTCTAAAAAGAGCTTCTAGAAGAAGAAGATGATGATGAAGAAGAAGCCTCTATTCAAGAAAAGGAAGTAAAGAAGTGGCAGGAGGTAATTGGAGAAGATAAGTCAAAAACCTTTGTCTAAGAAGAAGA
The DNA here is from genome assembly GCA_027568895.1 of Erythroxylum shatona. Taxonomy (NCBI): domain Eukaryota; kingdom Viridiplantae; phylum Streptophyta; class Magnoliopsida; order Malpighiales; family Erythroxylaceae; genus Erythroxylum; species Erythroxylum shatona. The sequence continues at coordinate 22,280,185 of JAOSBK010000005.1, read as the reverse complement.
AGAAGAAGAAGAATGGACAAAGGTAGCTAAGGAAGAACTAACAGAGGAACCCAATGAGGAAACTACCAATATTAGTTATCTTAAGTACGGAGGGTTCCATTTTCTTAAAAACAAAATGTTTGAGTTAGTCGATGATCCAGGGAGTTTTGTTATCCTTTATTTTATTTACAATTTCTCATTGAAAGGACATTAATGCATGTGACTGGATTGACAATTTTACAACATGTGGCTTATTTACAGTCTATGAAATTGCTTTGTGGAGCTACCAACGTTAACCAAACATTGCATAGGAAGTAACCCATGAATTAAAATAGATTTTATGTAATGTTATTTTATTTTCATGTGTTTTAGTTGTTTTAGTTACTTTTTTCTTTTATTTTTATCCCCTTTTCTTTATGTTTTTCAAGGTTGTTAGCCTAATATTAGATGGATCAATCATTAAAAAACTATGATATTTAGGAAGGTGCCACTAAACCTTCTCTCTTATTATATATACTTATATTATATACATTAAGGATAATGCTTGTTCATTTGTAAATTTTAAGTTAGATTTATATTTTATTTCTTTTATTTATAGTTTTGAATTGGACATTAAACCAAACACCACCCCTAATTGTTTTTCTTAATATATATACTTAACGAAATGTATAGGTTTCATTCTTATGCTTGTTTTGGTTTAGGACTTTTCCTAATTTTGCACTTCACTAGAGATTTCATCCAAGTTGTCTAAATCTTTATATAAGTTGTGTTATGTATGTTTAATCTCGTTTTAAATTGAAAATTACCATAGCTTAATGTATTATGCTCAAAAGAATTATGTACTAGATATTATGTACGAATATGTTGATTAATATACATTGCAACAAATCTAGAGTTTTTCTTTTAATGGTTCATTCGTTTATCGAAAGATGTTTTATTAATTAAATTATGTAAACATATGTATCTTAATTGAATTAGATGTGTAATCACCAAATTAGGATGTAATTGTTTCTTTTAAAAGGATTATGATAAATAAACTAGATTAGTAAATTAAATTTTCCCATAGGATTATCTCTTATTTGCTCTATACTAAATTGATTAATAAATTTGAAATTAGAATAAAGATTTTATTTGCCTACGCCTACCGACACGTATCAAAATTTGGCATCATTGTAGGAGAAATTTTTATGTGCCTAGTTTATTTATGTTTTAATCATAACTAACAATTCTTTATAAATTCAAAGAATTACCTATAATGATACTCGATATTGATTGGTACTAGTATAGTACTATACTAGAACTAAATTCAATATCGATACTAGTATGGTATTTATAAATTAGAGTTAAATTCAATTTGAGGAAAAAATTTTCCATCATCAACTTAGCTTAGTGAGTATAAGGAGATTGATCGGTATCATATAGATTTAGCAACCAATATTGAACACTACCCCTAATACTTTATTTACAAATTTCAAAATTCTAGCATTTATAAGAAAGAGAATAGGGAACTTAGTTATAAGATATCTATTGAAACTATCATTGAAATTGAGATCTCATTCAAAGAGAAAGATATTAAATTTTTAGAGTTTCTCTATATGTATTATATGGATGTCTAATTTGCAAAGTCCATGATTAAGATTTGATTGATCTTCTCTCTAGGAGTCATAAAAGCTTCATAATAAAGAAGGTTAATAAATTCTAGCAATACTTTGAAATTATCATTCAAATTAATATTAAAATTACTATAATTGTGGAATGATAAAAGGCAGAAAATCCCACTCCACGTCATTTTTAAGCATGAGAGAATTATGTGGTATAATTTAATATGATTACATTTTCTTTCAATGGAATCCATAACCCTAATTGCAATGGGAATTTCCTATCATCGACCTTTTCCTATTTGAATAGACAGAGTTAATCATGTCTTTTTTTTTATAAGAACCAATACAATCTTTATAAAGTTTATTTTCCACTTTCACAAAAGCTGGAAAGACATAGGAACTGGCTTTATGCTTTATTCTCACTAGAGGTAAAGAGACATACAAAGGTCAAGCAATTTTATGTTAAAGGGACCCACTTAAAAAGTGGAGTATTTGGTTTAATTTTATGTAAAGTAAAGAAACTTACTAAATTTTGACATATCATGAATGGGTGCCTTACTACTCTCCTAACCAAACTTAAGACTACTTGTACAAGACATTAGAAAACCATTTTATTTTTATTGGTCAGTTTTTATACATATTTAATATTTAATCATTTATAATTTGAGTTATCTTTTCAAGAATTCAGTTTGGTTTGACGGTAGGTAATTGGTAGATGCGGAGCATGCATGCCTAATACCTAAGATATTTAGAGCTTAAGAATATCATAATGCGATTAGGAAAAGAATAATCCTTAATTCTATATCATTTAATCTTATCAAATAGAAATGGAAAACATCTTTCTTTTAATTGTTGTCAAAACAATGACAATAAATTTTTTCGTTCTTTTCAAAGTCCTAGAACTAGAAAAATTTCTTTGTAAAGAAACTAGGTCATCAAAAATATTTTCTTTTTTAAAAATGTAATAAACAATCTCTCACACTTTATTTATTTATTATTTTTCTTTTTTCTTTTTTCCTTTTCCTTTTTCTTTTCATTAATAGTTCAAAATTCGTTATCTTTCTCCTTTACTTGATTTTTTGCATAAACATATAAGGACTATAATAAAAATCAAATTACACCATCTTTGTCATATGTAAATACTTCATTTTCTCTTGAATGCTTTCTGAGTGAGATGGAGTTCCATAAAAATATAAGTTAGAAAAATGTTATTTATAGCCAAAAATTTTCTTCACAAATAAATTTATGAAAACTAGTTATAATTGAATGTATAAAGATAAATTTTTTGATAATGAAAGGGGGAATTAGGTGGTACGTAAAAGATTAATAAATTTGATATGACTATCTATAGATGGCCTGATACTAAAAGAATATTATCAACTCTAGATGGAAAATTTTCTCTTTGAAAATTAATTTTTTTCATACATACTAAGTTGTATTGCTATATAAATTACCGAAAAAAACAAATTGAAAAATCATTTCCATTTGAGTTGGATCAAATCCTTTTTCTAGATTTAATATTTGATAGGATGAGATCGAGTAAACTAGCTATGCCCAATATGTGATATAGGTGCATAAGGATTTTATGCTCAGTCTGGAATATTATCATAAATTTGAAAGTATCTAGAGATTCCTAGAGACATTCTATTCGAAAAGCTTCCTTGACCAATCGAGTTCTAATGAAAACTTCAATGAACCTAAAAGAATTGTAAAGGACTAATATAACTTACTTGTTTTTCAAGGTCCTATTATAAAATCTATCTATGTATGTTCTTGTTGACAGCTTATACTAAATTTGATTGTATTTTATTACTTAATGTAATTGGGAACTAGCCTAGATCTCTTGTTAGAGACAACCACAACGGATTAATAAGCATGTAAGTTTCTTACCAGTGGAATTTTAGTTTTGTATAGATGATTTTAAGTCATAATGTTTCCTTTGCAAGAATGGATTTACATAACCTCATCTTTGTGACTTACAAGAAAGATGATGATGTAAAAAACAGAAAGAGAATGACACTAAAAGAGACTCGATGGATCTAGAAATAATTCTTAATAGCTATACGATTTACATCATTTTGGATTAAAATTAGGCAAAGAAGGTTCCTAAATATTTATAAGTCTCCACCAAGGTTGCTAAGGGCACCTCTTCCTTATCTACTACCTCTAAAGATAAAGGAAAAAGGATCAAACTTAAATGGAGGTATTCTCTTTGAAATTTGATGATAAGGCAAATGACTATATATTTGACAATGTTACAGTTATAATACAAATCTGTAGAATCTTAGCTTTTATAGGAAGATAGAAGCACACTAGACAATAACTCCTTAAATACACTACATAACCAATTAAGGTCAACTTAAACAAGTAAGAAATTCTTCAAATTTCTTTAGTATGTTAGTATATATAGACTTGTGAAATATTATAATCCTTTTTTTGCAAGCTCTCATAGTTGTTGAGGTTATCATAAATATTCCAATGTGGATATGAAAAGACTTACTTAGACTCAAACAAAGATGACCAAGGTCCATGAAAAGATTGTGAAAGACATATACGAGAAGCTCAGGGAAGGTTTAAAAGGTTTAAAGGCCCTTAATGATAAGGTTCATAGTCTAACTATAACCTACAAAGAACTTAACCTAAAAGCTTGTTATCAAAGTTAATATTTCACTAAGAAAGAGTATAGGATGGACGTATATCATGAATTCTTAAAGATTGTCTTCTAAAACTCAAAATAATGATAATATGTCTACTTCTTTCAATGAGAGCTTCAATATGGGTAAGGAAATCATCAAGTTGAAGCATCTACGTAACGTCCTGTTACTTGGATTAAGATTAAAATGGTGATTATTAGAGATTAATGAGAAATTAGGAAGCATAATTCACGCTTATGCATAATGTGACATACATGCACACAATATTTGATTCTTCACATATACAAATAATTGTACATGCATTCATGACATTTTTTAGTATAATTAATTGTTAAAAATGAAATTAAAATGTGAATTATGAACTATTTGAGCTGAAAATTTATTTGGAGAATAATATGATTATTTCAAATTTTTGGTGATTTTTTGAGATTTTTCAAAAATTTGGGGTTTAAAAAAAGATAAATGGGAAGGTGACACATGGCCCACATACATGGGTGTCATGTGTCATTGAAGTGTTAACCCCTTAGTTAGGTGTCTTTCCCTCATTCTCTCATTGCTCCACCAAAAACACCCACATGAAAACTTCTTTCCTTGTTCTTTTAACCCATCACCAAAACTACTTGTATGCATGTTTTTGTATAACTCTCAACTGCTGGAGAACTAGCTAAAGAATATAAATGTGCGTTGATGTTTGGTTGCTTGAAAGGGTTAGAAAATCTGGAATTTTGAGCTGAATTTTTTCTGAATCAAGTAAGTTTTTGTTTGTGAATAACATTTGCTAGTGTTGTGATGTTTTGTACTTGGGTTCTTGCATGAGTGATAGGAAAGAAATAAATTCAGTAGTAAGAGTGAATAAGTACTAAAACATGGAGAAAATGCAGAAAATAAGGAGTAAGCGTGAGGGATATCGATTTTCATGTTTATGTTTAAATCTTGGATTTTTGCATTGATTGTGTTGAGATGAGCAGAGATTTGATAAAGGTTTATGAAGTTAATTTCATATAGATATGGAAAAAGAGCTTATGATTCTATCGAAAATTGTTTATGAAAACAAAAATTTCAGTAGTGAGAGAAAGTTGAAATTGCTGAAATATAGGTATGAATCGGTTTTTAGATGTTTGAATTTGATCTTGAGCTATGAACTAGTTTAGAGTGAGTTGGATGTTAATGGAAGTGGAAAAGCATGATATACGTTCTGTTGAGAATTGTTACTGTTCATGAAAAGAAATTAGAGTAGAAAAAGGAAGAAGAAGATGATGAATAGCGTGTTTGATGTTAGTGTTTGAAATGTAAATTTGAACTAGAGTAGTTTTGTCGAACAGCTTGAGTCTTTTGGCTATAACTTTTTCATCTGAACTTCAAATGACCTAAAACTTGGATCAATGGATTCTTAAGACATTTTTCTTTCTTCCCATAAGAATTTAGAGCTATCTGAATTGATTTGGTAGGATGAAAGTGTGGAAGTCTGCTGGAATGTTATGAACTGGGAAATTTTCTTGAACATGTTGCGGTATTTTAATTATAACTTCAGCTGTAGATTTCCAAATGAGTTGATTCTTAATTAATATTAAACTAGAGACATATTTCTACAATTTTCTTAAAGAAGTATACTTTTAATTCTATCTCTAAGATTTTCAAAATTGGCATGTAATTGAGTCTCAGCTTAGGCTATAGCATTACCAGGGACAGAAATCATATATTGTGATTATTGAATAAACTGTATTGATGTAAGCTGAATTAGACTGAGGTGTCTTCACCAAAGCTTTAGCTTATGATCTTAGCTTTAATTGGTATAAATTTTGTAATTTTTGGATATCTGAGCTGAAAGATATGAGTTGTACAATTAGAGGGAATAATCATATACTAGCCAAAAGTTCAAATGTGCACAATTTGTGGTATTTTGTGCACAACTCATTGAATACTAAATAAAATTGGATGATATTGGAGTTATTAGAAACTTAAGACACTATAGAAAAACTTTTCGTAAGGAAGTTTTACCTAATTTTGTCATTTACCCTATCAGATTAATTATACAAAGTTGACCCAAAATCATATGCGTAAAAAATCTGAAGTGGTCAATTAGGTCATGAAATTGATTTCACATTGTTTTATTTTGGTCTAAATTATAAGTACCAAATGATATTAATGAGGGCTTTGATATCTGATCAATTTGATGATGAAAATTACAATAAGATACTCATAATTGTCATTGAACATGCATTATGCATATTTTCTATACATTGATGTGCATAAAAAGAACACTTGTACATTTGTGCAAAAATGTGATATTTGTGAATGTGTTGTGCATGTTTTAGGAGCACATCAGACGCCAGTCGGATATTGCCAGACTATCCAAGCAATAGCTTCTTGGAGCGTACAGTGAGTCAACCTAGATGATTCCTAGGATTGATTTGATTTGAATTTAATTTGATTTGTTAAACTTCTGATATTATTAAATTGTTTGTGAGTTGTTTCTGGATTCCAGACCTAAGGTCCAAGGAGTTTAATAGTTGGGCATGTATTGGGAGTGTTTTGATTTGATATGAATTTGACATTTGATTCTCAACGAAAGTTGAATGCCGGACTTAGGTCCGATGACTGTGAAATCTTGTCTGAGCCTTTATATAAGATTGTGATATATAAGATATTCAAAAATTGTTGCATTTCATAAAATGCATGCTCAGATAAAGGCGTTGTGACTTGAGTTGCCAATATGAAGCACTTCCACGTAGAGCTTTGCTCCGTGATTTCTAATTTTGCACGTAAAGCTATATTACGTGATTCTGTTTGACTGAGCCCTATGGGCCGATATTTGTATAAGTTTGTGATAGGCACTCGGTCATAACAAGAAGAAAGAATATGAGTCTCATGCATATAACATTATGAGACTGAAATTTATTGAATGATTTGTAAAGCTGAATGAGTGATAAATTGATGTGATTTATTTGCTATGCTTAGTAATCTGAACTGTGTGATCCTATGATATACCATGTTGCGTGAACATCTGGAATGTGTTTATGATCTGAATGAGTGTTTATAAAATATGTATTATGTGTATGTGATCCGGTGAAATTATCAATGATGGTTCACTCATTGAGTTCGCAAAACTCATAAAAATTGCAATGTGATTTTTCAAGTACGAGATAGAAGACCTAGTTCTTTAGACAGTACTAAAGGACCCTTTGGATTTTGTTATGGCTCAGAGGTCTGTCAGCTGGCTGTAAGAGTATTGTGTCTTTTATTTTGTTGTTTTTTTTAGAACCTGTATGAGGTTATATAAATATTTGTCTAAAGTAAATAATGTAAATTTTGTGGATTAATACAATGAATGGTTTTAAAATTTAGTGACTTCCGATTATGTTAGATGATGCCATGTGTAAGTTGGATTTGGTTTTGCTCTAACATGCCATTACCATAGGATATGTACATGAATATTCTTGAATGTTTGGGTATGTACCTTGTGATAGTAGGATGTTGCATTTTTGGTATCAGAGAATGGTTTAGCATCTTTTGGGACAAATATGAGTTGAAATATGATAATTAGTGAGATATTTCAATAGTGATCACAATTTTTGTTTGTTATAAGTCACATTCCATAGGAGATCACATTGGAGAGTCAGTTGACATGGAGTCTGTAGGAGTCAATTTAGAGTCTCCTGTACCTGAGTTTGCTCAGATGCCTCCGAGAATTCCCGTGAGGTGAGAAAGAAGATATGATAAGCTGAGAAAGCAAGGGACTGTAGACTTCTATGGAAGTATAGACCCGGCTGAAGCATAAGGGTGGCTTGAGCGAACTGAAAGAGTGTTCGACCGGATGGATTGTGAGGCAGATGAGAAATTCGACTATGCTGTCTCACTCTTGCAAGGTCCCGCATATCAGTGGTGGAAACTTTTCCGGGCAGTACCACCGGACCTTATAGTTTGACCTGGGAGGATTTCCTGAGAGTGTTCCAAGAGAACTTCATGCTAAAGATTTACATGAATCGGAAAATGAAAGAATTTTTAGAACTGAAGCAAGGCAGACTCACAATGGCAGAGTATGAGATAAAATTCAATGAGCTACTGAGATATGCAACTGCATTGATCCCAACTGAAGAAGAAAAATGTAGACGATTTGAGGATGGTTTGAACATGGAGATCAGAAAGAGAATAAACATTTCTAACTTGAACAGTTTTACAGAACTCTGAGCGGCATCGATTAGAATTGAACAATTGTTAAAAGATGGTTAGGCAGAGAACAAACAGAAGGTTAGAGGTAAGACGCAGGATGAGTCTCAGGCTGATTCTAGCAAAAGCTTCAGAAAGCATCAGAACAGATCATCTCGATTCCAGTTTAGATCGAGACAATCTGGATCTCGAGGAAGAGATAAATTTGTTCAATATGGGGGAGATAGAGGACAGATGCCTACTAGTCAGTCGCACCAATTGCTTGAATGTGAGCAATCTGGTAAAAAGCATGGTGGTGAGTGAAGTGAATCACAAGTTAATACAAGACTTATTATACGATATATGAATGCACAAGAAGGGGGGGGTGAATTGTGTATTCCCCTTTTTGAATACCCTTCGAAAACATTTTATTAAAAGAAAA
>JAOSBK010000005.1:22247783-22265945 GCA_027568895.1 Erythroxylum shatona | reverse complement strand
TCAGACTCAATAGCATCATCAAAGCCACTCTCACTGGACAGCTTACTAGGCTCTCTATCCACATTCCTAACAAATGACCCAAATCTCTATGATCCATAAGCTTCTCTTTTCCCACTACTGCCTGAATCACTCCTACTCGAAGAGGATCTCTAATCACCATTACTGGCCTCTCTCTTTTATATCCTTCTATCTAAGCCTAACTCTATCTTTGTAATCACGATCTAATGTATATCATTGCCTTTCCCTATTACCATTCCCAAACTCATCTTTCGAATATGTAAAATCCCTCCTTGACAATTCAAAATTAGACTCTCGGTCCCTAAACTTGGTATCTCGATAAACCCCATGTCACCCAGCTGCCATGAAGATGCAAAAATCAACACCGGAATAAACACCCACTATCACCCGGGAGATGAACCCTAAGACCCCTCTTACAAAATCAACAAATTTCCAAATCACAACAAAAAAAATCCGAAACACCAAGACCAATAAGCAACACCAGATTAAGCAATACGAAGCAAAGAAACCAACTTCAGGTCAGTGACAAAACCCAAAAATAACTTTAGAAACCCTAAAAAAGAAACACACAGAACATACCGAAACCCTAAAAATCAAACAGGAAACAATGAGGAACAAAAGCAAAAGAAAAGACCAAGAAATATGTAGACAAGGAGACAGAAAGCGCGATGTGGGTTTGAAGGTTAGGGTTAAGGGAAGTGAAATTGAGGGGAAAATTATGGCTTACTGGGAAGGAAAAAGGCGTCGATTGGAGCGAGAATCCTTTACCTGGATTGACCATACAACCTAAAACATACATTTGCGGTCGATATTAGCTATAATCACCGCCTTCATCTCACTGCTGTCGCCACGACGTGAGCAGGAGGGAGCGGGGAAATGGGGAAAAAGAGAAGTCAAAAAGCAAAGCACATAATACAAAAACAAAGGGGGAAAAAGACATAGATATGAATCTTATAGCTTAAGAGCCGATTAGAAGGCCCAAATTATAAATACAAATGATGTTAATGAGGGCTTTGATATCTAATCGATTTGATGATGAGAATTACAATAAGATACCTGGAATTGTCATTGAACATGCATTATGCATACTTTCTATACATTGATGTGCATAAAAGAACACTTGTACATTTATGCAAAAATGTGATATTTGTGAATGTGTTGTGTATGTTTTAGAGGAGCACATCAGACGCCAATCGGATAGTACCGGATCATCCAGGCAATAGTTTATTGGAGCGTACAGTGAGTCAACCTAGATGATTTCCTAGGATTGATTTGATTTGAATTTAATTTGATTTGTTAAATTTTCAATATTATTGAACTGTTTGTGAGTTATTTCTGGATTCCGGACCTGAGGTCCGAGGAGTTTAATAGTTGGGCATGTATTGGGAGTATTTTGATTTGATATGAATTTAACATTTGATTCTCAACGAAAGTTGAATGCTAGACTTAGGTCCGATGACTTTGAAATCTTATTTGAGCCTTTGTATAAGATTGTGATATATGAGATATTCAGAAATTGTTGCATTTCAAAAAATGCATGCTCAGATAAAGGTGTTGTGACTTGAGTTGTTAGTATGAAGCGCTTCCACGTAGAGCTTTGCTCTGTGATTTCTGATTTTGCACGTAGAACTATGCTTCGTGATTCTGTTTATGATCTGAATGAGTGTCCATAAAATATGTATTATGTGTATGTAATCCAGTGAAATCATCAATGATGGTTCACTCATTGAGTTCACAAAACTTATAAAAATTACAATGTGATTTTTTAAGTATGAGACAGGAGACCTAATTCTGTATACAGAACTAAAGGACCCTTTGGATTTTATCATGGCTCTGAGGCCTGTCAGCTGGCTCCAGAAGCGTTGTGTCTTGTATTTTGTTGTTTTTGTTAAAACCTATATGAAGTTATGTAAATATTTGTCTAAAAGAAATAGTATAAATTTTGTGGATTAATGCAATGAATAATTTTAAAATTTAGTGACTTCCAATTATGTTAGATGATATCATGTGTAAGTTGAATTCGTTTTTACTCTAACATGTCATTATCATAAAATATGTACGTGAATATTCTTGAATGTTTAGATATATACATTGTGATAGTAGGATGTTGCATTTTTGGTATCATAACATAGTTTGTCATCGTGTATGCATACTTGAGTTTTTGGACTTTCTTTAAACTCAAGTATGCATAGAGTACTTTCTATACCTATAACAAAATATATAAATATATATACTCTGATTTACTCCTTATAGCTGCAGATATCAAATCGTTTCATGTCATACAAGCTGTGGCAGTGCGACAAGAGATAAAAAGTCCCCAGCTAGATCGGTCGTGCTTCCTTAGAAACTAGGGTCTTGTATGCATTGCAGCATACAGGTCTCTTGTGATCCTGTTAAATTTCCAACAACAGATAATGCTGCAAGTTCCTTCGGGGTATGGCAGCTCTAAGTGCAAATTCATTTTAAGTAGTTCCAAAGAGTTGAAGTGCGCCACAGCAACCTTTGGGCCAGTTAATGCATCTAAATATTTTGACAGCGTAGTTTGTCATCAACTTAGATTCCTACTAGTATCAAATAAGCAACACATCTTGTGTGCCCTCTCGTGTTTCAACCATGCAATCAATAAATCTCCACTTCCATCAAAAGTTCCAACTTTCACGACCATTTATCACTAGCACGGAAATAAAAGTGGAAAGAAGTGAAAATGTGCATGGAATGACAGTGACCTAATAATCACTGTTGCACAAAAAATCCAGCTGAAACCAGAGCTTCAGCTCCATTTAGGCACTGTCAAAGCCAAATATTCGAAAGACACCTGAAACCAGAGACAAAAGGAGAACAACAGGTCATTTTCCAGCCCGATCTTAAACGTCAAACATTCAATCAAGTTAGTCCAAGTCAAACCTTCATCAGCCTGGTATTTGTTCTTGTCATCCCCTGCATACGCGAGCAAATTGTATTTTGGATTCCACTCAACACTATTCATAGCTGCTCTGCATGGTATTTGGTGCACTGTGCGCCCGGTATGAACATTAGACTGTTTTAACAGCAGAACTTGTAAATCATTTATTTTTATGCGGCCAAAAAATATTTCCTTAAACTCAAGAGCTTCTATTAAAATTATTATATAGTAGACGTACAATGTCTATGAACAAGTCTTCACTGGCAGAAGCAATATAATCTCCTGTGTGGTTGAAACTTATTGTCCTCACAGGCCATCTTTGTAGAATACACAAACATCACCTCAAACAGGTTAGCTCAAAAGACTTTCATTTAAAGAGCCTCATTTACACTCAATCACAAAGAAGTTAATAAAATAACAAGGAAGGCGAACCCCTGAATATGCTAATAAAAGCAACAATCACTTGTCAATTCTAGAGAAGAGGCATAGTACTTACTCAAGTTTGGTAAATGTCCTCACACACAGCATCTCTGATATATCCCAAAGGCTAACCAAGGAATCAGCACTTCCAACAGCAAAATATCTGCCCAAGGAGGTACACACTTAATAAAGAGTTGAACAGTTTACCAATATGTTTATTGGCATTTGAAAGTACAAGAAACTGATACAAGTGAATAATCCAAGTCGCAAAGAAAGTAGCTCTAACAAGTATATTGCCCATAAGAAATTAAATCTCACCTTCCCTTGGGATCAATGGCAATGCAATAACAACCGGCAGTGTGAGCCATTACTGTATCAAGTGGATGAAGAGATGGATATGAAAGCACTTCAACAGTACCTAAACAAGTGGAAAACAAATTATGTACAAAGATACAAGCGGGATCTTTAACCAATGCAAAATATAAGGAACCATTTTGCAGCATTCAAATAAGCATTTCCACTCGAATAAATTATTCTCACCATTCCCAGTAGTCAAAAGGAACATCTCTCCTGTCATGTTCCAAGCAATCTCATTTACCTGGCAAAAGAAGAAAAGTTACAGAAATTCACTTCTTATATTATAGATGAATTACCGTTAAAAAGAAGTAAGTTACGCTTTTTAATAGGATCAATTCTAATTTTGTTTAGTTTTGCAAAAACAAATCCTTCTTTATAAGGAAGTACCGGAAGTCAAATTTCAAAGCATTGCATGGTAAGTTTCAAGTTTATCCACTCAAATCTCACATGTAATAAAGCCTTAGTAGTTATGTCTCTCTAAAATCCCAAGTCTGGATGTGAGTTTTACCTCATAATTGAACTTCCGTCTATGAATTGGCTTGAACTTTCGAACATCAAGTATTGTTAGCTCATCATCCTACCATAAATAGACAAAAGACAAATATGAATTTGTGAGATTACAAATGGCCAAATGAACCAAAAGTTGAGTAAATCCAGAAGGTTAATTTACAGCTATATATTAACTATTCCCAGATAAACAGCAATAGAAGTCAATACCCTATTGCCAACAGCTATATGGGTTCCATCAGGTCTGTAAGTTATATTTATATTCTCCCCACTTAGGTCTGCCTGCTGAGAGCATTTTCCACCTGCATAGCATAGAAATTATATGATTTACTAGTCCTTTGATCAACAGTCATCAACACATGGATAAATTCATCAAATTTTAGTCTGTCAGCCAAAAAGTTACCATTATCATAAACTAGATTCCTACTTTTAGAACAGGTAAAAGTCTAGTACATGGCATTTTTTGTTTTATTTTGCTTTCTATTTTTTTTTTTTAGTTGATCAAAGATGTTTATGCAATGGAATAGTTCTTACTACGAGCATCCCACAAACGAACTGTTTTGTCACCCGATGCTGTTGCAATCAGATCGGCATGTTTGGGGTCCCAACACAGCTGATCCACACTGTCAGTGTGCCCCTTCAATTCTATGTCTTTGGTTTTACCCTACAACAAGAATATCTATAAAGTATAATAGGATTTCCACAAAGGAAAAGGATAGGTATATATAGTCAAACACAAAATTCAGGTCTAATAACAAATAAGCTTGGGCAAAGGAGGTGAAAGTAAACAAATGTGAGTGCCTTTCTGCCATGAGGAAGGGAATAATGACAATTACATCCTTTTGACTACACAGTTAGTGTAGAAATTTCATGTACGACTAGTACTGAAAGAGAAAGAACTATCTTGCTATTAACAGATTTTGATCTGATAGCTGGGGGGAATGAGAATAGAACAGAAAGCGTGAGAAGTTGAAGTTATAAAGGCTTTCAATTAACTCAGAGAGATTTAAAATGAGAGTTAAAGAATCAACAAACGCATGGGTTGAGGCACAGCAGTCTCGAGCTACTCGAGAGGCCTACAAGCAAATGTTTGTGAGGCTGACTTTGAAGCTCTCAATGCACAACAAAGATATTCGCACATTACCACTTAAATTGCAGGGTTAGTGTGTCCATCAACAAAGATAATCAAAAGGGTCAACAAGTGGGTGATTATTGAGTAGAAAGGGGGAAGAGAAAAACTAAGAATCATAGTATATAAACCAGGTACAATGAAAGGATTAAACACGAAATGAAGGAAAAAAAAAAAGGAAGAATGTTTACATGGGCATGAGGTTCAATGTGCCAAACACGAGCAGTCTGATCAACAGAACCAGAAGCGAGCTTGGTACCGGTGCAATTCCAAGCCACCGAATGTACCTAATCAACGACTCCAAAAAAAAAAAAAGCAATAATTTGAGATTTTGGAAGCACAAAAAGAAAATGAAAATGAACAAAAAGGACCTTCTTTTTGTGGCCTTGGTACTCTCTACTGTGAAGATTCTTGAAGGGTATTGCTTCCTCCATCCAATACAATTCAACCAAACTAAAACAGCTCCGGCGACGGCGCGATCCAACCTTGGACAGTAAGACAGACGACAAGAAAATCCCAGTAAATTTTGCTTTCTAGGGATTTGCTTGCTTGCTCGATCGACATAACGGAATTACCCAATTACTCCATATTATAATTAATAACAATAAACACTATTGAATTAATAAAATACGGATTTAATTAACAAGGGGGCAATTGTAATTTGATGTAATATTGTATGCGCGTATATATATATATATATATATATGTAAAGATATCCACCGACGATTTACAGAGAGAGAGAGAGAGAGATGGTCTGGTCGAGTCGGGATCGACCCACCACTCCGGCCACAACCACAGCCACAGGCACAGGCACAGACGACATCACGACTCCACTGACACACGAAACGAGACCCCCTCCCTTTTTTTCTTATTCTAACAGTGAGTGAGTGAGCGAGTGAGGAAGGGAGTGGTTATAACACTTCAATATTTACTGCTATTGCTCTTCCTTTTAGATTTTTCGTTTCATGTTATCCGATTGTGATCATTTAGCTGATTTCTACAATTTTATTGCTCCCAATATGTCTGCTTCCGGCGGCGCCACTGCCGCAGCAGCCGCCGCCGCCCGCTTCATCCCATACTCTCCGTCTCATTCTGCCCCTCACTCTCCTCATCTCTCTGGTCTCCGTTCCTCCTCCTCCGTTCTTGTCGTCGAGCAGGAAAAGTAAGTACTTTTTTTTTATCTGCTGGGATCTAATGCTTCTTTTTTTTCCAATCTTGTTTAATTTAATCAGACTTCCCCTTTTTGGTGATCTTGATCTTTTCTTTTGTGCACTTTTACTAGATTCGTCTCTTGATTTCTCCTCCTTCTCCTCCTCCTCCTCCTCCTCCTCCTCTTCCACTTCTGTGTATTAGATCAGTTTTATTTTTCTCCCCAGTACTTGTTTCGGTTTCTTATATCATCAGATCAGCTGTTGATCAAGTTAGATTCTTGCGATTGCTTTTCTTCTTTGATTCATTCAACTATTCTCTCTTGCTTTGAATTCCTTTTCTTGGAGATCTGTTACTGTTTTCAGTCCTCTCACTTGTTTTCCACACCCTACAAATGATCTAGCTGAATCTATTAAACCCCTTGTTGATTGCTTAATTGATTTTAACTTTTTTACTTCACATTTCAAGTTGTTTGAGTGTTGATACGGAGATTGGTATAAGCCTCAATTTAAATATATTCGTTCATATTTTTGCTTTGTGTCCCCAGACAAACAATCTCTTTAAGCATACCATTCGTTTGTAATTTATCACATGGTGGTAGATACGTTCGTGGACACCTCCTACAGTTGCATTTCCATTGACTTAATCGGCTCTTCTCTTGCAGATATCTGGCAGAGTTACTAGCAGAGCGCAATAATCTCATTCCCTTTACGCCTGTGCTTCCTCATACTTATCGCTTGCTGAGCCAAGGTGAGTTTTGTGATTCCTTTTGTGTAGATCAGCTACACACTTGAGCTCCTTAATAGTTTACTTTTGCACCTCCATTGTAACTTGGCGGCAATACATTGAAACAAAATGTTCATATTAACGACCTCTACGATTGGGTGCCTTTCCTCTATGTAACTATATTTGGTAGTTTGAATCATTTTTCAAATACTTCATGATCGCGATCAACTTCTTAACACAAAGGCATGTGGAAATCCATGTTAATTAGAAAGTAATGTTTTCTTATTTTCCCCTTTGACGGCCAATAATTTTTTTTGTACTGTCTTATGAATGGCAACAAGAGTAGTTCAATACATTAAACAACCATCAAAGATCATATTTTTTTTCATCAGTAAATCATCATAACAAGTGAAAGAATGAAACTTCATCTCATAGTTCCATCTTTTTGTTATACATTTTAGGTTAATAACAAGTGGATGCCGCATGCTTTTTCTGTTACTACATTATTACCACATTTGATAACTTTGTTACTAGCACTTGTCCATTCATTGTATGCTTTCATTGCGATAACTTTGTTACTAGCACTTGTACATTCATTGTATGCTTTCTTTGTGATGACTTTGTCACTAGCACGTGTACATTAATTGTATGCTTTCTTTTTGATAACTTTGTTACTAGCACTTGTAAATTCATTTATGCTTTCTTTGTTTGTCTTTTGCTTGCGGATTTATACATAAATCTGTGTAACACACTTGTTTAGTAGTAAATGGTACAGTTTTGTGAGGTTGGATAAATCTTTTCATTTCTTGCCTTCAAGAGAAGGTCGCGGCGAGATGAGCCGTTTATCATTACAATAGGTGTCAAGTGGGCTAAATTGGATGGCCATGAGTTGTGACCACTTTTGTGGCTAATGAAAGTGAAGTTGAATTTTATCCTTTAGATCATATGTCCTATCAAACTCACAACATTATTGTGGGGCTTAAAAAAACAGATATAATGTGTTAGAAGAACATCAGCCCTTATTTGTTAATATGTAGTAACTATTCTTTCACCAGTTGTATTTGCTTTTATTCCGTGATTGTAGCCATAGTTACTATTCATTCTTGCTAATCTAACCCTTTGTAGTTAACAAATGCGTGCTGGGTATTGGGTATTTGTGACTTCCTCGGTGGTTCATATAGACATTGAAGATGTGAAGGAGACTTCAATTTGATTCTTTTAATGCCACATTCTTCTAACCTCGCCTGCATCTCCCTCCTAAATGGAGTGCTAGTCAGACAGCCTAGGAATAATTGACTTCAAGTGTGAAACGGATCGACAAATAGCTCTCAGGAGAGTTATGATGCATATGCTGAAAGATAGTATTAATGGGAGTTTTAGATTTGAAAGGACATCTAAATTGAAACATATGGGTTCTGAGCAACATCTAGAAAAGGTGGAATATGGTTATTTCTGGTGAAAGCCTAATGGACATTATGCAATATGCTAGGGATTTCTGCGTTTTGGTCAAGTTTTGTAATACTCCCGTATTGCATTTGGTAGGTCTTACAAGATTTAGAGCATGCAAATGATTATGATGACAGATGCAAAGAGAAAATTAGTTGTATTTGAACTTGCTGTTACTTTTGTATCACACATATAAGATTGAGATATGTTTGAAATATTTTTCTGTCAGGACGCCAATGACCATGTACTATTTTTTTATAGATGTTTTCAACAACTGGAGGAGTTTAGCTTTTTTTATTCTCTTATGTTTTTCATAGGTCATCATTTGTACTTACTTTTTAGCTTATATGAGGTACAAAAATGTACATACTCAGATGTTATTATAGCAATGAAGTGCATCTACGTAAGAAGTTTTTATCTTTGGTTTTCATATGAAATCTAAAACTACTGTCAACTATTGTCTATCTTTTTCTATTAACATCCTTTTTAGATTCTAAACTTTTTGTCTTTGTCAGTTAATATACAATGTTATTAGACTACATCTTCTTGGCAACTTGGATTATCCTCCATGAGACAGCAATGTCAAGAATCAGTTAGCAGTGATCTACATTATAAATTTTGTTTGTGCTCATGATAGTGTCGGCCTGAAACATGATCCTTAATTTTCCTTAATTTTTCTTCTTTGACCAAGTTCGTTTGAAAGTTTAAATATTTGTTTTGAGCTAGCATCAATTTTTGACCTAACTCGGTTAACATCAATGTTATCTGTCCATTTTATGGTAACTGCTAACTAATTTGTTAACTACTGCTAACTGGTACATCTTGTCTTGAAAATTGACATTTTTGGAGCAGAAATATTGCGTGTAACTACACTGTTGGGGAATGCATCAGTTTTAGGTCAAAGTGGGCTTGAACATGCTAGCCCTCAGCCCTCAGGAGGAGTATTTACAAATGGAGGAGCCGATTCAAATGGATGGGCATCACGTTTTCAATCAGAAGTACGGATACTAACTATTAACATAACCTACTTTTGTCAATCTACTACTTTCTAGAAGTATTTCTGACTAAATCTTTTCATATTATGCTACTAAGTTTGTAGTTTGAATTTCAGAGTTTTTCATCAACAGCTGGTATGAGTTTGAGGCTAACATCATTTAACTGCCAAAAGCTTAACTACATTGGCATTTATTTCCAGAACTCTCCTTTCATTAAATGCTTCCCCATTCCTTGTTTCCTTCATTCTGGAGATGGAAACAAATGACTATTGGAGAAAAGTAACATGGGCTTCCATACAGAAACGAAGACACATGGATTACTTAGGGCCTTCTGATATGACACTGTAATTACTGTTGTGCAGGATGCTGACACGATGAATATCGACCTTAAGGCTGTAAACTTAGGACTGCCAGGAAATTTGAAGTTTTGTGCTTTTTTTCTCAAGTACTACCCTTCATTTTATCGATCAATCATTACTCAGTTGGATGTGTTATCTAAAACAAACAAGTCTGTTGAGCTTGCTAAACTAACGTTGACTGCATTTTAACATAGTCTACCATCAACCTTGGATTAAGGATTAGAGAGTCTGCTATCAACCTTGGATTTAGGATTAGATTCTTATGTACTATTCGTGATTGCTGTTGTATTTGAATATTGATTTGTACTTTCTTGTATTTTGTTTTGTGCCCAGTGCATTGTGGCCTTTCTGTTTTACTTGCTCTCTTCCTGTCATAATGGGTTAAAAATGGACTGTTGTGCTTCTTCAAGGAAGCTCTGGAATTTTCCAGGAACTCTCTTAAGGTTTTTGTGGGGGCTAAATAGCTATTTGTTCTCATATGAAAAGCTGGAGAATATTTGTATGATTTGTGATTTTCAGCTCAGTTGCTACTATGCTGCGCAGATTTCAGGTTTAATACAGCCCACTTCAACACAAAACTGGCTCACTTCCCAAGGTGGCTCGTCTGGACTTATTGTTAAGAGGACCATCAGAGTAGACATTCCTGTAGACAAATATCCCAATGTACAGATCATCTTTCTAGATCCATACACCTGTAGATTTTACCAATTTTACTCTAATCTGACATCAGTCTCTTACCACAGTACAACTTTGTTGGGCGCCTGCTTGGCCCTAGGGGAAATTCTCTTAAGCGGGTGGAAGCAAGTACTGAGTGTCGTGTTCTGATTAGAGGTCGTGGAAGCATCAAGGATCCATCTAGGGTGAGAAGGGTTTATCTTCCCTTGGTGTTGCTTATGTGATTAGTTTATTTATTTAGATCAGATTTGATTGTGAAAGCATTTGGTACTAACTTGAAAGATTTCTATTCCAAGGAACTGGCATTTCAATGCTTGTTTGAGATTGATTTGGTTATCAATTTCTACAAGTTCAAAAACCATTCTCTATATATTTCTGCTGAAGATAATGACACCTTCTTAATTTATTGAAGGAAGAAATGATGAGGGGTAAACCAGGGTATGAGCATCTAAATGAGCCTCTGCATATCCTAGTTGAGGCTGAATTGCCAGTTGAAATAGTGGATGCTAGATTAATGCAAGCCCGAGAGATACTTGAAGATTTACTGAGGCCCATGGTAACCTACTTTTACATTTTTTGCTTGGATCTAGCATGATTAATGTCTTTTATAACAAAACAATGACAATTGGGTATCATGTTAGGATGAGTCTCAGGATTTCTATAAGAAGCATCAACTAAGGGAGTTAGCTATTCTCAATGGTACGCTTCGCGAGGAAGGTTCTCCAATGTCAGGCTCTCTCTCCCCTTTCCACAACAGCCTAGGTATGAAGAGGGCCAAGACTAGGGGGTGATGTATTCAGATTCCTAGTGGGCGTTTGGAGCTTGTTCTATCCATTTGAGGTTACATGCAACAGGTGTTGCTATGTCAGCCAATGCCTCCAACTGTCATCGGGGCACTGGCACTATTTTTGTGCCAGTTATGACTTGGTTTCGGTATGATTTGTGTTTATTATCTTTTATAATGAAGCGTAATGAGAGTATCCCATAGTAAGGGAACAGTTGAGCTGGGGACAGGGTTGTTTTCATTTGTATGTTGATTAAGGCAGATTGAACTCCAGGAATGCCACTCTGTTAAAATAGGGTTTAGTATAAGCTTGGATTACAGTTTTGATGATTGGTAGGGATAGTGTGAGAAGAGTTTGGTTTGCTTGTATAAACATAGAAACAACTAGCCTAATGCAGTGCTAATCTGCGGTGGTGTGTTGTACTATTTGAGTGTACATGGTACTTTGTACGTCTTTTTTGTGAGGCATTTTTTGTCAGCGTACAGTAGAATAAATTTCCGTACTCTATTTCTTTTTAAGTTGAACATACTTCCTGTTATGTGTATTTGTTAGTTTGCAAGTGACCATTGGTCGCAGAATCGAACTTAGAATTCAAGAAGAAAGCATCTATAATTGTCACTTTGTCAACAGATGAAGTTGAGGAAGCCTTTGTGGAGAATGTAATCTACACAGGGAAGTGCACGTCCCTTCTGTCACGGATGGCTTATAATTATTGGTCGTCCACAGCTTGAGGTGACGATCGTGGAAACTGAAGGACTTGTAAGTACACGTTGATGTCAATGAAGTCTTCAACCATTAATTGATTTACTTGAAAGATTTGGATCGTACCACTTAATGATTGACTTGTTTCTAGTTCTGCACACACTCAACAAGAAAGATTGAAGATAGTTTCAAGAAAAAGGTTGCCACGAAGGGTGGTGTCCGGTTACTTACCCATAAGACACCCATTTTTAGTTCACTTCCAGAAGTTCATAGATAGGATAGCTTTTCAAACGAGTTCTCAATTCTCATGGATGGGGCAGTAAACACTTTATGACCATGATTTACAAATGACATCAGCTTGTGCCTGTTGTCTGATTAGGCAACTTCCATCCTTTAACAAGGAACAAATCCTCCTCACTCACATTTTCATGTAGAGGGCAACACACAAGGCAATACACAACAGCTCACATAAATATCGAGTGTTACATCTTATTGAAATTTCATTATTTACAGAACAAATTCAACAAGAAAGTTTTCTACTACTACATGTTACCATCTATTGTTCGTTATTAAATAAGTAAAAACCAGGGGCTTGCCCAGAAATTTGATTACACGAAGTCCACCATCAGACATCATAACCTATTAGTAGGGAGCAGGAGGCCGTATTGGTTCAGACCTCTTCCTTCTCTTCCTCATCCTCAGCATCATCAATTCCAACCCAACAAGTGAAAGCAAACAAAAATTCCTTGAAGTTCACCATTCCATTTTTATCCCAGTCCATTTCTTCTGCAACAGAAAAGCAAGCAGACTTAAGGTTCTGTCATGACATGTCTCCTGACACAAAAGTCTAGGCCTCAAACATAAACAAGGTCGTTTACATCTAAATCTCATGCTCATCAACGTCCATATCATAACATATAAAAGCAAACAGATCAAAGGGAGTGGTCTGTAAAGAGATAAATGTACCATTTATATACATATAAGCAGAACAGAAAATTTTGCATATACATAAATACGGGTGGTACTGCACGTATTTAAAGAAAGAGAAAGTGGGTGTGGGAGAGCTAACCAAATCTTTTCAAAGCAATCCGTCCCGAGGAACGTTCTCCTGATTCATTGATCGCTTCAACCATCTCATTCTTGGTGACATAACCATCCTTGTTCTTGTCCAAGAATATAAATGCATCAACAAGAGTTTGAAAGGTGGTCCCCAAATTTCGTGATTTCTAGCATTGTCATGGAACACAAATATAGCAGAAACGAAAAATAAATAAAATAATTCAGCACAGGGAAGATGATGATTCCCCAATCTGGCACCTAGAAGAATCACATATGCAGAGATAAAAAAGCCTCAACTCTTGTTGACAGGTTTAGGCATTCTATGTCATTAAAAATGCAGTATGCGACAAATCCAGAAATCTAAAAGGAAATTCCAGAACACAGAATGATTAATGTTACTAGGTCCATTCAAATATGAAGTCTCTTATTCTGGAAAAAAAGAGGTGGAATAACCTGACATATTGACCTAAAAACATGACAACCATCAACTCAAAGGTCAACATATGCTACCAAAAATAACCTCCCTTTTTATACAAGTGTTCAATCTTTTTACCTGCCAATCATAGTTTAACAACCTGTTTTACATGGCCAGTAAAAGCAATAAGGATAGCTCAAAAGCATAAATGAGGAGTAATAAGTACTCATATTTGGATACAGCACAAAGAGCACCAGGATCATCTTTGAGAAGATAGACTAGGCATAGGAGTACAATGAACTCATTGAACTCCATGCCCATATCCTCGTTTATATCGCAAGCACCAAAGAGGTCATTAACTTCCTCCTCTTGAAAACAGATATCTAACTCGCTGAAACATTTTCTCAGCTCTTCCTGATCGATTGTACCATTGGAATCTTCATCTACACAATGACAGACAAGTTTATAAACATTCAACAAGAACTTGTGGGTACAATGGAGGTGTGTATTTATAACTTTCTAGGGAGATTAAAGCTTTGAACTTCTATTAAGTAAAAGCTTTATGATTTTTCTTTCCCCTGCTTGAACCACAAGAAGTATGTCAATGGAAAATGAAAATAGAAGATAACTGTTTTCATACCAAACTGTTCAAAGATGGTTTTGCATTTTCTTAAGCTCTCATCAATTTTTGGAAACTTCAAGATTATGCTGTTGAAAGATTTTACAGTAGTCCCTTCAGCTTGCCTACGTTGCAGAGCTTCAACCATTTTAGCCTCAAGCTTTGTTTCTGGAATCCACGCCTTTCTAGGTGAATCAACCTTTGTCACTACACCTCCCATTGTTTGTGAATAATAGATAATAGGAAGCAGGATATGTAACAAAACAGTATTTGCCTGGACACAGAGTCAAATGGATATTTGAGAAAATGCCCATGAAACCACACCAAAACATTATGATGAAGCATAGAATATAACCATTTTAATTGTTACGATCAATAAAAATCAATGAAAATATTTATTTGGGTGAATTCGACCCAAGTACTAATTAAACAGAAGGGAAAACCCATGGTGATCAGAGAATTTGTGTTCCTTCCCCTCTAGTTTGATAAGAACAAAACCGTGTTGTATCAACTCTCGTGTTTGGTTCCCTTCAGTTTTAACTACCTTTTATTGTAGTTGATCTTACTGTGAAAGATACGTCAGTAGTGTATAGAGATATCCAATTGGTAGCTTAAGTGGATAAGTAAAGAAGGATACACATCTGTCACAGAAAATGAAGATGAGTATCAAGATTAATCTCCAATCACAAGCCAAAATGCCAGTACAGATTCACAAGCTGATACGTAGCATTAACATCAGTTAATTTCCAAAGTTATTTCCCCGTATCTCCTTTTTACGAACCGGAGAATCTCATATGGTCGGTCCTTGAAACTATAAAAGTGGAGAGCTCAACCAATAAAATATCCCACTAAAGAGTTATCATGCCAGTGAATACACAGAGGGGAAAGAATACTGAGCATGCAATCCGATTAAGTTGATAAAGATCTGAGCTTTGTTGAGTTAGTGAAACATATGGACAACGGGGGAAGTACAAAATGTGCATACTGACCTTAAGATGATGAAAGAGAACTGAAGAAGGTCCTCCTCTTCCTCTTAGGAAAAACAAAAAGACAAGACAAAAGGACAACTTGGTTAAGGAGAAATATGATAAATAGACGATGTCCTGAGACAGAAAGGACTGTCTGCCCGTGAGGAGAGTTGAACAGCCATGTTTTGTGGTGCACCCTCCACGTAGTCCGCTTGTGGTTGCGCCACTTACGAACCACTTTCGCTGACTTTCTCCTCTAGCCCACCTTCCTCCCTCACTCCTCACTTCCAAATGTAAAATATATTTAATATAAGTGGGAAATAATAACCATATGTTGATAAGATTACTCGGTGTTAGGAAGAGGGACCGCCATTTATAACATTAACATACATAACCACTCTTTTGTTTTGCTTAATCCTTCTAGCTTGGCTCATTAATTGGGTCATACAATAATCAAAATGAATAATTGGTAGTAATAAGAAAGTGGTGGCTGAGGCAGAAGGAAGCTTCCTAACGCAACCACATCTCACCCACTCATACCCTTCTTCCTTTCTCATTCAACCTTTTCCTATTCTTATGTTATGTAATCAAATTTCATTTATTATAAATAAATAAAAACCAAAAAACACACTCTTCTTCATTTTATAGCCGCAGGCAGAAGCAAGCAGATCTCTTTCCATCTTCTTACATACAAATCTCTCTCTCTCCATCCCCCCACCATAAGCAATAGGTAGTCCACCATAAAGTAATCTTCTTTACTCTCTCTCTCTCTCTCACACACACCCCCACCATAAGCAATAGATAGTGCACCCTAAAGTAATCTTCTTTACTCTCTTTCTGTTCCTCATGTTCTTTATTCATTTTTGTTATTTCTCTGCTTGGAAATAAAATTTCCTGCTATTTTCTGTTGGGTTATCTGCCTATCTGAAGAGATCGGCCGATCTAATATGATCTTTTGTCAGATTTGTTAATTACTGAATTGGTTGTATGGTTACTCCTATTTCAAAAACAATAAAAAGATGTTAATTTAGACTTTGAACATAAAACACTAATCTGGGTAGGGTTTTTTTTCACTTTTATTAGCTTAACTGTTGCTGTAAACGATGGTTTGTTCTGTTTTTGTGTAAAAGTGATAATATTTATGGTAAATGCTATGTCCTTGCAGGTTAATGGCTTCAAAACGCATTAACAAGGAGTTGAAGGATCTGCAGAGGGACCCTCCTGCTTCTTGCAGTGCTGGTTGTTTTCTTTTACTCTATTCTCTTCTCTTTCCCTTGTGTGAATTACTACCCAATTAGCCGTTCTCTTCATTCTCAACTTCCCAGTCTATCTATCAAAACTGATCTAACATTTCATTTCAAGATTGCTCCTTTATGATTTGAGCCGAAAATAAGGAAAAAAAAAATCATGCACAATGTTTTCGTTATTGTTTTATGCGCATATCAGTGTTATTTTTTGCATGCTTTATGCTCCTCCTTTAAATGGAGGGCCTCCGTTGGAGTTGGTGTTTCTGGTCACTGCTGGGTATCCTTGCTTAGATTTGAGTATAGAGATTTTTCTGTGATATTAGTTTAATTCTGCTGGGGTTGATGATGACCATAGGTTTGTTGCTTTTGTTCTATACGTTATACCTGCGGTATTTGGTATTAACTTACAATGATTCTATGCTTGTAGGTCCTGTTGCTGATGACATGTTTCACTGGCAAGCAACTATTATGGGTCCAGCTGAGAGCCCCTTTGCAGGTGGTGTCTTTCTCGTATCCATTCACTTCCCACCTGATTATCCCTTCAAGCCACCAAAGGTAATGCCTACACTCTCTTTTATTTTGTGGGTTTCACTTTTAACTTGCAATTATTTTTGAAAAGTCTTCGGGTTTTTCCAAGTGGGAAAATGAAAGACAACAACTGTTTGGTCATTACTTGTTGTGAATTTCTAGTGAAGCAATCTTTCATTTAAACAGTTTGTATAGTTTTGGGGCAATCTTTAATTTTCACAAATTTAGCTCCTCATTGTTTCTGCATTTTGTCCTTTACCCGTTACACTTGGTGAGTGTATTTCAAGTTTTACTTGGTCACAGCATTTTTTAGGCAGCTGATTGACAAAATCGAGTTTCTTCCTGTGATCCACACAGGTTTCCTTTCGTACAAAGGTTTTCCACCCAAACATTAATAGTAATGGAAGCATTTGTCTTGATATCTTGAAAGAGCAGTGGAGTCCTGCCCTTACTATATCCAAGGTACTTTCTTCATCTGTTAAATTCAAATACCATGCTTACATCAGTTAGTTGATTTTGGTATTATTGAAGCTTTTAATCAATGTGACGTTGGAATTGGTTTGTAATTTGTATGATTTTTGTAGGTTCTTCTGTCCATATGTTCCCTGCTCACTGATCCTAATCCAGATGATCCACTTGTACCTGAGATTGCTCACATGTACAAGACAGACAGAGCCAAGTATGAGACCACTGCTAGATCCTGGACCCAGAAGTACGCTATGGGTTAATAGTTCGACTTCCATAAGTGAGGAATGAAACCCTTGGTCCTATTAGTAAATAATAGAAACACCACACCATGTGGCATGTGGGTCTGTTTGGTTCTCTTGGATCTAATATTTTATATGCTGGGATGTTGTGTAATACGTTGTCCTAAAGCCTTAACTGCGAATCTTTATACATTAAGATGTGTGCTTTGATAGGTTCCAATCAAAGGTATTAGAGATTTTATATTGGTAGTATTCTACTCAAGTGAGAATGAACATTGATACTCCCTTTTACTGCAGCTTAAGTACTTAAAATACATTAAGAACTCAACTGCTTTGTTAAACTGTGAATAGCTAACAATCTCTAATTTATTAACTGAATCCTATGCAGACTCAAATGACAACTTATGTTGAATCAAATAACAAATATTATTAGTTTTAAGTTATGATCT
>JAOSBK010000005.1:22223019-22240188 GCA_027568895.1 Erythroxylum shatona | reverse complement strand
AAAAAGCTCTTTTTTAAATGACAACCAAACAGTCAACTGACTTCTTAGAAAAAAAATTTTAAAAAAACTCTACTGACAAAAATTCTACTGTCAAAAGTTATACTAATATAAGTCCATCCAAATAAACACTTCATCATACCCAACTATTCAAGCCACTACACTCTTAAGACCATATCCAATCTAGTTCAAACCATCTTAAAGTCACCCAAAATCTTCTTTCTAAATTCCTAATTATCTTTTTGTTAGAATTATTTATATGGCTTTAATGCCAGTGATAAGTCCAATCAAAGCTACTAGAAACTTTATAATGATAGCGTTATGCTCATCGTGAGAATAAATCTTTCAATTTAATTGGGATTCCAATCCTCTCTTTATTGTCTAACTCAAGGTCCTTAAAGCTAGTTTCTTTGGATCATAATAAAGAAAAATAAGAATGAGAATAGAGAGTGAGAATCGGAGCAAGAATGAAGAAATTACTAATTATGCTCGTTTGATATAGTATTAAATAAAGTTAATAGTTATGCTAATATTTGACATTAAATATTAAAAATGATAATGAGTCTTTTTCTTATTTTTAGTTATTATATGATCTATTTTGTAAATAAATAATTAAAATATTTTATATTTTATAAATAAGTAATAAAAATGTCAGTGATTTATAAAATTATTAATTTTAAACAATTATAAATGTTTTTTATGATAAGAATAAAAGAATTGATAAGACAAAATAAATTAAGTGTTAAATAAATAATATAATATATAATTTTGATGATAATATTTTGATAAGAATAAAGACGGAAATCTACGTCTGATGCTGTTATTGCAGTTTTTATGCCAACGAAACGAAACAAACCGAACCGAACCCTTGAACTTGAAGCAACCAAAGCAATGGCTTCTCCATGAAAATGTTACTTTGAACTCTAGGGTGCAGGTAAATTAGTAAGGGGCTCTTCTGATTTAAGTGAGGTCGCGGGTTCGAACCTCTCTCATATATATAGTCATTTAAAACTTGAAACAAGAGCTTTACCTCTCGTAAGGGACCTATCCGGTTAGAGTCGGAATTAATCTGAGTTTGAGTGACTAAAAAGTATATTTTCATAATTAAAACTCGCCTAAAATTCCCCGTAAATAACAAAAAAAAGAAATGTATCATTTTGTCAGTCCCTGAACGTATATGCTAATTGCTTATAATGGAAGTGAAGGAACAAGGACTAGATAAAGATGTAGAAAGAAGTAGAACTAGAACTAGAAAGAGGAGGGGGACGGGACATGTCCCTGTTTAATTTTTCTGTTCTGCTTCTTATCATTCACAGCGTCATCTCATCGTACCATTTTCCTTCGTTTTTTTTAATATTATATTATCATTCACAGCGTCATCTCATCGTACCATTTTCCTTCGTTTTTTTTAATATTATATTATGTATTCAGTTTAGTCCGGACTAATTTTAAGTCTATAAGATTTCATCGCAAGAGTCTTAAAGGAAGCAAATATGAAACTTCAAGATCCCCCAGCTTCTTACACTTTTTGCGTACAAGAAGTCGTTACATACTTGATTGGTTAATTGTTGATTGATCAATGACCCTGCGTAGTATCAGGTTTCTAACAACTCTCAAATTCCTTAGTAGCTTCAACTCTCATATTATTTACCTCCTACACTATCACTAGAAGCGAAGCGTTCGTAATTATTCCGATTAAGGAGCTTTGCCTAAGGGTTAGAGAATCATTCATAAGGAAAATTTCCTATTTCCTCTCCTTTTACGTGACTCGAATTCAAGATTTTTTATAAGGAAGAGTCTTAGGTGAGAAGTGGTCCATTCCTGATATTACTATTCACGTACGGAAATTTGGCTTGGGAGAATCGAATCTAATCAATTCATTTTAATCTTTTCTTTTTTTTTTTTCCACAGATTAGCATTCATTAAAGAAATTGTTACCTCAGAAGTCAAAGTATTAGCTTGGACTGACGAATGACAAGAGCAGTATATCTTAAAAGACATGATTTACCTTTTTCTTGAAAAGTAAGAGACAAGCACGAGTAGCTTATTTTTAACTTTCTTTATTAACAAGGCATACTTCCTTTCATCACCAAAGCTCTCGGTTCAACCAGGTGTCGGTAGCCGCTGTACTGTATGCGTACTCTGAGGTCCTACTCCTACTCCTACTCCTACTCCTCATTTCAATTATGTGTATTTCACTCTGACCAAGGAATTAGACCTGATTGCTTTATTACAATAACTTAATGGTCATTACCAAGTATCTGTATGTATAACAAGAGGACTACAGCAGACCAGCAGAACGTGCATGCGAGGAGTCTAAGCTTGTAACCCTTTACTGCCCTTCTTCTCTTCTTGAAGTTTTGACTATCTACTGCTAAAATTTTCTAGTCCTGACAATTCAAATATGATAAATAATTAAAACATAGGTTATGGTTATGGCCTGTGATGTTAAAATGCACGCCTCTGTTAACTAGTAACCATATAGCTTAGTTCGAGAAAGGAGGGTAATATCCCAAATGCACATGTCTAAGTCAGAGACAGGTGTACAGAGAATCACGGGGTTTTGTACTTTTTCTTCTTTCAACAAATTTATTAATCGGCCCACCTACATTTGTATTTAGAGTTTAGACAGGACAATAGCTAGGTAGTGAGAGACAGAGAGGGAGAGTGACTGCTCCGGTGTGCCAGTGCCACACTGGGTCGTTTGAATCCCCAAAATCCAAAAGTTGCAGAAGGAATGAAAAGGAGAGAGGGTAGTATTGATTGTCCCGAATCCTCCCACTTTATTACACCGTGATGCCTTACATCTTTCATACACGTTCAAAACCTCCAAGCTTATTGCCATAATGTCTTACATTTATCGTACCTCAATGTTCTTATTTTTAGTATACATATATATATACACGACCCATGTACCGACCTTAAGACTACTAATGATAACTGTACTATTAGGAGAGTGTTACTCAAATATATGATCAACCTTATGTTTGATATCTATTACAAGTACAAAATTATAAGAAAATTTGAGATACTTTAAAAGTCAAATATGGAACGGATGATTCCAATATTAAGAAATATGCAATTGTTAGGTGGTTAAAATTTACTATTGTTGACGATAAGCCTATTATGAACCAACTATATGAGTATGAAAACCTAATTGCTAAAATCCTTACGGAATGTATGAACATATACAAGAAGTTTCAAACTAATGCTTTTATTGAGAAACTATACCTGCCTCGTGTAATAAGTATAAAAACCAATTAAGACATAAGAAGAAAGACATGAAACTTCAGGAGTTTATAGGACATATAGAGATTGAGGATGTCAACCGTGCACAATATAAGATCAAAACATTCACCCTTATCCCTACTCTTAAGACTCATGTGATAGAACGTAGAAATGCTAATAACTTTAAAAAGTATGGTAAACAAAACAAATCTTTCAACAATAAGCAGGGTCAGTTTAAGCCCAAAAGGATTGATGGTGATTGTTGGTGGTATCACAAGCCAGGCCATCCTGCTACCAATTGTCAAGCTATAATCAACTATAAGAAGAAAGGCCAAAGACAACAACCATGATAGTTTGGGAAAGGAAACCAGACGGGATACCTACGAGGCAACCAAAAGAACTTTGGTAAACCTTTAGCTAATATGGTTAGGGATGGTAGTGAATTTTCAACCTGATTAATATCTCCACCACCCGACTCGAAAAAATAGACTTGGAGGCTAAAAAATAGATTTTAAATGGATGCTGAAAAATAGATATAGATATGAATTTGAATATGAGTATAATGATAACCCGAACCGATGGATACTCATACTCTATCCGATTTTTATTAACAATATTTTTCTGTTTTTTCTTGAATATTTATGGTTAAATATAATAAAATAGTAATATTTTCTAAGAAGAAACAGCTTTAAAATTTCCATTTTACTCCTCAGTCCTCACCTTTTTCATCATATTTTATTTTCTTATAGAATGATAATAATGCAAATGATATGGAGATGGAGTTTTGAATGTTGTGGAGCTTTGGATATTTCTATCTTTGTTCCAGTTCTTAATTGTGAAAAATATATGTTGTCTTTCCACTAGACATTATAATTTTTATTATTACAAGTTTATGATTTTTTAAGACATACAAATCAAAATCTTGATTTATTATTATTAAAATAATTTTGATTTGGAGCGCTTGTAAAAATCTGCTCTTGATATTTTCTATTTAGAAGTTATATTTTTATATGTTATACAACCTGATGGATATCTAAAAACTCGAACAATCCAATAGATTTAGATATGGGTGGTAAACGTAAAAATCGATAGATTTTAAATAGATAATGGATTGAGTCATAAAAAATAGATATGGATATAAGTAGAGTAATACCTGAATTCAACCCAACCCATTACCATCCCTAAATATGGTTGAAGCTGGTGATGATGAGGAGATCATTACTTTTATGGTGTTCGAAGTCAATCTTGCTGAAATTTTGGTTGAGTGGATCATTGACACAGGAGTCACACACCACATCTGCACCAATAAAGACCTGTTCAAGGAGTTGAATGATGCTGCTGATGGTGAATTTGTATACATGGGTAACTTTAACAAAGTTCCTGTCCAAAGAGTTGGCAAAGTCACTCTCAAACTCACTTATAGAAAAGTGTTGACATTAGAAAATGTTTACTTGTTCCTGATGTATATAGAAATTTGATTTATGGTACATTGCTTAACAAAGCCGGTGTTAAACTGACCTTTGATTTTGATAAGCTAGTTCTAACTAAGAATGAGAACTTTGTTGAAAAAGCTTTTTATAACGAGGGCTTATTTGTACTTAACGTTGAAATAATGCATCTACTACTTCTTCTACTTATATTGTTGAGTCTTTAGACTTATGACACTCTAGACTTGGCCATGTGAATATGAGGTCAATTAAGAGGATGCAAAGCTTAAACTTCTTATTTAACTAGATCACTAATGAAATGGAAAAATGTCAAAATTTTAAAGCTTAAATTTCATGGTGACTTATATTATTGAGGAAGATTTTAAAACTTATGAGGAAGCAATGAGATATGTGGATGCTACATTTTAGAAGGAAGCTATAGATAATGAGTTAGAGACAATCATGTCTAATAAAACTTGGGTTTTAGTTTATTTACCTCGAGGGTGTAAGCTTTTGGAGTGTAAGTGGACTTTCAAAAAGAAATTGAGACCCGAAGGAACTATTGAGAGGTTCAAGGCAAAACTTGTGATTAAAGGCTTTAAACAAAAAGAATGATTAGACTTTTTTGTGACACTTACTCTCCTGTTACTAAAATTGCATTTAAAATAATGTGGTTTGCTATTGCCTCAGTATCTAAACTTGATATGCATCAAATGGATGTTAAAACAACTTTTTTGAATGGTGATCTCAATGAAAAAATTTAAATGGTCCAACCCAAAGGGTTTAGAGTGCCTGGTCAGGAGCAAAGGTATGTAAGTTGTTTGAGTCTTTGTATAGACTTAAACAAGCTCCTAAATAGTGGCAAAAGATATTTGAAAGTGAGATTTATATACTTAGTTTCACCTCTTATGATGCTGATTCTTATATTTATGTGAAATCATATGTCAATGGTTTTGTAATCATAACTCTTTATGTAGATGATACGTTTATTTTTAATACTAGCTTATTTGTCATTGATACTACTAAAAGTTTGCCAAAGTCTTCTTTGTTATGAGAGATCTTGGACCTATAGACTTTATTTTAGGAATCAAAGTTGACAGGACCGACTCTGGTTTTAGGTTGAATAAAACTCATTATGTTGAGAAATTTTTAAAGAAGTTTGGTTACTATGATGTTGATCCAATCAAGACTCCCTATGACGCTAGTGTTGCTTTAAAGAAAAATCTTGGTGACAATGTAAAACAAGCTGTGTATGCTAAAATTCTTGGTACTGTGATATTCTTAATGAACTATTCTTATCATGATATTAGATACTGTGTGAGTAAACTTAGTAGGTATACTCATAAACCTAGTCAAGAGCATTGGAATGCATTGATTCGTTTGTTGAGATATTTGAAAGGTACTATACATTATGGATTATCTTTTGGTGGTTATCCTCCTGTATTGAAGGGGTATTCTAATGTTAACTGAGTTACAGAGAGTGATGATATACACTATAACAGTGGTTATGTTTTACCTTGGCAAGAGTTGCAGTGTTTTGGAAATCATCCAGGCAATCATGTATTGCAAGATCAACAATGGAGATTGAGTTTATAGCTTTTGAGTTGGCAGGACAGGAAGCTGAGGGGCTAAGGAATCTCTTAACAAATATCTCACTTTAGGAAAAATCAATTCCCTCTGTGTTCCTTTATTGTGATTCGCAGGTTGCCATTCATGTTGCTAAGAACAAGGCATATAATGGCAAAAATAGACATATCAGATTGAGACATAAAATTGTATATACTTTAATTAGACATGGTGTAATTTGTCTAGCCTATGTCAAGTCAGAGAGAAACTTAACGGATTCGTTTACAAAAGCTTTATATAGGAAACTAGTTTCAAAGTATGCTAAAGGGATGGGGTTGAGCCCAATTATGTAGTAACCTCATGATGGACACCCGACTTGAAAAATCAAGTTCAATGGATCAAACAAAGTTATGTGGTGACTACTTGTACATCGTTTGTGGAATAATATTAATATACATTCAGTTGTTGCATTACATCCCTTAGTATAATTTTACTGCGTTTGATGAGGTTGGATTGTTTAATCTTTAGTGAGTTCCATAGCCCAAGATTGGGTGGTGTGACACTTGATGGCCTTACTTACATGATTATGGGGGGCTAGCTACCCTCTTATGACAGTATTTGAGCTATCTCTCTAAAACGATCATGAGATCAGGGCATGTTAAGACTGTTTATTTCTCTAGCAAGTTTTGTCTCTGGTTTTCTTGGACACCAGGGTCAAGACTTAGTTCACTTGATTGTTCGTCAATCTTTCTCTTAAACTGTAACAGTTTGATTCTCACGTTTTGGACCAAGTTGGGGATTGTTTGTATTGATTGTTCCAAAACATCTCACTTTATTACACGATAATGCCTTACATCTTTATTACACAAAAGTCCAAAACATCCTAGCTTATTACCATAACGTCTTACATTCATGTGGTTTAATTGTCGTTGTTATTGTACCCCAATGTACTTATTTTTAGTATATATATATATATATATACAACCTACGCAATGCTTTACACCCACTTCTGCTTCTCAATTTGTCTTATTTTTTTTTTTCATTTTTCTCCATAGAACATTCAAGGCCTCTTTACATATTCATTCACGTGTGCAGTACAAAAGTTTATCAAGCATTGTTCATTTTTGTTCTTTTTTAAGCTTCATCAAATACAAGTTTTTATTTTTTGCTATCGGAGATAGTTTCTACCCTATCTTTTGGAGTGCACCAAAGCTGGTGGAAAAAACGTTAACGTTAAGTTCAGATTCTATTATCCTGTTGTACCATGGAGCATAATTTTCGACTTACGACAATAATTTTCACGACATCTTACATTCAGGTAAGCTATTCCAATTTTTATTTTTTTTCCAGCTAACAATTGTGTGGGGGACATTAGGAATGTGGATGTTTGCTCCAAATCCGGACAAAACAAGACCATAACATGCTTGTTGCATGCTATATCATCCAACACTAACTAGTCGCCTTCTTGTCTCTTCTCTGCCTGTATCCATCTATATACTTATGTAATAAGACGGGGGACCATTTTTTAATATATATACACATAGCACAAGCAGAAAAAGATTAAAGGTTTAGAGGGATAGTATTATATTGGTGATATAGACTCCTAACTCAAGCATTTTTCCCCTTCATGCACCTAAAATCCTATATACGACTTTATATGTAATCTTTACGATTTTGTTGTCTCTGTCTTTGTGAAAGTGACCTCTCTGTACCGACGCTCATCCTTCCTCCCGTACCTCATCTGTCTTTACTTGCTTGGCCGTCCTCGAGAGTTGTGTTTTACTTAATTCCCTACCTAGCTACCTATATCCCTTGCCCCACTTTTCCCTAGAAGTTCTTCCTCTTGGGTGGTGGATTCTTCATCTTCTTGGTTTTGCCCATTTTAAAATATTTGATCGAGAAAAAGAAAACACGGTTTGGAGACGGTAATATCGTGTTAGTTGTTTATGTGGTTGAACCACCTTGCAGGTCGAAGGTGGTATGAATGTACGAATAGCCTAATGAGATTAGATGGATCAGTGTAATGCAAAAAGAAGTAATTTATGAAAGTAATTAAAGATAATTAACATCAAGTACATGACAAGACCGTTATAAACATACATATAAGACATGGTAGCTTGTTTTTGATTTACGAGTGATGGTTAGTTAATGTTCTTTTTCCCAGGGGAATTCAGAGCTAAGATCTAATCTAGCAGAGCAGCAGCTGCGATAAGTAGGATGAGAAGAATTTGTGATGTGAAAACCAAAGCGGAATCATGGTGGCATTATGAATAGTAGCAATAAATGAGGAGAATGGACATGACTGGGTTGCATTTACTATCCTCTGTTCTGTTCTGTGAACTTCTGATCTGTCTGCTTAATAAATGAAGTTTGTTTTGCTTTTGTTCTGTTGTGCTGTATGACTCCTGCATCCATTTGCCGTTTCCACTTGGATGTATTTATAAATTGTCGACTGTGAAGTTAACCTTACATTCCTCCGAAAGCATTTTAAAAACAACAGATGGCAATCATCCATGGATGGGACAAAAGCTTGCGCTTTTTTACCGTCTCCATTCCCAAGAGTCAAGAGAAGGGGGAGCTGGAAGAAGGTAAGTCAGACTCTCAAGTTAAAAACCATAATTAGGTAATCTACGTACTACCAACCACTGTTAGGTTAACTAATTAACACTGTAAAATGTGAATCACAGTGGAGGGGCATGCGGAGAGACTGATAAGACCTCCCCAATTCTTCATGTTCAGTTAGTGAGACACGCAGGTTGGATGCTCTTAACTTACGAACGGTCTTAACCTACACCTCCTTGTAGGGATGTTCCTCTTTTCTTGGAAATCCAAATAGATATTTGTGGAGTAAATAATAAAACAGAGTTTCTTGTTTAAGAGGAGTAATCCTTTTACGAAATTAAGATTATGTAATCGGACACGTAAGCACAAGTTGGCAACGTAAAGAAACCAATTCATTCTCTACGCTTCATCGCTGGAACCTTCAGATGCTCCTTTACACCTTTCTCGTTTGCATTGGAAAACACATACATACACAAGAAGACACGGGCAGAGACAGAAAGAATCAGAGAATACGAATTTTTTAGACAGGTAACAAAAAAAAGGTGAAAACTTGCTTTGCTACAGAGTAAGAAGAAGAGAGAAACACACGCGCATTTGGCATTCAGATCTCTCTTCCCTTCTCTTTTTCCCTCTTGTGCTCAGATTAGCTACATTTCTGCAACCTCACTTGTAAGTACGCATAAATCTGAGGCGAGGCAACTTCAACCGAAAATAGAACCCTTTTCGATCATGTGATAATCCATCAACAACAAGTTTGCTGCTTTCCCTTTGGGTGAGTTTGAAGATCCGTACGTTTCCTGCTTTTTTTTTCTAGGTTTCAATTTGAGGAGCTCTTCCATAAATTCTGTAATCTAACGTATGATACCGATGGTTTATTTGTAACGCTCTTTTTTTTTTCAGTTCACAGAGAACTTCATTATTTTCTTTCCCTCTTTGTTTCTTTTCAGCTAGTACTAGTAATAATTTTAAAAGACATGGGTAGTGTGATGGGGTTGTCACCTGGGGTGCATTTATTAGCTGAATAAATACAACAGAAGTTGTTCTTGGCACATCGATCCGTATGATTCCCTGTTCGATAAAGGACTGAACTTGGCTTGATGCAAACCTAGAAAAGAAGTGAACTTGACAACTGTTGGCATAATTATAAGCCATGTTTTTCCCATAATCATCCAAGTTTTTGTCTTTAGTTCATTCAGATCCACGAACTTCGTCAATGACTTTAAGTGCCTTTTAGGTTCCTCGTTCCGCAGGTTTTATTCTTCATTAACCGTTTGTAAATTTCAGCAGAGATTTTGCACATCTCTGCTTTAATCACTTAGATGCAAAAGAGAGGATGTCTGAATGCTGAAGTTTTAAAAAGCCAAAAGAAAACTGTTTATTGCAGTATACGTCTCCACAATGTGTCTTTTCTCTTTCCCGTTTTCTAATTTACTAATCCTTCAAGTCACTAAAGAAAACAGTAATCTGTTGGTGTTTTCAGTACAATTCATTTAAGTCGCTAATTCCAAAATGGTAATGCTTCTCCTTTTGTATGTTAGCAGTGTTGATGACATTATCTTCGTTTTTTGATAGTTCAGAGCAGCATATATGCTTTCTCTTCTGTGAGGTTTTCCTAGAAGCTCTTTCTTCCTTTGAACGTTTTGGGTTCCTCTTCCTTTTGTTGATATGTCAGGTACGTCTATTGGTAGGTAGTTGGCTTGTGATTCTGCGATTTAAAGTTGGAGAGAAGGTGATCCATTTCGTGTTTAACCTCTTTTGTCACTATTTATTCTGAAGGTTTCGAAGGAATCGGAACTAATGATGATATGAGAGAGAAAAGATCTGATTTTGAGAATTCAGAAGATGAGAGGAGGCGGTCAAAAATCGGCAATCTTAAGAAGAAGGCATTGAATGCTTCCAATAAGTTTACACATTCTCTCAAGAAAAGAGGGAAACAGAGAACTGATTACAGAGTTTCTTCCATATCCATAGAGGATGTTCGGGACGCAAAAGAGGAGAGTATTGTATATGAATTGCGCCAAAAGCTTCTTGCAAGGGACTCGTTGCCTCTCAGGCATGATGACTATCATACTTTGTTAAGGTCTGTCGGCTATTTCTGTTGGTCTCTGAGTAATCTCTTTGATAGATTTGCTCAATTTCATATGATTTTACTCATGACTCAAAGTTGTTGTGGTTATTCAAACTTTGTAGATTTCTGAAAGCCAGAGATTTTAACATAGAAAAAACAATCCAGATGTGGGAAGAAATGCTTAAGTGGAGGAAAGAGTATGGGACTGACACCATCCTAGAGGTAAGAACAAAATAATCTGTGGCACTTAAAAATGAAAAGGAGTTTTCTTGAGTATTTTCTCAATGAGAACACAGTAGCAGTTGTATATTGGCTTTTTCTACCATAGTTCCTTCCTTAAGTTACCTTCCCATTTTTCACTTAACTGCAACGGTACATTCTTTAAAAAATAATTGTTAGGATTTTGAATTTAAAGAGCTGGAGGAAGTCTTGCAATATTATCCTCAGGGGTACCATGGAGTGGATAAAGAAGGCCGACCTGTCTACATTGAAGCACTTGGACAAGCTCACCCCAGTAAGCTGATGCATATTACCTCTATTGATAGATACATAAAATATCATGTCCAAGAGTTTGAGAAGGCTCTACTCGAGAAATTCCCTGCTTGTTCAATTGCTGCAAAAAGGCAAATATGTTCGACAACAACAATATTGGATGTCCAGGGCTTGGTATGTATGATTCTGAACTTTCCCCTATATTTACTTCTAAGGGCTTGGAAATTTGGGTCACTGCCTAACTTTCCTTTCCTCATGCGCTTTAGAGGGTGCAATGAATGCTCACATCCAGTTTTCATGTTTCATATGTTCTTCTTCATTAGTATGTATGAGACACTTATATCTGGAAAGGTAAAGAAACGTATTGGTTCAATATTGGTTGTTGATATGTACTCTTATCTCTGTTGCTGAATGTTTGCGGGTCTTGGTGCTGGTTGTTTACATATTTCAACTGGTTATTGATGTATGTTTTTAATTTTTCTTCAATAAAAAAGGGCATGAAGAACTTTACTCGAGCTGCGGCAACTCTCTTGGCTTCCATGACAAAGATAGACAACTGTTACTATCCTGAGGTACTTATTTCATTCAAATGGTGCCTAATCTTTTGGATGGTTAATTGATTCTAACATCATATGAGCCATCAGACATTGCATAGGATGTTTATTGTCAATGCTGGTCCTGGTTTTAAGAAGATGCTCTGGCCTGCAGCACAGAAATTTCTGGATTCAAAGACTATAGCAAAAATACAGGTAAAAGATACAGCATTCTGCGTGCAGCTTTATATGTTTCTTTTCCGGCAGTCAGTGATTGACTATAGCTGTAAAATTACAGGTTTTGGAACCCAAATGCCTGTCTAAGCTGCAGGAAGTTGTTGATGCAAGGTCTGAATTTTTCTATTTTCTTGAGATTTTTTTTCCTTCCCAAATCTCTTAGTTATTTACGTATTTTTCCCACTTTCAGTCAGTTGCCACACTTCTTGGGTGGTTCTTGCACTTGTTCTGTTGCTGGAGGGTGTCTTTATTCCAACAAAGGTCCATGGAACGACCCTGAAATAGTGAAGGTAGGCTTCCTTCTTGTGGAAGTTAATTTTGCAAATTCTTTGTGCCGAGTTTAATAATCTCTCTTTGTGGCTTGAGCCTTTTCTTTGAATTTTTTGTAGTGGAAATTAACAATTTTCATGTTATAGCTTGTTCATAATGTGGAAGCGACTCTTGTGAAACAAATCAACAGGGTGTCTAATGACCAGCTGAAATTAGACTCCTATGTTCAGATGCATTCTTTGAAGGCATGACTCTCTCACAGAATAATTCATAGCTCTGGTATACATGTCCTTGATGCAGCTTTTTTCTTTTTCCCTTTCAGGGAAGAACAAGTGACACATCAACGGCAGAATCAGGATCCAATATTGACGATCTTTCTTCTCCAATAGGACGAAGGAGCTCTACATGTAGATGTTTGGCCCCCGTTCATGAAAAAGTAAGTTTCACATAATGCAATTTGTTAAACTGACGCAGCTGTTTGAGCTTACATGTGCAATAACTTGCTTGTATCTGATTGTATATGTAATATGTATTTTTGCAGGTACAGACATCAGATTCAAATGCATACTACAGTTGTGATGATAGTTTTGCAGTAGTAGAGAAAGCTATAGAGAGCAACTCACTAGTTAAACATCCTGACAATCAATCTCACATCAGTGATTTTAGAAACATTCATCGCGGAGGAACATCAAATGCTGAAGGTAGTACTTGATGTTTTTCTTGATACATAGTGCATTTGAAGATAATGCTTGCTTACTACAACGACAATAAGCTTGAACTCTACAAAAGGTTGCTATAATGGACACAAAAAGACAACTCATCTCGGTTTGCATTTATATGCAAATGATGCCATGCTCTCTATTTGATGGATTTGGTGCATGTTTGTGGATGTGTGTTGTGATTCCTACAAATGGTTTTTCTTTCTCGTTAGACATGTTATAGTGTCCCGTCAGATTGAAAGGAGAGTTTTAAGCATGACTCTGCTTGTAAGGTTCTCACGGACGCTTGTGCTCTGCTGTTGTTCTCATGTGGTTTAAGTATTTGATTCATGTCTCATTTCAGGAGGTCTTCTCTTTTACTGGTCTGGCATCATTAAGGAAAAGCTTGGGAAGAGGAATGTCCTC
This sequence comes from Erythroxylum shatona, assembly GCA_027568895.1. Classification (NCBI taxonomy): domain Eukaryota; kingdom Viridiplantae; phylum Streptophyta; class Magnoliopsida; order Malpighiales; family Erythroxylaceae; genus Erythroxylum; species Erythroxylum shatona. The sequence continues at coordinate 22,226,684 of JAOSBK010000005.1, read as the reverse complement.
TGTGTGACAAGAACGACAATATCATTCATAGTCCAATTAATCGCCTTTTTACAAAGTTTACCATCTCAATTTTGGAGACGACGCAACAGTATTTGCCCATCTAACGTGAGCGAACACAGCATTACGAGACACTCTACAGTTGTTGAAGCTGTGATTGATGAAGAGTGCATCCATCCATGCATAGAGCGTCTTCAGAGACTAGAAAAAGTAGTCGAGGAACTAAGCAAGAAAGAATCTAAACTACCATTGGAAAAGGAACAAATGCTCATGGAATCCCTGGAGCGGATAAAATGTGTGGAGTTTGACCTTGAGAAAACAAAAAGGGTAAGTAAATTTTGGATAAATGGAAGATGGATTTTTCATTGTAGAGATGAAAGAGCTTATGCACAAATATATTGTTCTTGTAGGTCCTAAATGCTACAGTAATAAAGCAACTTGAGATTGTTGAGCTTCTGGACAATGTACGAGAGTCTGAAAGCCATGTAAGTAACTGATAGTGGATTACAAAGACAGATAAGTTTCTTCAGTTAGAGAACTTCCCTTTTACCTTGGATATTTGCTCTTGTTCCAGGCTTTAAACTGAAGTTTTGTTAGTGTTGTGTAAACAAATTGTTGAATGGCTTGCCTTGTTGATGAATATGTTTAAAGCAGTTTTTGTTGCCTTGTTTAAGATTATAGATGTTGCTTGTAACACTGACGGGATCCTTCTTGCAGAGGAGGCGGCTTTTCTGCTAAGCTAAGCAGCTAAGAAGCAGGGACTTACATGCCAGTGGATGTGAGAGCAGGAAAAGCAACAACGGGTGTAGGCTGTAGGAGCATGGTGCAATATTTTTAAATTATACCCTTTTGACTTCTTTACTTTTGTAATCTTTTCTTCACTGTTGATTCCTAGCCGACAGAGTCAACCCTCATTCCTCGACAGTGTTTTTTTTAACCCCCAGTATTAAAACTGTAAATTACGATGGTAAAACAAAAATGAACCCTGACAAAGAAAATGGATGCTGTCAAGATGTTCAAAGTATATTATACCCTTGTTAACTGGCCACTTCCATTCTTTTAATTTCCATTCCTTCTATTTTCATCATCACATTCAGTCTGAAGTCTCGCAATAAAGCGAAGTTTAGAAAGATCTGATAGGATGCGTACAAAACCAAGAAAATGTTCTTGTAAGAACTTACTTGGTTTGTTGATATTCACATAGTTCAATAGTTCTACATATTCTGTAACAATCAAGATAGGAAAATTGTGTGCATTCACTTTTAGTGACTCTCTAGTATTCTAAAAGGTGTTTTTTTTTTTTCATAACTTAATTTCATTCTATTTATAACTGTAATACTTCAAACAAGTGTTAGGCACACAAACTATATGTTATAACGACTAATTTTTGGACAAATTGACTAGTTGATCACCTATCTTCCGCTAGTCGATACCCTCGTTGAGCATAATCCACCCATTCCATCCAAAAATGCTTTTAAAATTAGCTACCCAATCACAACTCTCCAATTAATCGATTGTTAGCCCATTTACTTATCGAATAGTTGATAGTTTGGTCGGTGACAAATATCATACTTTATAACTTTTTATTTTTATGTTCGACTAGCTAATCAAAACCCTTGGATTAAGCGAAGACTAATTTAAAAAATTTAACTCTCGAGACTTTTGATTTGAAGTCATTTCATTCTTTCATGTTCTTCATATAATTGACTTAAATTGCATTAAAACTCTCTTAAATTATATTTGGTACTCCCTTTTACTCATTTTAATCCTTTGATTATTTTACTCTTTCATTGAACTTGATATGACTTTTTAACTTTGAATTTTTGACAAACTAACTTATTAATATCACGAAATATAAAAATGTTGGTAGTAATATTAATTTTGAGTTAGAATCTCACTTGATCCAATAAAAAGCTTATGGGTTTCTTATTTTAATTTTTCTAAAATCCTTTAAGTTAGAATGAAACTTTAATTTATCAATACTCACAAATTTCATAATCAAGTCCCAATAAATTGTCACAGCAATAATATATAATAAAGTATAATTTTCCATTGTTCACTTAGAAACATAAATTTCAATAAATGCATCTTTAATGGAACAACATATTACTAACTTTATTTTGTCCCTATCATGTTTTCTTTTCATCTAACAAATTTATCTTTAACTACTTGTCGTTGTTAATAACTCTTAAATGTTAAAAAAAAGTTTGGTAACTGATCCAAACCAACACACACACACGAGTGATTAAAGTTTGATAAAGGTGATGGGTTGTGTTGTTTTCTCTTTGTCAATCATATCCAAGTTATAAATTTTCCTATTACTAACTTTAGTTATTGTTTTTGCAAGCGCACAACTTAGCTATAACTAGCACAACAGAGTATGAATTGATGACTGCTGGTTAACAAATCATTATTCACAAACTTAATAAGCTAGAATAATTATTATGGATGATTGAATAAGAAAAAAAAAAAACGAATAACGAATCTGAATACTTAAACAAAGCAATGTTAAGAATAAATTAATATGTGAAATAAATTTAGGCTAGGTTTTTCCTAGGACTTTACTAGTATTCAATTTCCCTTGATTTAATGAATGCCATGAATTTCTTGGACCATTAAGAGTTCCTAACTTAGATTATATTCTCTCTTGAGACATAAAAACATCTATTCATAATTTAATTAACTAAAATCCCATTCAAATTTAAGCAACTTAAGAATGCTTTAACTTATTCTGTAAACTCTCTTGATAGTTTAACTTTAACCTAGGAAGATCTTGCATCTTTTAAATAGCTCACGATTAACATGTTTATTAACTTTGTGATCTAACCATGTATCTTATCTCTCAAATCTTGATGCATGAATCAAATAATTGAATTTTTCACTTTTGCTCTTTTTATTCAATTAAAATAAAAAATAAATAAATCTAAAAAAAAACTTTAACTTCATTTAATCAGTGTCAATTAAATTATATCGCACATTGAGTTCATCCTAGATAAACCTATGTTCCAATTTGGTTCATAATCAAACAAATAATACCAACATAAAAACAAGATAGAAAATAAAATAAAGAAATCATTGTTCTTGAATCTTGAATCTTTAAAGAAATCTTGTTCTATCTTCAAATAGTGATGTAATATTGATAAAAAGTAATGTAGAATAGTTTTAAAAATGACTCTGTTTTTTTACATTTCTTAGGCAAAGAACTCCTTTTCTACCTTTCTTTTTCTTTAAATTCGAAACTGTATCATATTATCTCGGTAATTCTTTAGCAATCTTCAATGCAAACCCATGACTTACACACGACCATATAAGGTGTTGTGTTCTTTATCTAGAGGTAACATGAGAAGATGTAGGGCTGTGAAAGAGAAACAAAGGTAATTACCTTTACGCTGCGTTTAGTTACTGTCTTCAATATGCAGAGACGGAACGAGACGAAAATTTAGAGACGGAACAGAACAAAAATTAGAGACAGTGAAGTGTTTGGTTGCGATGGACAGAATAGAAAAAACTGTCTCCGTCTCGAGAACAAAAATAGGTTTGGTTGCAGTGGAGAGAACATAAAAATAGTATTAATGACGAAAATACCATGCAGTATAATATGATTAAAAATATGTAATTTATTGATTATTTTAAAACGAATGATTTGTATTAGTAAAAAAACTAACAAA
>JAOSBK010000005.1:22189790-22202254 GCA_027568895.1 Erythroxylum shatona | reverse complement strand
ATAATTTATTTTTATTTTTATTTATATAGAAATATATACAAACAATTAAAGAATAAATTTTTATATATTTTCTATTTTTATTAATAAGAAATTTATTAAAATTTTCTTTTATTGTTAATTATATACAATTCATTATTAATAATATAAAAATATTATTATTAGGGTAAGGAGAAATAATATAAGATATTATTAATTATATGCAATTTTCGTGGATTGTAATAAATGAGTATGCGAAAAAGAAGGTTAGAGCTAAAAAATAATTCGTATTAAGAAAAATTATTGAAAGTATATTAGGTAATATGTATTTATTAGTTTACGTTTCATCTTAAACTCTCTGAATCAAATGTTTTTTTTTATTTTTATTGTTTAGAATGAAATAGATCGTAACATGAAACCCTCACTTTCATCATATTCCATTTCATTATAAAACTCTTAATCAAATGATAAAAGTGTGTACGTTCCATCCCCGTTATATTGCTATTTCTCTAAACCATAATTATACTTTTAACTTTTACACCCGAGTAAAGTTGGTAGAAATATTATAGTTTAACTTAGTCAAAGGTAATCCATTAAATTTAAATTGATTGGGTTTTTATCTCAAACCGGACTTAACCCCAAAAAGTTTAGTAGTTCAAACTCTTTCTTCAAAACAATATTATTTTGGTTTAAATGGTCGAAATAATGTTGTTTTGGAATAACAAAAATAAGATTAAACTAAGATTGGTTGGCCAACTATAACTATCGTCTTCCTGTGGGAGTACACTGGTTCATTGAGGCGATCACCGGGCTGTCGACGTTACTCTTTGCCAATTTAGTTGGGGTAGTCCTACCCCGTGTCACTACTCTGTAATTACTTTATTTGGGCGTTTGCCTCGTTTCTTTGATAAAAAAAAAAATAATAATAAGATCAAGCCACCTGTAGTAGAGTGTGAAATCAGACAAGTATAAATGGAGGTACGGTATGCTCAACCCGGTCCAACCTGCTGTCCTCTCTAAATGCTGGCATATGATATTATGGGTTAGTGACTTGAGCTTGAACCCAGAATTCGTGTTCCAGACTTCCAGTTCTCCCCACCCACAGCAACTCAAAAGATTACAGACACTAGCCTATGGTTCGTTGTTCTTTTCCCTGTAGTGAGTGATAAACTGATTCCTCACTCTTTTTGCCAGTCTTTGAACTCTTGTGAATTCGTTAAAGGAAAGGAAATGAGAAGGTTGGCCTAAAGAAGTGAATAAGAGTAGCATTAACATATATTCAATCGTGTCATCCGTTCAAATGCTGTACAATAGAATATGATGACTAAAACCTGATAAGATGCTTTTAATCTGATATAAAAATCCAAAATCCAGATACTACACTACGTTTCCTGCCAACGTTTGATGTTTGAACTGTGTGGAACTAGGAAGCAAGAGCATGAATTTCAAGGAAACGAAAACCAGGGAAGATTGAACCCTTGCATGTCATTGCCCTCCATTGAAGACACGGAAGTAAGTTTCTTCACAAGACTATTTATTCCCTCTTGATTAATGTCAAGAATAGCATCAGCAGTCCTTATAACCCCTGGATTCTGGCTGTTAAGTACTGAGAAAACCACTGCAGGTTCATTGCCAACATTCAGGCAAAAGTGAAGTAGGTCTTTGGGGAACACAAACACTTCTCCTTCCTTGAGTATTTTTTGAAAAGGTTGGTTTTTGGTGTCTACAAAGCCTGCAATTACAGTCCCTTTGCTGACAAAGAACATCTCTGAGGACCTTGGGTGCGAATGTGCTGTTACCAAACCGTCCACATCAAGATCAGTCCTCGCGATGGAGAGGCCAAGAGTGTTCAGACCAGGGAAATCCGCAGCTGTCACAATGGTCACCGAGGAACGAAAAAGATTGTGGGTGTCCCCGGCATGACTTAGTTTAATTGACTTGAAATCTGAAGCTGTGACGCTGGCTGGATCTTTACAAGGGAAGCCATTGATAAAGACAGTTTGTTTTCCTGTAGTAGCAGTAGGACAAAGGTCCTGGAGATTATCACAATCTGCAAAGCAGACTAAGATGCAGGAGAATAGTGAGACACAGCAGAGAACAAAGGTTTTCATCTTGTTCTTATCTTGTTTACTAAAGAATGTCCTGCTCTGTTTTATAATCTCAACTTCCTAGGTTGCAAGAAATGGAAGTTAAGTACGAGGCTTAGATTTCAATATTAGATTCCAAGTGGATTATCTTGCAAGAAGAGCATTGCTGATAATACCTTTCCAACTTAGAAACAGACAGAAACATAAGATAACTTTTTAAAAGCCTAAATCTCTACCCTTTCTTGCCACACCAGGAAAGCAAGCGGCTCTAACGATAAGACATATTACTTCTCTCAATTTTATTGGTAAATTAATGAACAAGCATGCCTGAATACTCTCCATACGTATAAGAAGCAAAGACACATAGTAAATCAGGTATTCGTGTTCATTAATATAGTAACTACCTTTGACATTTCACATTAACAAGTTGAACATAGTACCAAAGTTGAAAAGATGTAAAAAGCATGGTCCCATTATGCCACGAGCCTTCAAATTACTCCGTAGCACATGCCATGTAATGGCAAAGATTGGAACTTTTTGTTGATGTATCTCTACAAGGAAATAATCTGGTACCAAATCAAGAAAAATGACTTGCAAGATAACAACAATAAATGTAGATTAAACATCATTAACAGCAATTAAAATCAATGGTTCTGTCACTTGGCTAAGAGTAAGATTCAATCATCAGGAAGAAGTCTCTCCTATCTGTCATTTAAATTCATTGGGACAGCTTAAAATATTATGATCTAACCAATGAAGAATGAACCAAACAGAAAACTACTTGAGCTTCAATCCTCATTGTGAAAATTCATCTATTTCTTATTGCAATCTTCAGTAATACAGTTGCTCAAGTCAGAGTCCTGCAAACAGACTTTGGATGAGTAATCATCTGGACTGGTAAGAATCTCGGAGATAAACTTTATCAAGGAGCAAAGTCCACCCAAGAAGTTATGATCAATAACACCTTTCCCTTCCACAACATGGGCAAAGTCAATAAGCTTGACTTGAGCACCTGGACTCCCTTCCTTCACAACTGATTCCTTATCATGGAGTATGAGGACTGAACAAGAATTCAAGTGGTAAATGGTTTGATCCTCAAACCATGCCTTTAGCTCCAATAATTGAGCCAAAATCCCACTAGAACCACCAAAAACAGTGGATGCAAAAGAGCAATCTGGGACTGAATTTGGATCAGTAGGTGATGTAGAAGATACAAATTTTTTCAGGATCAATCTAACCTCATCTGCAGTAAGATTTTGGACAGACTTCTTCCCAGCCTTCCAGAGTTTTGAGTGTTTGTTTCCGTAAATTTGCAACCCAGAAATCCTAAAACCCAATGACAAGCTGCTGCTTTCTCTATCTTTCTTCAAACACTTTTGGATATAGTCCTCAGATGCCTCAGCATACCATGTTCTTGAACCAATTTTAATGTCCATGATTGATGGATGTTGTAAATTTGAGATAAGATCCTCCAATACAAGGTGTGGGCGCAGGCCAGATCCATCTGATGCTTCTAAAAGCTGAGTACCATAGAAGGAAGGAAAGAACTTACGAATGTGGTCAGGAACCCTTGTATTGGAAGAGAAGGATGTATAAAATGCCACCTCTACAGAGCCTCGCTCGTCACCTTGTAGAGGCTTGTAGAAGCGGCCTGAATCATCAATGAGAGGGCCAAGCTGTCCATTACAGGCTTGGTGACCAGCAACTTGATGTTCAGGGATCTTAAGCATGATATTATCTATGCGTCAGTACAACATTTACCTGCATGGTACATGGATATAACTCTGATTAAACAACCATAAACGGAAGAACTTCCACGAGTCCACAAAGACTAATAAAGATATATGACAGAGAATTACATTTCTCATCAAATTCAACAGGGTCATTGGTGATCCCATCTGGACTAAAGAACAGATTCCACGAACAAAAAGCACACGAATATTCATTTGAGTACACAGATCAGCACTATGAACGAGCCACAAGTAAAACATCGCTTTCATATCAACTAAATCTACTCCAACCATTTGATTACACCTGAAGCATTTATTCAGGAATTTCCTAATCGTATTTCATGGCATTTAGCATCCCTTCGATGATCAAGAAACATTCCAACCAATAGAATAGTGGATCTAAAAGACACGTGCCTGCTCTTTTCACAGAAAAGCACATCGGCAAAGTTCATTCTTGGCAACAAGATGGGTTTTCAAGTTCATTACTTTAACCAAAAGAAAGGAAACCATTAGACTAATTTTAGATCCAACACAGAACAATCCAAGCCCAGATCCCAAGCTTAACATTTACAAACTTTTCAAAAGAAATCTATAATAAAGAACAAAGACCCATTAGTTTAACTACCATCGACTAGCCAACAACACATCCAAACAACCCTCTTACCACCTAAAATCACTTTTCCCATACAATGATGCTTAAACAATTAATAAATTTAAAAAAATGAATAACCATGAAAGAGAGAGTTTCATCACCTTTTTCCCCTAACCAGAGAATCTATACTCGAGCTTTTCAGGACCAGAGCCACTACAAGAAGCCAAACATGGGCATCGGGAGAAAAAAAGAAAGCAGATAAAGGGGAACAAGGACGCCAAAAAGTAGTAAAGTACTCCGTATCCATGTCACAGATTCTCAAATCCCCGATTGGGGTAAGTTGTGCAATTCTTTGGGGTCAGTAAGGGTAAAATCGGGTAAACGTTCATAATACCGTGGGCAGTTAAAGTCAATGGTGACCATACGACGCCGTCTAAAGTAAATTTCACGGTTTGCAACTCAGCGTGCATGGCCGGCGAGTCGGCGACGACGTCGACCCAGAAGGGAAAGAGTTGACTCGTGATCAGCGCCTGACGTGTCGATTTTAATTTTAATACCATGTTAAAAATTTATTATTACTGTTAAATAAGATATCACTCATTTAATTTAATATTTTCATCGTGGTCGTACTTAAATTTCAAGTTCGCAATCAAGTAAGGTCTAGAAAAATTCCGCATTAGTGGCTACAATTTATCATGAGTTTATTGATAAATACAACATATTAAATATTTATTAAAAATAATGAAAAACAATTCAAAGTCTCGAGAGATCCCAAAGTCTAAGTATTAATTTGTTAATTAATTAACTAATTTTCACAAATCAATTAATTTTTGTAAATTATTATCTCAAAATTCTAATATCCAAAAATACAAAAACTATTTAAAAAGAATTATCATTCAATTTAGTTTAAATTATTATTATAAATTAATAGATATTAATATTTTAATAAATATATTTTCTTTTAGTTATTTTTTAAATTTATTTTTATGAATTTATTTCTTATTTGTTATATAATAATTATATAATAATCAATTAAACCTTCCAATTTTAAACTTTTTATCTTGCTTTTTATTTTAAATTTTGTCTTTAAAATATTCATAAATACTAATGTTTTAAAAACCGGATCGGTGATTGAACCGGAGACGCAACTGTGTCAAGGGTCAATGGTTCAACTGGAATTTAACCATGATCGAACCGGTGACTAATAAATATATAAATTTTTATTTTATATATTACATATGCAAGATAATTTTTAAACACAATATTTAATTATTTATTTATCTAATTGTAAACTTAACTTAAACCTTCAAACTTCAAAATTTACAATTTTTTTAAAAAAATTACCAAATATAACACAAAATAAGATAACAAAACTCACTAGTCATATTTCATCAAAAAGATTAAAACAAAGATCACTAATCATAATATTTATTCAAGTTGAAATCATTAAAATTAAGATATTTTAAATGAACCGGTCGGTTCATTTTTTCACCGGTTCAACAGTTTTTACCGATCCCACCGTAAAATAAACGGGTCAGTTACTCACAAAAAAATATGGCTAAATTGGATCATTTCATACTTCAAGTCATCGATTTTTTGGTCCGACCGATCGGTTCAATCCGATTTTCAAAACACTAATAAATACAGTTTTTAACAGTTTCTCAACACCTCTTCAAAAGGGGGCGTGATCCTCTATCCCAATAACCCTGACCTAATCAATCCTAACCATTCATTTATGTAGGTCCTACATAAATAAATAATTGGGATAAACTGAGACAGAATTAAGCCAGAATTAACAGGTCAGAAGATTTGAGGGGCTTAAGAAGGGCATAAGATCACTCGTTCCTCAATCGCTATGCCTATTCTATTATGAGATTAAAACGTCGACATTTTAATAAAACCAAATGTCTCGGCTTTACTCTCGCCTAAGCTAAGCCAACGCTCCCTCGTTCTTTTGATTTTCCTTCCCGCTTTACTTCTTCGATCTTGCACCTATTCTTCTTTTAACTCTTTCCATCTTCCTTTTGCGTTAACTCATGGAACCTCTCCTTCCTAGGCTGAGGCATGCAGTATGCTCTTTACCAACAAAGCTTTGTAATTTTGTTCTCTATCAATTATTTCTGGGTATCTTCTATTTTTCATTTCTTTAGCAACCAGATGATATGCTTCTCAAATTTGCCCATGGAAGGGGTAGAAAGTAATGATGAAGCAAGAGCAAGATAAGCTAACCTTACTCCATCGACCCAGACCTTGTTGTTTAGCTTGTTCTTCAAGCTGTAGCAAGTCAGCAAGGAAAGGACTAGCTTCCCCTTTCTGTTGAAACTGCAATATATCACGCAAAGTTAAAATCTTCCATTGATTCAATACTTATCCCCTGAACTGAATGCAATCACAACGTAAAAGATTTAAACCAAATATAAATCAAAATAGACAGAATGCAGAAAAATCCAAATTTTAGATCACTTAATGCAAGAACACTTCCAGATCGATTACATCGAACTAGTCCAAGCGGTTAAAATCTATCAAAAATAACACAAATCTCCACCTAGAACTGATCCAGGCAAAAGCTCAAACCAATGGCTCGATCCAATCACTCGATCGCATCAATAAGCGCATCACTCCATCAACATAGCAAAATAAAACTACCAAACAAAAGTTGAGAAAAACTGAAACTTCGAGCTAGAAATCTGCATTCACACACTCATAAACCTCGTGAAAACAAGAGATCTGCTGAACTCAAGAATGGCGGTTACCTACATCTCTCAATTGTGAATCCTGATCAAGAAAATCTTTAAGGAGAAGAACGAAAAATCAGATTTTTTTTCTTGTGTTTTTTGGGTCTTTTTTCGAGTTTACAACTGCAAGACGGCGGATCGAATAAAATAGAGACTGTGAAGCACTGCTCTGGGGGACGTGATGACCTACTCCAAACTATATCGAATAGTTGTTATAATTTATTTTACCCACACATTTATTTTATTTATTGAAATTATTAGCATAAATGATTTTATTTGCTTGTGTTGATATTGTTTAGACGAGAAATTACTTCATTTAAAATTGATTTCTTTTTATTTTCCTTTTATTTTTACTTGGATTTAATGAATTTTTTAAAATAGATCAAAAATTAAATTGATAAAATAAAATATTTAAAGTCTTAACTAATATCATTATAAAATTAGTATATAATAAAAAGATTAGATAATTGAAATTTTGAAATAATATTAAAGAAAGATATTATATTTATCTGTTGAATGAAAATTCAACTAATAAATTTCTCAATTTCTTAATCATAAGGATTATTACAGTAAATATCTGAAACAACCTCTCTAAAGGATAATGTTGTATATAGGAATGTCAATTGCCTAGGTCACTCCTGGTCTAATCAGGCTCGATCGCGGGCTATGGTGGCTCGTTGCTCGATAAGCCCGAATAGGTCAACTAGTGGCCCAACCCAACCATTGAATGACCGGCTTGTGGTTTGACGGGCTAGGGGGTCGGCCCAACCCGGCCCCACTATATTTTCTAAAAAGAAAAACATAAAAAATGATGTTATTTTTTAAGTAACGATAGGGCTACAACCGGCCTATGTTCGGCCAGTGGCCCAGTCAACTCGAGATCCCTAATTGTATATTACTGGATCTCTCTATAATCCATGTCTCCTACAGGGTGTTGTTGTAAGGATTACTAATTATTGGAATTTACAATGTTGAAAGATTGGGTAATTATTAGCATAATTATGATATGTAAGAGTGATGAGGGTAATCCTTAGAAGAAGTTCTTTGTGTTATTACTAAGAAAGATGTTTGACTTTGTTGGATTTCTATAATTTATAAAGTTACCATGTTTTAGTTTTTGAACCTAGAATTCTACTTCAAAAAGCTATAATTTCAGTTGGAAAATATGTTATTAAGTAATTGGAAATTGAAATGTATGCTTTATTATTAAAATTTAGTTATAACTTTATTAAGTAGTTGGAAATTGAAATATATGCTTTATTGGTCAATTTTAATTATAATTTTTACAAATGTTGCAATTATTCTTAGTAGATATAAGAGATAGATATATTAATAATTATTTTTACTACTAATATATCAATAGAAATTATATTTGTTAACGTCAAATATATGGATATATAATAAAAAATTACTCACAAGACAATAACTTTTAATATTATGATCATAAGAATTAAATGCAACTTGAGTGATTAATCATTTGCTATTGAATTGCTTTAAAAGATAATTTTAAATGTTAATTAATAAAAAATCAAAATATTAAGATTTATTTTGAAGTATAAGGACTAGTTTGTATGTCATATATTTAATTTTTCTTTCTACTTTAGCGCATTTCTAAATAATTAATTAAATTTTTTTATTATTAACTAATAAATATATAATTGGATTGGAAGAGTTTAAAATTTTTAATTTTAAAATTGGTATTACAAATTGGTTCAGCCAGATTTTGGCGAGGTTGCGTATCATTGTTGAGATCCATGAGGATTGCTTGTATCAGCTGCGATGTGCCTGCAAAACAAAGAAGGCACGTCGGGGGTGGGTTCCCGATTAGCCCCTCCGACGCTCAAGTCAGTATTTTTGTGGAGGTGAGGCAGCTGAATGTACCGAAAACTAGGTTATGATTGCGTACCTGAATCAAGGTAGAACATTACCTTATATATGAAGCAATAGCTAGGTTTAGGTCTTTACGTTTGTAGATCTTTGTGTTTGCATGGGAGTCTCTCACATGTAGATGGGCTGGAGGAAAGCATAGATCGGGCTTGGGCCTGACATAGATATTAGGTGTGAGACTAGCCCTTGAAGGATGGACCGATCGGCCCACAGGTCGCTTTGACTGGATCCGGGCCAAGCACGACCAACTCGACCAGGTATAGTATTATATCAATACCGATTAATATTAGGTATCATTTCAAGTAATTTTGTAATTTATAAAATAGTTCCTAAATTTTTTTACAATTACAAAATAGTCCTTCAATATATTATACTGTATAATTTATAAATTTACACAAACTTTATCTCCAAAAATCATAATAATAAAATTTTAAGATAATAACAATTTATTTATTTTTCTTAATATTATTTTCACATATTCTACATATAAATAATAACCATATAATCAAATGGATACTAAATATAAGATTCTAAATCATATAAATTAAATTATGTCTGTTAACAAAAAATAATAATTACAATTGAATTAAAAGTGATACAAACACCATAAAAATTTATTATAATAATTCTTAATTTTGAAAATAAAAATAATATTATCGTAATTATAATTATAAATTAAAAGATAAATAAAATTTGTCATTTTAATTATATTTTTAAATAAATTAATTAACAATATATTAAATTTTATTCAATAATTCAAATTTTACAGTATACAATTTACTTTCAATTTTAAAAAATTAAAATATAAAATAATGAAAAGAAATCCATATCTATGAACCTATAAAACTAAAGCTTATTGTTAGTCACCATGTTTAAAATAATAAAACTTTAAAAGAATTATAGGATATAAAAATTACACTTTGCTTGGGCCTCTCCACGCGTTAAAACACCTAAAATCCATAATTGCTTATTTTTTGTGACTTGTGCTTCAATTTGCAACTAAATGCTCTTCTTCCTCTTCTACTTGTCACAAATACTTTATTTCTCTCAATCTACTGAGTTTTAAACTTTGTCCATCAGTCTAGCAACTAAAACTATGCTATATGCTCAACATAAGTTGCTTTGTTTGTGACAAGCAGCAATGATAGTATGGAGGTGTAGTAGTGGCAACGATGGAGAAGCAAAATTAAAGGAAGAGACGATGGTGGAGAGTTGCCAGAGAGGAGAATCGAGAGACAAAGTGGCTGAGTGAAGGAGAAATGTGTGAGAGAGGTGAGAGAATAGCAGAGTAGGAGCATCCAGGTGGGAGGTTTTAACAATTTTTTCGCAAAACTCCAGATTTTTAAAATTTATGGTATTAGTCGATATTCGACAAGTATTGGTTGATATCGGTATCGATGACCAGTACTTATATACCTAATTTTGTAACATTTTATGGTCGGTATGGTACGAAACACAAAATATTGCTTTCAACATTTGTTGTTGTATCTTAATTTCTCAATTTATCCCTTTTCATTCATTTATTTGCAAATTGGTCCTTAAACAATAATTGGTTTTCAACCCCCATTTTTTCTTCATTTTGTGATATTAATCCTTTTATTCCACCAAAACTTTTTTCAATCTCAAAATTATTTTAAAACCCTATTTTCTATTTTAATTTCCAAAAATAAAATCAAATAAATAATTAAAATACTATGAAATAAACTATATAAATAGAAAAAATAACTAGACAAGATATATTATGTATTTAAAAAAGGAAAAAAAATCTAAAGAGTTTTGATTGATTTAGAAAGAATTTAATTGATGATTTAAATTTTAAAAGAAATAAAAAATGTATTTTAAAATAATACAAATTGTTGAAAATTTTAACGCAATAAAATTCAAATTATTAGAACAAAATGAACGTGTCTAATGTAAAGAGAGTTTTCTTAAGCTTCTAATTGAACTTCTTCCCATTTAGGTTAATTGGTCAAATTTTAAAGTATGTTTATAAAATTAGTCACCATTTATGGTGACTAAATTAGTTAAGATCTCTTATGTACGGCTCTTAGGCATTTTTTTTGGAAATGGGTTATCATTAGTCACCGTACCTTCATCTTTGACCACCACTCCTTTAGCCTCAACTTCTTCCAATATTCATCTTCAACCTCAAGAATTTAGTCACCAGACCTTAAATTCAAGAAATCACTATAAACCCTAATCTTAGTCCTTCCTATATCTCAACTCATGACTTCTCAATTCTAACCCTTAACCTGACTTCCTTTCTTCCCCTTTCTTTAAAGGGTTGTCCAGTGTATAAAGCTTCCTACTTTGTGAGGATCAGGGAGGGTTATTAATTGTATGTAATCTTCCATATGTACTTTACAAAGAAGTTGTTTTCGTGACTCAAACGCGTGACCTTCCAATCATAAAGGAGAAACTCTCTTCAAACAACCCTCTAAATTCTATTCCTTCCCATAAACCAAATTTGAGAAAAACCCAAGCTCCTATTAAATCTTTACAAGAAAAGTTTGGAGCCAAGTTGTAAGGGATAAAACCCCACGAGGCAAACTAAGGTACATTGTGCAAGTAGAAGGAGACGATCTGGAGGGAATCACATTGCCTATAGAAATACTCCGAGTAGGAAAATTAAGATGGACTAGCACTATATGTGGTTACTTTATCGAAAAAGACCATCTTATCCATAAATGAAGATACGGACATAAGCTAGATGGCACAAAATATGACTAAAAAATACTCATAAATTAGGAGGATCTTTTTTTTATTAAAGTTCAATACTAAAACTAACTCTTTGAAAATGGAGTTAAGTCCTTAGCAAGTTAATGGGAAGCCATTACTACTATAACAATGGAGATCAAGGATGATACTAGATAGATTTAGCATAAGAATAATTCCAATTTGGGTTCATTTTTATAATATCCCATTAGAATACTATTCTACCATTAGATTAAGCTAAGTAGATGGTTCCATTGCAAAACCAACATGCATGGATCAAAGCACTACTTTGAATATAATTGGTACGCAAGAATCTGGTTAGAGGTAGAGGTGAATAAACCTTACCTAAAATGATAGTACTTAAATATTAAATAAAGATGGGAGCTTAATAGAGTCCAAAATTGCAGTTACTTACAAATGGAAGCCATAAAGGAAAAATTAAACAAGATTATGGAAATAAATGAGAAAAAGATCCAATATGGGGGACTATAAGGAGATAACGAGATTAAAAGATAATAGGCCCAGTATAAAAGGAGCTAAGGAATCTGCCAAAGTTGTTCATTGAATGGAAAGGTGACTCATTCAAAATAAGACCAAGGAGTAAAAGAATACTCCTTATAAGGGAGTTAATATAAGATCAAATCACTAAAATGATGTATTTAAGGATGGTTGGGTCGGTCGTGATGGGTCTGGGCTCAGACACAACGACCCGTGGGCCGATAGATCCACTCATCAAAGATGC
>JAOSBK010000005.1:22154917-22171115 GCA_027568895.1 Erythroxylum shatona | reverse complement strand
TTATTATTATTATTATTATTATTATTATTATTATTATTATTATTATTATTATTATTATTTCTATTCTTATTCTTATTATTGTTATTATTATTATTATTATTATTATTAAAAAGTACTTTTGGAAGTAAAATTATAAACATGCATGCAAAGTCAAGAATGACACTTATTTTGAATAATTAAAATCTATCTAAAACGACTTTTATTTTGAATAGGACTATAAGAGGGAGTAGTTAATAATATTATTTTTTAGTTAAAGGTAAATGTGTCATATAAAATAATTGAATTTAATTATAATCTTATTGGATTTATTTCAAACAGTGTAACTAAATTCAATTCTAATATTTTTAAATTTGTTACAAACAGTATAAATTAACTTAAATTCAATCTCATTAATATAATTGAATTCAATTTATTAATGAATTCAATTCAAAAGTTTACAATTAACCTCTACGAATACCATTTCTGCGATTTGAAGAATAGACAAAGCTTCCCCCTACCTATCTTTATCTATTCAACGAAATCCATTCTTCTTCAATGAAAATCTATTCTTCTTCAAGACAAATTTAACCCTCCCCAAACTTCTCCTTCTTCCACGTCTGACGAGCCTCCCTCCCTGCATCCATTCCTTATCTTCTTCAAGCTCGTGATTCTCTTCTGTTCCTCATGATTTTTGTCTTCTGTAAGTGGCTATTTTTGTGATTTTCGTCTTCTGTAATTCCAATGCGGGTTCTGGGTATTTCTTTTGTCTTCTGTTTTCGTTATTCGATTCATCTCTTAGGAACATCTCTTCTGTTGCTGAACTGAAAAGGGGATTGCATTTTCTACGTTAAATTTTGAATCCCTAAGAGGGGATTCTTGAAGTCAACTGGTATCTCCAGTTTTTCTTAATCGATCGAATAGAATAGGTTGGTTTGTGTTCATACGTAACTGGTATGAATCATCCATGGAGATTATATAATTTGATTGACCACTTATTCTCAGTCTATTTAATTGTTCACCACTATGAAAAGTCAGTATGTTGACGTTAAGTTGAGTTTCTGGGCTTTATTCGCAGGAAACGTTTCACACGTGTTCTCATCCTTTGCTCTCAATCTTTAAAGGGAAGTGTAAAATCCTAACATTAATGTTTACTATTGCTTTGTGCTTTACTAATAATTTTCAGGCATGCTGTTGTCTTTGTTTCGTTAATCCATTTTCTTATTCTTCCTTGTTCAATTTCGATTATTGGCATTATTATTTTCTGTTATTATCTTCATTAGGCAAAATCCATGCTTCTTTGTCTAGTTCTGAGTTTTGCCTTTCTATTTTTGGTGGGCAAATTTTATTTCATGTTAGGGGCGTAGGGTAGATGTGTTTTGTTTATGACATGGGGTTTTGAGGGGTATCTCTCTTTCTTTCATGTTATTACCTTGTCGTTTGGGAATACATATTTGAAGATACTATTAGTGCCTAAAAAATTTGGCTTCTTGGCCATTTGCTTTTCTTCTTTTTTCTTTGGGATTCTTTCAATTGTAGATATTTTGGGTTACATACTGGACGTTGGATGCAGATGAGGTGGGTTAAGCATAGCATGTCTCTTTAAAGGTTGGTCTGTGAGCTCTTTTATTACTAATTAGATATCTATATACAAGGTTGCCAGGTGATTACGTTTTCATAGAATAGTGGTACTGATGTAGCCACTAGTCCATGCGTCCTACATTAGAATTTGCATGGTCACGATCGTTGTGCTTATAGTATGATTTTGACTGTTCATTGTTATTTGAAGGGCAATGGCAAGATTTGGTTTGGACTCCTTGGACTAGAAAGTTCTTGAATGGTAACCATGTTTGCTTGTTTTAGCCTTAATCATTTCATGTATACACTTACAACTGAATAAAGAACTTGCTGGAAATCATTTATCAATGAACTTGGTGGATGTAAAGAATGGTTTTTCAGGGCCAAGTAGATTACCATGTACGTTCCTAATTAGATGTAGTAATGAGATTGTTTTAACTTATGTAATTATCCTGGGTAGTACTTCGTGGATATTGCCCACTAGCGTACATGAAAAGAATCAAAATTCAGAGAGAATAGTCTATAAAATGGCATTCAAGTCTGCAGATTCGTGAGCAAATAGAATCCAAGTGTTCTATGAAATTGAAACCTTAGGTTTATGGCATTCTGCAGATTGTCTTCAAGTCTTTTGTAGAATTGGGACATGATTACATGATTAACACTGCTATTAGAACATTGGCTTTGTCTTAAAACAATTACGGAGTAAATAGAATAGATTTTGCATGGTATGCACTATGCCTGCCAAGCTTGCTAGATATGCTTTAATCTAGTAGTTTTGTAAAATGGCTGAAAGGAGCTTGCAAAGAGTGCAAGTGCTATATTCAATTACACATAGAAGTTATTAAATTTTGATGCATTTTTTCAAATGATTAGATTGTGTCACTTGATTTCCTAAAGTTGGGTTGATTGATTCTAATTCTGATTCCAGACTCTGGTAGGATATGCTAGGATAGCATATTGTTTTACCCCCAACACTGGGGTCTGAAACCTGGAAAACTCAACCATTATTTAGCTTTTCATTCCCTTGGTTAAGCAAACGAGACCAGAAATCTTCATGCCTTTCTACTTAACTCTCTTTTTTTTTGTTGATTGGAGTACAGGTTCTTATAGTTAACCAAGTAATAGAAATACTGCTCAAATTTCTAGAAGCAAGAGATTGGAAGGCTTCGTTCTTTCAAGTCATTCCTCAGAGAAAAAGAGGTGAAGTTGAACTGGA
The DNA here is from genome assembly GCA_027568895.1 of Erythroxylum shatona. Classification (NCBI taxonomy): domain Eukaryota; kingdom Viridiplantae; phylum Streptophyta; class Magnoliopsida; order Malpighiales; family Erythroxylaceae; genus Erythroxylum; species Erythroxylum shatona. The sequence goes on along the minus strand of JAOSBK010000005.1, from coordinate 22,168,345 downwards.
AAAATTCAAAGAAGGAAACTCAAACGAGCATTGGGGAAAAGATGAGCCTTTTGAGAAGAGAAAGAAGTGCATTGAAATGTCCAGCTAGCTGACATTACTAACTTGGAATTCTTCATTTTTATATTGAAAATTGAACATAGATATTTTTTTTCCAATGTGAGCTTCTCTCATTTTCTTCATATACTTTACAGCATAATCCTCTTTTCTGTTTTGGTCAAGGATAAAACAACTTGTGGGGCCATAACCCCTTCATCGTACTTGAATGTGCAAGATTGTTGTTTACATGATGAAAACAACTCTCAACCGGAAGATAGAATTGCCCCAATTTGGTCTCTTACTATTATTCAAGTAGAAAAGAACATTTTTCTTCATATGCACTTGCTTGTAATTGATCTTCATTATGGATTATTTACCAGGATACAAACATAGTATCTAAGGAACATAATGAAGATTAAAATTCGGCATAATATTCATAAGTGGAATAAAAACATATTATAATATATTAAGAGGTTTCTTTTCTTGATTCTCCATGAATGTATTATATATCAAAGTTAAAACTAATTTTAAAAATCGACACAAATAATAATAATAATAATAACAATAATAATAAAAAATTAATTTCGTAGTAGTAGTAATACTAGTAGTAGCAGCAGCAGCAGTAGTAGTAGTAGCAACAGTAGCAGTAGCAAGAGTAGCAGCAGTAGCAGCAGCAGCAGTAGTAATAGTAATAATAATAATAATAATAATAATAATAATAATAATAATAATAATAATAGAAGAAGAAGAGGAAAAAAATTAATAATAATAAGGAATTTAATAATCATAATAATAAGAAAATAAATTTTGTATAATAATGATAATAAAAATAATAATAAGACAATTAGTTTTGTATAATAATAATAATAATAATAATAATAATAATAATAATAACAACAACAACAACAACAATAACAGCAATAATAATAAATTAAAAATAATAAGAATAATAATAAGTACAAAATTTATAATGATAATAATTAATAATAATAATAATAACAATAATTAATAAATAATAATAATAATAAGATAATAAATTTCATATAATAAATTTAATAATAAAAATAAAAATATTATTAAATTGTGATAATAATAAGAATAATAATAAGTAGAAAATTTATAACAATAATTAATAATAATAACAATAATAAGATAATTAATTTTGTATAATAAAATTAGTAATAATAATATATTAATAATTAATAATAATAACAATAAATAATAATAATAATAATAATAATAATAATAATAATAATAATAATAATAATAAATTTCGTATAATAAATTTAATAGTAAAAATAATATTATTAATAAATTGTGATAATAATAAGAATAATAATAAGTATAAAATTTATAACAATAATTAATAACAATAATAATAATAATAAAAAATAGAAGAAGAAGAAAATTACTAATAATAATAATAACAAATAATAATAGAAATACTAATAATAATAATAAAAATAATGATGACGACGACGACGACGACGACGACGATGAAAAGGAGGAGTTTAATAATATAATTAAGAATAAAAATTGATAAATTTAATAATAAATAGAAAATTTATAATAATATTTAATAATAATAATAATAATAATAATAATAATAATAAGTTAATAATAAACTTATTATTAATAATAACAATAATAATAAAAATAAGGGCATTTTGGACTTTTTGTTATCTATTCCTTTCTTATTCCAAGTTTATATTTTCAAATCAAACATTGGAATAGAAATTCTTTATCTATTCCATTCCTTAAACCAAACAAAGTAATACTCATTATATTCTATTCCTCATCTTTTCTATTCTTAGGAATAACTATTCTATTTCCTACCTATTCCATTCCTTGAACCAAACAGGCTGTAAAAGCTTTTTGTTTTTCGTTGCGCTCGTGATTCGATCATGGTTAGATTTCATCGGTTTTCATTAGGTGATTAAATGATGTTATTTCATTAATCTTCATTTGTTGTATTAATTTTAGGTGACTTGTATTAATAGTTAGAGTTTCTAAAACATGTGGCAAGTCACGTCAACTTAATGGAGACAATAACGTTGGCTATAATTGAAAAAATTAAAAGTTTGATAATTTTATTGTCATCTTTTAAAATTTGAGCTAAAATTGAAAAAAATAAAATTTAAATATTTTATTATCACTGTTGAGCAAAGTTCAAAATTTTTAAAATTTACTTATTTAGCCCTTTATTTTAAGTCTCTGCCTCTCTCTGCGAGTAAAATCAGCCACCTCTATTCATTCGCCCCAACCAATACCTCTGTTCCTACGAAACTGCAAAACAAAAAAATAAAACGAAAAAAAGGTAAACCAATCAATATTTCTTGTGTCGATTTGTGTCCGTACTAAAATAAAGAGCAAAAACCAACCAATTCAGATTCTGTGTTTTGGGGCTTTATGAGGGAAATCGATAAATCGCTGCCTCCTCCTCCGCCATTATTTGCTTTAGCAGAGGGCTTGGATTTGCCGGTGTTTCGGTACATTCTTCTCCGTTAACGAGCAATGCCTGAATCGTCCGAGGTCTCTTTATCTCTTCTCATCCATCCGACTTCCTTTTGCCTTTTTGTTTTTAATTTTGGGGTTAACGAATGAATGTTATGAGGTGATAATTTTATCTAGAGAACCAGTTTATATGGTGTTTGACTTCGTTCGCGAAGAACTGAATTGGTAACATCCATTCAAATAGTTGCAGCCAGCCTATTGAAATTGTTCAACTTTGTCTGATGGAAAAAAGAACACACCTTTCTTGATATTCTTGTTAGATATTTTTCCTGCTAATGTTTTATTGATCTACCACAAATTTGATATGCCCTGTTATCATTGTTCCTTTGGTTGCTTGGGATGTGCGTTGCTGTTTCTGTCTCACCTTAAAATTAATTCCTCCGATTGTTTTAGAATAAAGGCTGTTGTTTTTATAAATTTGTTTACTTATGCTTCATTTAATTTCGAATAAAATGACTTGCTTTCATTTTTTAAGAAACAAAAACATACTTGCTGGTTTTTCTTACATTCGTCTCGTAAGTCATTGTTTCCGCACCTGCATGGACAGCTTTTGACGACCGTAGTGGAGGATTATGAAGCAACTTGTTGGGGTTGTGGGGTGCGCCTTCTTCTTCCATCATACTCGACTGTTTTCAAGTGTGGCTGGTGTGGAGCAGTAACCAAGCAAAATGAACAAAAGTCTGATAACTATTACTTATGGTGGAGACAGATCCGTGACCGGTGTTTTGTATGTGTTCTTCTTGGCTTCATGCTTTTTGTGATATGTATGTCGCCACATTCTCTCTTTCTCTCAGCCAATGCGCTATTTTCATGTGATTGCTACCTTTTAACATCTTGAGTGGGCCGTAACATTGTTAATTTCACTTGAGCAAATTGGTACAATTTCCCCCTTTTTCACCATTAAAAACCTTGAAGATTTCAAGCATGATTTTGATAGTGATAATAAGATTCGATGAAAACGGTAAGAACTGATTATAGAAATGACATTAACAAGAAGTTAAAATAACTCGATTGAAGTGCTATCTTTATATAACACACACACACACACACACACTCTGAATAACAAACATGCATGCAAGCACTCAAACACATACACTCTTTCTTTTTCTTTAGCAAATGACTGAAAGAAATCTTATTGTAATACTGATATTTTTGACACTTCTGAAGCCAAGTTTCAACGCCTTTTTCATTTTCAGTTTCTTCTTCGTTCTTCTCAACTTTGTCTTCCTTCTATTTCTCTTTATATTATACAGTCATTTCATTTTTCACCTGCAAAATCCCCTTCTTCTTTTGCTGCATTTTGCTACTTGCAGAACCTTGTGTGTACAGTCATGGAGAACCTTGTCTTGTTTCTTTCATTGATTCTTTTCTGTTTATCTCTTTCAATTGTTCATGACATAATCGAAGCAAAGAAATAGGTACATCACTTCTCTCTCAATATTTGATTTATGATTTATGGATGAATCATAGATACTTATTGACGAAAAAGAAAATGTGCGCACCCGGTAACACCATTGTGTATGGAAGAAATACTCCTAAAACATAGTAAAAAATCTCTTTCAAATGATTTTTTCCCCCTACTCCCAACTATTGGCTCCATAATGATCTATCCTCCTCAAAATCTCACCCATGAGTTTCTTCAAGTGATTCCTTGCCTTACTATAGTTAAATTGAGTCTATATATTTATGCCTTAAGTTTAAGGATACGAAGAATAGGAAGTTCTTTTTTGAATTTTGGGCTTTAACTTTGGGAATTCTAATTCTTTGTAAAAGTGGCTCTTTTTTGAGTGATTCTTAAATTCTAGAAGTTATTTCTATCAACTTATTGGCAGTTATACTTATAGTTTTATATATTTCAAACCTTATGAGTGATTTTGATGCAAAAGAGCTTAAAGTAGAATTGATGCGAAAGAGCTTTAAGTATATAGAAGAAATAAAAGAGAAAAATCAGTCAACCACAAGCCTTAGATATGTGATGTAAAGTTTATGAGTTATTTTTGGAGAACTTTGTTGAAAATACTGAACACTAAGTTTCAATTTTCAAGTTCTTTCCATCCTCGAACCAATGATCAAACAGAGGTAGTTGATAGAAGCTTGGGGTGTTAAGATACTTGGTTGGAGACAATGTGAAAAATTGTGACCTATTTCTCCTTATGACAATAGCTCAACACAATAGAGGTGGTGAGTATAAATAGGTCTACTGGTGAGAGCCCTTTTGAGATAGCCTTAAGAGTTCAACCAAGGAAGTCTATTGGTATGTTAAGATATCTGGTTGGAGACAATATGAAAAATTGGGACCTATTTCTCCTTATGAAAAAAGCTGTATACAAACAGAGGTGGTGAATATAAATAGGTTTACTAGTAAGAGCCTTTTTGAGATAGTCTTAAGAGTTTAACCAAGGAAGCCTATTGATCTGGTTTCTTTACCACGAAAAGCACAAGTTAGTATTGAAGCTGAAGGTTTTGCACAATACATGAGGGACATCGTTGATGAGATATGATGAAAGATAATAACCGACAACTTGTCTTATAAAAAACATATTGGTCAACATCGTTGATTGGTGGAGTTCTATGAAGGGGATATGGTGATAGTTAGGATTCATCCAGAGCGTTTTCAAAAAGGGAAATATAAGAAACTACATTCACGAAATGTTGAACCTTATAAGATAATCAAGAAGATAAGTGTTAATGCTTATGTTTTGGAATTATTAAGTGACATGGTAATAAGTCCTATCTTTAATGTTGCGGACTTAACTATTTATCATGGACAAGATGAGCAATCCCCTTCTGCAGCTGTAATAATTCCAACCATTCCTCATCTTAAAGAGGAAATAGAGGATGTTTTTGATGAACAAATTGTAGCCACAAAAGATGCGAGATATTAATAATTTCTTGTCAAGTAGCAAGAAGACCAATTTTTGATTGTACTTGGATTATAGAATCAAAATTTCAAAAGTTGAATTCAGGCTTATATGATCATTATTTTTCACATTCTATGTTGAGGCAAGCGGGATATAATTGATGCAAAAGAGCTCAAAGTATAAAGAAGAAATAAAAGAGAAAAAATTAGTCAACCACAAGCCTTAAGTTGGTCGGATGAGGATTGAGAATCGAGTTGACATTAAAAATAAGGGCTAAAATTTAGACTGTGTTAGGATTCCTTATTAGATAGGAAGTATTAGTAAGTTTAAATATGTTATTCTATTTTAGATATGATATCTTAGTTATTTATGATTTATAGAGTTTTTGTTAGAATAAGATTTAAATTTGTTAGGAACTCTTTCTTACTAGAATAAGGGATCTAAAAATTTTTCTATAAATATGTGTGCATTCAGCCCTTCAAGAAAAAACAATTTGAAATTTTTCTACAAATTTGAGTTTTCAACTAGAATATGTAACTCTTATTTTTAAAAGTGATTCTTAGACCCTAGGAGTGATTCTTAGTTTCCTTTTGTGTTCACTACAAAATTCCAGCAACCAAAATCCTAACTTCCAGCATATTAAACCCTAAAATACTAGCCTAATATTAGCTATATTTCTAATTTTGTGAATTTTAGCTACTAGTTAATAATTGTTCTATTTATCCTACATCAAATTCATAAGCCTATCCTTTTCTTTTTAATTCATAAACCTAGTGCTGCTGGTGATAGTTGCAAGAAATATGCATTGAAGTTCTTTATTTTGTGGGCAAACTAGATCCACAATTATTATTAGATATTACAACACAAATGGAAGAGTATTTCGATTGATAAAACATGTTGGTACATAGCGAAGTTTTACACATGGCAAAGAAAGAAGGGGAGATAGATTTTGACTGTCTAGATGAATGGAGACATATTTAGAGGAGGTTTAGATTTTGAGCTGTGTAGATTAATGGAGACATACTTAGAGGAGGTAACTTCTTAAGATGACAAGGATGGTACCATAAATCCCAAAAGAGAAAAACCTATATGATAATGATTAACCATTCAGGTTATTGTCATCAAGCTAGGGAGAGTGATGGAGCACAGGAACTAGATTGGGTGTTGTAGTTATTTTTTTAAGGAGTCCCATTGAAGTAGGTTTTTCCAGTTGCATATTTTACTAGTGAAATTTCTTTTTCCTTCTCAGAAATAGAATTTGAGGTTTTTTATCTTGGTAAAAATCAATGCTTGATTCCTTCCATTATGAGGATTTAGTGGCCAAGTCTATATATTTGTTTGTTTAGTTTATGAATGCAAAGAAGAGAGTTTAATTTTCTTCAGTTTTTGAATTTTAGCTTTGATTTTTTATGGTACACACAGCTTAAGACTGATTCCTAATTGAGAAGAGATTTCAAGGAACATGTTACTGCTGGATAGTATTAGTTCTATTTTTGTCAAAGACTAAGAATGATTGTTGGTTTTTGTTATCAACTCTAAGAGTCTCCTACTATTATCTTTTTTTTTAAATTGCTTATTCTTGAATTCCAGTACCCTAAATTGCAGTTATGAATTTCGATTGAATACTGTTTAGATCTCTTGTTCTGCATCACACCAATTTCTTTGGCGCAAATAAAGTATTAGTATAACATGATTTGTTCCTAAAATTCACTTTTAGGGTTCGGGAATCACTCCTATGTGAAAGATTTTCACTTAGAAAGCATCATAATTCTCCAAAATTTTAGAATTAAGAAAAAAAACTCTTTATCTTTTACCAATAAATTGAACATGTATAGATATGTATACTGGCTCTCTTAATCGTAATCAGGCAAGTGATCAAACTCTCAAAATAAACCTATTCTGGTTTGCCACCAAAAAGGAAAAGGAAATTAGAGCATTAAAGAAAATAACTAGGAATATCTATTTTAATGAAACCCTTGAAAAGCGAAAATTTACTAGTAATGAAAATGGCACCTGAACTTTTCTAGTTATTGTCACACACATGTAGGTTGATTATGATTACTTCCAAAGGGTGGGGTAATATTGTTATCTTATACTTATTTCGTTCTTAATAACTAAAAGTGGAAATATATATTCTTTTATGGTGCAAATTAGACTCCATTAGGTTAGGTGCTCTATAGAGACTTGCAGTTGAAACTTATGGTACATTGATAAGCTAGGGCTCATTATCTCCATCTTTAAAGAAAAGTTCCCTTGTCACTTAATTTTGGGGAGATTTGAAAACATAATCTTTCATGTTTATCTCATAGAAATTGGCCCAAATATTGCTTACATTACATGTGTAAAGAATGGTTTGGAAGATATTTGTTTATTTTCTAAGAAATTTGGAAGGCTATAAGAATATCTTGAGTTTGATGGAATTGGATCTATGATGAGATGATTTTATTTATTCACTCTCTTAATTCTACATATTCTGATTGGTGAGACGTCCTTCACTGTTTTCATTCTTGATGGTTAGGAATACATACATGAGATTTTCTTGGCTATTTTCTCTTCATGCTCATACGTTTGACTACTCATAAAAAAAGAATAATAGTGATTGTAACTTGATGAGAATTAGAAGGTGGAGTAAATTTGTCTTGTGGATGTTCCTTTTTCTCTCTTTTCCATAGTGTTTGTGGCATTTATCATCATGAACAGACACCGGTAACTTCATTGTTAAGGTTTTCTGATTAATCTCATGGTGTAATTTTATATCATTTGTTTATTAAATTCAAAATTTTATCACAATCCAGAATGGTAACGTCATGCACTTTCCATCTCTAGAAATTTAACACCAAGGAGTATCTTTGCCTGTGTATATTCCATTTTCCATTCTCATTATCAACTCAACTGTTTCTGATTTTTTGAAATACAGGTGGTGGTGTGTGGGCAGTATATCCTATTGTCTTCTCTACCAGCTATTTGTGGGGTATTCTCCATTCAGTCATAACAGTTCTCTTGTCGATAGCTACCATTTCAATGTTCAGTCTTTCCGCCTTCAGCTGTGCTGGAACACCACCAATCATAGAATGGGGTAGCTACCCAATTGTGGGCCAGGGTCATCTTGACAACTACACATTCTGCCACTATTGTTCAAGGCCCAAGTCTCCTAGAACTCATCATTGTCGTACGTGTGGAAAGTGTATACTGGACATGGACCATCATTGTCCTTTTGTAAGCATTCTTCCCTTGAAAATTTAGAATTAACCTTCTTCTGTATGGAATGTGCATGGAAGATCTTTTTCATTGAGTTGGATATTTTGCTTTTTTGCTATTAAACTTCCTATTTCTTGCATATTCAGCAATTTGGAATTTTTATCTTCTTTGAATACAAGGAGCTTGTAGTTTATGTATCTAAGTGGTTGGATAGAGGTTTTAGTTTTCATGCATTGAAGGAATTGATAGAGGTTTTTCCTTTTGAAACTTAGGGATAACGCTGAACTCTGGTGAGACTAAGTCCCATCTTTAGGTGAACTTAGGGACGTGGTCTGATTGACTCCTAAAGTGTCTGCATAGGAATTGAGCCTTGGTTGATTGAAAAGATCTTGTCTCAGTGCCAACTAGACTAACCTTTATGATTTCCAGAAAAGAGTCTGCGGAAGATAGTTGTTTGGATATTGGAATGTCTATGATTAAATGTATAGCTCAGAAATGTTCTTGTGTTTGCATTTCATTCAGCTTATTAATGATAAACCTGATAACGAAGGTTTAGTTTATTCTAGGTGGCTTTCGAACTTCTCTTCAACAATATTTTGGTTAGTAATGTCTTTGCGACTCTGATTACTGTTTTTACGTAGAAGAATTTAAAATTTTCTAGACATTAATAACCAGGCTGCAGTTAGATTCTTAGATTTTTAGACTTTGCGAAAATTCTTACTAAGAAAATGTTTTGCTATACGTTCTTCACAATCTTTGTGATGTGTGACAAAGTCAAAGGAATTAACACAGGAGTGAGTGAAGCTGCAGAACTGTAATCCTAGGTATTGAAGGTAGCTTGATGGGTAGACCAACTGATGTACGGAAAAGGTTTAGGGCAGCAAATTTTATCGAAGTAGTGGTAGGATTAGGGTGATTGGAGCAGGAACAATTAGGATTTATCACTAAAACCACTTATAGTAAACATCTAAATACAATGCCACCGTATTTCTCCAGCACCCCATTTGTAGTTTTCTTAGTAGAAACTCCCCAAAATAGGAAAAACAAGTCCTAGAAGAATCCTTAATGATAATAGGAAAATCAAGCAAACTCCTTGAAAAGGAGAGCTAACATAGATAAGAAAACTTTATGATTGGAATATGCTCCTACATCGACCTCCTTTGATACATCTAAACAGGAAACATGTTATGGTTGTATTTTTGGTGGCACCTTTGGCATGTGACATTATATACAAAGGTAGACTAGGCAGGGAAGTAGGATTACCTCCTGATGTACTAGATTCAATCCTGGTAGGTGCATCTGATGGTGGCTGTTTGCTTATATTCATTCTTTCCAATGTAACAAAATAGATGTAACATCTTAGATCGCCTAGAAGACAATGCCCAGTGGCAGTAAGTTTATAGTTTTAACTATAGGGTGGGTCAAGTTGACATCTGAGTTGAGCATCAAAACTGAACTATATATTTCTTTGAAAGTATACCTAATTGCTGCACAAATGAAGACTGTGAACTCTAGATACAATGTATTTAAAGCAAACCAGGCTGATTAAGCTAAAATTTTCATATTTTACTTAATAGTAAAGGTATTAACATTTCTTGATTAAATTGAAATCGAAAAATTTAATAGCAATCCTTTATAATTTTAAAACTTTAAAAATAAAAGATAATTGCAGTTCAAAAGAAAAATAAGAGGATTAGTTTGAAAATCAGTATGATGATAACAAATTTACTAAATGCAGTCTTGAGACTATTTTCTTAAGCTCATACTTAGTAAGAGATTTTTTGTTAATCTACCCATCAACTCGACTTCTACTATTATGGGTTACAACTGAAGTTAAACGTTCAGGTGCAACCTATTTAACATTTATGGTGGGCATCTTTTTGCCAATCTACTTTAAGGTTATGTTTTGTTCATACTTCTATTAAGAAAGAATGTTCTGTGTGGTTGGGATAATCAAAAAATTGTTTCCAATATGTGGAAAAGCAAGTGTAAATTAGCAATAAATTGATTATTGCTATAGAATAGGATTTGGATTGCCACTGGGCAGTGTTCATGTGAATGATGGCAAGAACAGTGATGGCAGGTGGTTGTCTTATTCTTAAAGTTTTTCTTTGCACTAATTTTTTTTATAAGTTATTTCTTGTTGTTGTTTTGGTTTCTTGAGGATTTTACTTTATTTGGACATAATGACTCCTTGTTAGAGTAATGTTAATTTCTATTGGGAAAATTTTAGCTTGATATTCTATTAAGATTACAGCTCCAAGATATATTCAGTATTTCGAGCCTCCTGACAACCAGCCGTTGTCACAGGAAACAGTCAGATACCATTGCCCAATAATCTTTGTTTTTTTCCCACTCTTCGATATAATGGTGCTTCACTATTACGCAAGCCCACTTCTCCTTTAAATCCACAAGCCTCCCGTATGCTTTGCACTTTTTCCTAGTTTTGCTTCCTTATCGGCTCTCTCGGGTTGTATACGGGTTGCTTCCTTTTCGCGTGTGCAAATTTGTGAAGCCGTTTTCTTTTCTTTTTTATTAATATTATTAATAATATTATTATTTCTTTATTATTATTATTTTTCATTTACTATTATTTTTATGGCTATTATTTTTATTCTTATTATTTATTTCGATTAGTAATTATTTTATTTATTCAAGTTACTGAATTAGTCACGTTTTCTTCATTAAATTTAGTATTATTATTATTATTGTTCTTATTTTACTATTATTATCTTTTTTTTGCGTCTCTTACTAGCTTTAGTTTTTCTTTATTATTATTCTTATTAGTATTGTACTATTATTATTCTTATTTGTAATTAGTATTATTAGTGTTCTTTGCATTTATTTTCGCTATATCTTGAGTTTTTTTTTCTATTTATTGCTTTTATTTCCCCCTTACTTATATTTTCATTTATTTTATGTTTTCTGAATTGTTTCTGTTACCTGCATCATTCTTATATTGTCTCATTTGCATGTGGGTCTATCGGAAACAGTCTCTCTACTATGTAGGGGTAAGGCTGCGTATTATCGGACCTCCCCAGACCCTGCTTCATTGCGGGATTTCAGACTGGGTGATGATGATGTGAATTTCAACATCTCAATAAAAAATCTACCGCTTTTGTTTGTTTTTGATATTTGAAATTTTGGTGTTAGAGTTTATTTATCTAAGAGCATTAGTGGCAGTTTGATTTTAGAATTAGGAATCTTAAGTCTTAAAGTGATTTCTAATAACCTACTAGTGGTGATACTAATCGTTTTCTTGTTAGAAATCCTTGAAGTGATTGCTATACTGGTTTCTTTGTCTAATTCCTCATTTATTAAATTCCATAAATTCTAAATTCCAACACAATTAAAAAGTTGGAAACATTCATAGATTTACAATTATACACATGCTTTGTCAAATTGTTGGCATCTGTCCGTCCGTCCTAGATCCCCATCACTGTTTTCGTGAACATTGTGCAGTTAGAAGTGAAGGTTTTTGAATTGGTTATTCTGTAGGTGGAAGTCCGAGCTCATGCTAGCACCTTGTAACATGAATCTTTGCCTATTGTTTAACTCTATGCAGATTGGGAATTGTGTTGGTGCTGCAAACCATTGGCACTTCATTGCCTTTCTTATTTCTGCTGTCATCAGCACAACATATGTTGTAATTATGTCAGCACACACAGCATCACATATATGGCCGCCACTAACTTATACCAAATCACTTGGCCAAATAAGTGGGACAAACGGTTATATTGCCTGGAGAAAATTGCAAGAGATTAGTCTTGCATTTCTAAATTCAGGATTTCTGCTTTCGACAAGAGGGATTGTTCTTGTGTATCTCTTCATTTCTAATGTTTCTGTGGACATTGGATTAAGTGTGCTTCTGTGGCAGCAACTATACTACATATACGAGGGGAAAACTTACTTGAGCCATTTAAGCTCACAGGGAGGTGAAGACATTGGGGGAAAAGATTGCAAAAATCTTTTCCGCTTTTTTGGTTGCCCATATAGTGTTTCAAAATACTTGCCAATCAGGAGTTCACCAAAGAAACATACCAAGTGAGATTGACAAGTAAAGAGTTGGATGCAATCTTTGTTTTTCCTACACGTGGTGAACCATCTTTCTTGGAAAATGTCTCAAATCACTTGTATTGCATTTATTAGGATGATTCTCATGGTCACTGCAGCTTTGAAAGCCACTGAGCTACACTCAACAGAAGACGAAAGGTAAAGAAAACCTTGGTGTTGCTTCTTGATTGCTGGAACTAGATCCTTGAGGGAAGGGAGTCTCTGCTTTTTCTGTGTATTACTTGGGAACAGATGGAGCTGAGGAATTTATGGCAGTTTAAGAATTGGAAGTTCCTTTTCAGGCGCATATACAACCTTATTTGGGTATATATTAGTTGTTTTTCAGTTATGATAGGGTTCACGGTGTAATGATTCATGGCCAGTATGTCCAAGTCAAAAGGTTGATATGTTGATGAGCATTTAGATTTGTACCACAAGATGATGATGTAAAAGAAACCGCATTTGTTGTTGTATATGTATTTTTTTTGAAAAATTAAAAAATTTCATTAAAAACATATAAGTTTACATTTTGGATGAGTCTTTCTTACGTGTGAAAGAACACTTAATACACAAAACACGAGAGGATTGCAATAAACGACGACGTTCTACCAATACATAACTTTAGTCAATTAGGGTAAAATGAATTATGGGTGCGGTTGGTTTGTACAGCGGAATGATAATACGAATAAGAATGAATATAGTAAGGAATGAGAATGGATATTATCATTATAATTATGATGGTTGGTTAAGAGGAAGGAATGATTAC
>JAOSBK010000005.1:22125170-22137705 GCA_027568895.1 Erythroxylum shatona | reverse complement strand
TAATAATATACATGTTTCCCATACATCTCTATGTATATGTATATTACTTACAAAAGAATCTTGGTACCTTTTGACCAAATATATAACGCTTACACAGATAAAACCAAACTCTTTTGTTTTATTAATAATAAATATTTTCATTACAAAACTGTAACAGAAGAAGATAAAGTTACATGTAAATACACTTGCTTTCTAGGGCATTATATTTACATAATTCCAACAGTGTCATACTTATGAATTTTCCTCACACCTGTGAGTCACGCACGCTCTTGAATTTTCTTCCTTACCCCGTGAGTTTAATTGCTAGACTAATGTTTATTTATCACATCAAGTCACTGTGGTTTCTAATAGTAACTGTGGCTTTATTTTGGTTTGAACACCTAAGAGAAATTGCAAACTGAACAGTCCTATTTCTTTTGACCATAACTTCTGCTCTAGACGTCCAAATGAGATGATCTTTCATTTGTAGTAAACTAGAGACATAGGGATACAAATCACATGCAGAAGTAGAATTATAATTCAGACTCTATGACTTTCAATTTATAGATGGAACTTGAATCTGGTGTACTGGTTCAGAATGAGAATAATCCAAAAATATTGGGAGAATAACTTTCAGATTTTTGAACCAAATTGAATGATTTTACTGTCATTAGAAACTTAAGAGGTGGGAAAACAATTCTCTAGAAAAGAGTGTTGCCAAATTATTTCTTTTTCATTATATAAATGATTAAGAAAAATAGGCCTGAAAGTTAGTTTTTAGGAAAAATCTGAAAGTGATACAATGAGGGATGAATTGTGATTTTAATGGTTTTATTGAGGTATAAGCCTAAGTACAAATGATACTTAAGTGAGTTTTGAGATAGAACTGATTATCTAATTAGGATAATGGAAAAATACCCGGGATTGTCATTGAGTATGCATTGTACTTATTCTTTATACACATTTGTGTATAAATAAATGCTTATATTTGTGCAAAATTATTAATGTTTATGTACAATGTGTATATTAGAATTGAAAGCAAATGCTAATTTAGAGCGTACTATAAGTAGATATAGATGGTCTTACTTTATTGTTTGTTTATTTATATTATGAATTTTGTGATTATGAATGAGATGTGAATGTGATTGTTCTGATTCCAAATAGTAAATGTCTAAGGATTTTGCTAAATGTAAAGATATTAAAGTCTACTTATATGTGAATTTGATGAGATAAGTGATATATGATTTGATTGTTAAACATCTACATATGAAAAAAAGTGATTCTCAACTTTTAGGTTGAATGTCGGACTAAGGTTCGATGATAAGTGAAAGTGAATAATTGATCATATGCGATTGATGCATTTCATTACTTAAATGCATGAAAGATAAAAAGTAGTTGTTACCGGAGTAGCTACCAAAAAAAAGCTTAAAGCTTAGACTGTGAAAAAGAGCTCAGAGCTCAGAAAGTATATAAGAGCCAAAGGCCCATTATGTAAAATGAGCCCGATATTTCCAATAGATACGGGACAGTTATTAATGAGCCTGGCATCCACAATGGATACGGAACAGCTAGGCACTCCGTCACAACAAAGTAATAAATAAAAGTGAGTCTCACTTGTGTTGCATATAAAATTGATCTGTATGTTTCAAGTGAACAAAATGAACTATGTGATTACTCTAAATGTGAATTGTGAAATAAGTGATCAAAAATGATATGTAATGCTATTTGATTATAAATGAAATGATGTGAATTAAGTGATTGCATGATCTGTATGTGTTTTACGATTGAGTGAGCCATCAAGCATGTTCACTAACTGAGTTCACAAAACTCACCCAAAATTTGCAATATTTTTTAAGCTCGGAAGAATTACACCGTTAGGCAAATAGGAGTCTAGCCACTACATTCAAGGTAGAGGTAGACGTCGGCATCCGTTTGCTCTTGCTTTTGCATTTATATTTTTTAATTTTTATATCGATTTGAGTCTTCCACAATTATTATAAGATGTATATTTGAATCTTCTATTTTCTAATAACTTTCCAAAGTGGAAAGGTTTGTAAATGAGAATGATCTTGAATGTAATAATTAATAAATGTGGTTTTTATGTTATGAAAGAAAAGAATGGGCCTGAAATTGATTTCTGCGTATGCGTATGAAAATTTTTTTTGAAAAAAATTTGTACTGAGTTTTCGATAGTTTGACCATTCTAACATGCCACCCTTGTAGGATATGTACTTGGGCATCACTCAGGATGTCGGGTAAATGTCTTGCAAGAGTTGGGGTGCTACAAGAGTAACTATAAAGCTGATCTTGCTAGCCTAAAACACAAAAAGTTTAAGGAAACCATTTCTTTATATATATGACTGAGATTAACCAGGAGGAGGTTGACATACATAACATTCCTTATGCTTTGGTAGTTGGAAGTTTAATGTATGTAATTTGCACTAAACCAGATATCTGTTACGCAGTGGGACTGGTAAGCAAATTTCAGTCCAATCCAAGAATAGAGCATTGGACTGCAATTAAGTGTATACTTAAGTATCTTCGTAAGACAAAGACCTTAATGCTTGTTTACTCTAGAAGTAACATTATTTTGATAATATATACAAATTCTGATTTCCAATCATCTGTTGATTCAAGAAAATCAACTTTTGGTTCTATATTTATTTTAGGACATGGAGCTATAGTCTGGAGGAGTGTCAAGTAATCTTGCATTACTGATTCAAATATGGAGGCTGAGTATGTTGCTACTTGTGAAGTAGTAAAGGAAGCAGTCTAGCTTCACAAGTTCCTAAATGATTTGGAGGTAGTTCTAAAGGCAGGAAAAGCCATTACACTTTATTGTGATAATAGTAGGGTAGTGGCTAATTCTAAAGAACCTTGGAACC
Source organism: Erythroxylum shatona (assembly GCA_027568895.1). Classification (NCBI taxonomy): domain Eukaryota; kingdom Viridiplantae; phylum Streptophyta; class Magnoliopsida; order Malpighiales; family Erythroxylaceae; genus Erythroxylum; species Erythroxylum shatona. The sequence continues at coordinate 22,134,841 of JAOSBK010000005.1, read as the reverse complement.
ACAGAGCTGCCAAACACATTGAGTGAAAGTATAATCTCATAAGGGAGGTAATACAATGTGGAGAGTTGAATGTGATGAAAAATCTCATAGAGCAAAACCTTGCTGATCCATTCACAAAGATGTTATCTCAAAATAGTTTTGAGGGTCACCTAGCAAGGATAGAAATGAGGGATATGTCGAACTTGCTTTAGGGCAAGTGGGAGATTATTTGAGTTATGTAACTATAGTGCCCTGGAAAGCAAGTGTATTCACATGTAACTTAATCTTTTTCAGTTATAGATCTGTAATGAAAATATTTATTATTAATAAAACAAAGGAGTTTGGTTTTTATAAGCATTATATATCTAGTCATAAGGTACCGAGATTCTTTTATAAGTAATATACATATATATAGAGATGTATGGGACATATGTATATTATAAGAATCTAAAATAATGGATTAGTTGAATAATCAAGTTGGTCGCTTGATTATGGTTTAGACTGTAATGTTGTGATTTATCTTTGTGCAAGTAAATGAGTTTACTTTAAGGAAATGATGTGTTTCATATCATGATAGTAGTTGACCATCGATATTGGCACTATTAAATGAATCTAGAATCAAGTATGTTTGTAAGAATAAAGTAGGCCATTACTTTAGTCTTGAAACATACATTTTAGCATTTGTTTATTATGGATCACAATCTTGATGAGTGGTGAACTCATATATGTTTTATTATAATTCTTGATATGATCCAAATGAATTTTTATAGAGTATTAATCTAGTGTTCGTATGTTGGAATTATTAATTGAAACATGTTTTAGAGAATATTCACTCAAATAAAGAGTTTATAGTGATATCATCACTTCTAGATGTTTTATAGAGATTGGTGATTAAATTGGAACCAGGAGTTTAATGGACTAGCTACCCATCAAGTCTTAACTCCAAGAAGAGATTTTATGTGTTAATCACCATATGGAGTAAAACGGGAGATCTAGAAGGAAAAACCAATATAAGAGAAAAACGGCATTTTTACCCTTTGTTGTGTGGATAGCTATAATAAGGTTCATAATAAAGTTTACAATTGTACATATTATTTGAAATATGTGTTCTCATAATATTTAGTAATTCAAGAGTTCAACTAATTATCGTTAGTGGAATACATTTAGTTAATAAGCTAGAATTAATTTTAATGAGATTAAATTAATTCTAAGCTTATTGGACTTAGATATTGGAGCTTGAATTATCTAAGTCCAATAAGCTTCTCCACTTGGCTTCAAGGAAGGTTATCAAGCAAAGTGAGCAATAGAAATGGAAGTTTTAAAGTCCATAATTGAATTTTGGGCTTACACTAATTAATGGTTAATTAGAAGCCCAAACGAACATTTAGAAATAGGCTAGACTTTGGTTTAATTTGAATGATTAGATCAATTAAATTTAAAAAATTCTTAAAAAAAGGAAGGTGCAATTTTGGTTTTATTAGAGCTGAATGTGAAGTTAAACATTTAGCATTGAATTTCTAAATAAAGATGGTATTTATCATGCATTATCATCATTAAATGGTGTAATGATCTTATCATTAAATGGTTTAATGGTTGTCGTTCAAAGATGGCATGTAATGTAACCTTTTTAACATTCATTTGATTAAAGATTAAAAAGGTGTATTTGATGGATGATATTCCTTCTTTCATCACTAAAACTGAAATTGACATGTCATTTTACGTTATTGGTCTTTTTATATAGTCATCTTAAAACAAATGAGAAGCGTCTCATTTAATGGCTTTTTTATGTTTGATAAAAGAAAGGTGTGATGCATTGGATGCTCTTCTCTTCTTTCTTTTCATGCATAATTCAAATAGACAAGGTGATAGAGAGGTGTTTTTGCATTTTCGGATTCTCTCTCCTTTCTTGCATATGTTAGCCAAAATTTGCGTGAGAAGTGTCTCATCATTGGCTTCTTTCTTTTAAGAAAAATCTCCTCCAAAGTTTTCTTCTCCTTTCCCACCAAAGGATCTTATTAACCAAGTTATCCAAGAAGAACAAGTGGTAGATCGGATTGATCGAGAATACAATATCGAGAAGAGGATACAATAACAAGAAGAAGTGGATACATCACTTTGGAGAGGATACATTGCCGAGCATAGGGTGGCACATCGAGGAGTTAAAGCTATAGCGACGGAGTCGATAATATAATATGCATCTTGTTCTTATAATAATTATTTTCCATATATCGTATCATGTATGGTGGTATACTGATTTGGTTATCTTGCCTCCACTTTGTTACAATTTCTAAAAAAAGTTTTGAAACCTACCGCTTAACCAAATCTTGCATGTTTTCTTTTCTGATCTAACAAGCAGTGGCAGTATTTGTACTCAAGATTTAGAGACATTATCTTTATGAGGAGATTTACCATATATATGTCGACCACAAGAGTCTAAAGTATCTAATGATACAGAAGGAGCTAAACCTTATACAAAGGAGATGGTTGGAATTGATTAAGGATTATAACTTAATAATTAACTGTCATTTGGGAAAAGCAAATGTGGTATTCGATGTATTGACTCGTAAGTCCTGTTTAATAGTAACTATTAGGCAAGATCCTTACATGACACATTTGATGAGTATGCAAAGCCTTCGGGTTAGACTCTCAATGGTAGAGGATGATGGAACATTGCTAGCATTATTTGAAGATTAGCCTACATTATTTGATGAGATCAGGAGATCACAGGTCAACGATCCTGAGTTAAGAGTCATCCGGGAGAAATTTCCATCCAAAGACAGTGAGGGGTTCAGACTGAGAGAAATCGAGTTGTTAGTCTTTAGAGATAGAGTTTGTGTGCTGAATGACCAAGGCCTTAGGCAAGCTATCTTAGAGGAAGCTCAAAGTTTGGTTTATGTTATGCATCCTAGTAGTACTAAGATATATCAAACTCTTAGAGAGAGTTATTAGTGGATAGGGATAAAGAGAGAGATTGCTAAATTTATGGCCAGATGCCTTCCTTGTCAACAGATTACGACAAAGCATCAGAAACTAGTAGGTATGTTACAGTCTTTGTCTATTTCGGAATGGAAGTGGGAGCATCTGACAATGGATTTTATAGTTGGACTACCTCTTACATCGATGGTTCACGATTCTATATGGGTTATAGTGGATAGATTTATGAAGTCTGCTTATTTTCTACCTATCCACACTACCTACTCATTGGCAAGATTGACAAAGTTGTATATCGATGAGATTATGAAGCTACACAGGGAGCCAGTTTCTATAATATCATATAGGGATTTGAGATTTACCTTATAATTTTTTCTGAAATTTCAGGAATCTTTAGGGACTAAACTAAAGTTTAGTACTACGTTCCACCCCCAGATTGATGGTCAGTCAGAGAGGACCATTCAGAAACTGAAGGACATGCTACGAGTATGTGTGATGGAATTCTAAGAGACTTGGGATTGGCACTTGCTTTTGATAAAGTTTGCTTACAATAATAGTTATCAGACAAGTATCGATATGTCACCATATGAAGCACTTTATGGGAGGAAGTGCAAGACACCTCTATGTTGGGATGAGGTTAGTACAACCAAAATCGAAGGAGCCAAATTGATAGAGGTCACCACTCAGAAGATAAAAGTCATTTAAGAGAAGATGAAAGTCACCCAGGATCGTCAAAAGAGTTACGCAGATAAAAGATGATGAAAATTAGAATTTGTAGTTAGTGAGATAGTTTTCCTTTGGATATCACCATGGAAAGGTATTATTAGATTTCATAGTCGAGGGAAGTTGAACCCCCGAAATATCGGACCTTTCTACATCCTGGAGCGTGTCAGGACGGTGGCATATCGGTTGGAATTACCACCGAACTTGGATAGGATCTATAATGTGTTCTATGTCTCGATGCTTAAAAAGTACTTACTAGATCCATCTCATGTTTTGGAGAAACCTCCAGTGGAGATGAGAGAAGACCTAAATTTTAAGGTGAAACCAGCTCAAATTTTGGATTGGCAAATAAAGAGATTATGCAGCAAGGAGGTGCCCACAGTTAAAGTTCTTTGGAAGAGCGATAGGGTTGAAGAGATGACATGGGAGCCTAAGCATACTATGAGACATCAGTACGCCCATTTATTTGTGTACTCGACTTAGAAGTTTTGAAGACAAAACTCTTTTGAGGGGGGAGAACTTGTAAAGTCGAACTCTCTGAGCCTTTTGTATTGTGCTATACTTAGAGATGCTACTATATACTGATATATACATGGTTGTGTATGAGTTCAAAGATGTATTTAAATCCTTTGGGTATACATGTCAATGATTTATAATATTTTATGCCCTTATATGAACTTAGAGTTGATCGGTATGCAAACTCTTGGAGATTTCTGACATAGAACTTCTAAGTGTGTAAAATCGAGTCTATTAGATGGATATGACCATGGTGGTTGAATTAATGCGTTCTAATGCCTTAGAGGTGACTAGACATGACTTATAGACTTATGGGACACTTAGAAAGCTTAATTAGAAAAGTTAATGTACATAAGGGCTTATTTGTAAATTGTTAAAAGTTAAAGAACTTAAATGTAATTTTTCAATTCTTGGTGGACCAATATGCAATTTTATAAATTTAAGGGGCTTAATTATTATTCCAAAAATTCGAGGAACAAAATAAAAATAAAAGTTTTGGTGATTCCTAAATTTTGGGCTTAATTTCAAATTTAAGAAAAGTTTGAAGGGTAAAATGATAATTTTACATAACCTAGGGGCAACCCAAAGTGGACAATATCTGTAGGCGGGTAGTCTGGGCTGTTAAAAATGATATCAAAGCCGGTTCCTGACTAGATCTACTAGCGTAAGACGTTGGATCCTAAGTGCGGTAGATTGTGAGATCCCACATTGGTTGGAGAGGAGAACGAAGTACACCTTATAAGGATATGGATACCTCTACCCCTCAGATGCATTTTCCGAAGGGTGGGAAAGCAAAACCATTAGGGGTTTGGCCCTAAGGTTAACCCAAAGTGGCTAATATTTGTAGGCAGGTGGTTTAGGCTGTTACACATTAAGTAGGAAGATTTATAACAACTAACTACCATGGATTTTACAATTGAGGCAAAGCACATCTTAGTGTCAAAGGAATGAAAGGAAACATTTTAGATCAAGAGCATTGTTTAGCCAATAGTATTATAATATGAAAATGATGGCATTATTGCATAAGCAAAGCAACCAAGGTCTCATTAGCAGTCCAAATAGGTTCTTAGAAAGTTTCACTTGATTGGGGAGATAGTGGAGTGAAAGATATAAAATTAGAGCAAGTTCCCACTAAAGAGAATATAGCAAATCCTCTCATAAAGTCATTTTTCTCAATAGAGACATGATCAATATATGGTTATAGTATTAGATATGTATGTGATTAATTTTAATGCAAGTGGAAGATTGTTAATTTATATCCTTGTAACTAATTGGTTGGTTGTAATATTATGTGTGACATTTTTATTTTAATTAATAAAGGCATTCTTTGTCTTTAAGTATTTTGTTAATTACATTTTATATTTTAATCCTAAAGATAAAATTATTAAAATGATTATTTTACAGTTGCAATTATAATGAAATTATAATTGTGAGATTCAATTTATGTTTATATCTTATTCTTAAATTATTTCTAGTTATAGTTTTAATAAGAAAAAATATTGATGAATAGTAAAAAATGTAGCATACATTATATATATTCGTTCAAAGAAAATAATTGATCTCACAAATTAAAGTATAAAGATACTTAAATAATTATATGAGTACTTATTAGAGTATAAGTTCACTCAATTGATCAAATTATCAATATCTTAAATGGAATATTACTTGTATGCTTGTGAATTTCCTCATTATAATAGTTATATAGTTGATCTTTAAACTTGAAATTATAAAAGTATTTCATTTGAATATTACTATTTTTGATGCTACTTATAACTTATTCTATTTAAAGTAGCTTAGTCAATAGTACTTGGATATAGTATGAATCAGAGAATGATTCACTATTCTTGTTTAATATTAATTTAAAAAATTCTCTAGAAAAAGTGATATGAAATTTGAGAAACTGCTTTAAAAATTAAGTATAAACTAATCACTAATTAGTAAAAAACAAATATGGTTGCATCTAAAAGAGTAGATACTAAGTCAATATTCTATGTCTCGTTGGAACATTGGATAATAAAATGGTTAAATTATATATCAAAACTATGCATGAATAAATTGAGTCAAATCACTTTGATATTCTTAATATTTGGATAGTCATGACATGTTGCTGGATATTTATCTTGATCTATAACTATAAATTGAATAATCAAAAGAAGTTTTAATTTATCTAAGTTTAACTATAATTTATAATCATTACCAACATATTAGGAATGTTGGCCCCCGAATGTTTTTTTAATTAAGCATAATTTAGATAATTATGAGGTTTGGATAGATGAAATATTTTTTAGAGTAATTTTTATTTATTTATTTATGTCTATGTTAGTGGAATTTAGTTCATGGGTTAGTTGAATAAAAGGTGGTAAAAAAAATCACAAAGGGGTATTTTGGGTAGTTTACTTAAGGTTAAAAGCACTAAGGAATTAAAGGAATGGCAAGGTAGACTTTTCTCATTCATGAAGGGTAGAATGGGAAAGGAAAGGTGTTGTTTTGTGTTTGAGAAGAAGAAAAACGTGGAATGGGTGAAGGAAGAAGTGAAATACGAAAATCAAAAATGAGAAAGGGAGGTTTCGGTGAAGTTGAGAAAATAATAGAGTTTTGGTCTAGGTTACATCTTTTCTTAGTCTTAAAGAGAGAGTTTGAGGTTGTTCAAGAAGGAAAAAAGAAAGAGGAAGGGAAGAGCTTTCTTAGAGCCAATAATCTCATAAATTGGTGAAGATTCAAGGTAAATTCGATGTTTATACTTGGGTATATGGAAGGGGCTTTGGTTTATGAAGTTTAGGAAGTACATGCGTTTAAGCAATCTAGAGTCAATTTTAGTAAATGTGCTTTATGGGTTCTTAATTTGATTCCCTATTGAATGGGAATTTTTTCATTTATGAAGGAAATCAAGGAGGGGATCAGCAGAGGCAAGGGGAGCAAGAGGAAAGACATCCTTAAGCCAATTCTTAAGCAAGGATTTCAAGGTAGGTTTCATGTTTATAATTAGACAATGAGCCATTATGTTTTCCTTTTAGTTAAGAAAATAAAATGATTTCTTCATTTTTGTATAATTGTGGCATTTGTTGATTTTGAATGATTTGAGAAATTACAATATGCTTGATATTTTAATTTAGTTGATTAATTGCGAAAAGATGATGGAAGTGCATATGAAATATTTCATGTTCATGAAAGACATGTTTTGAAAATGTGCTATTTGGGCAACATGTTTACAAGTTATGAAATGCATGTTATGTGGGTTTGGTTAGGTCCCTTAAGTATGTCAAGTGCACTTTGACAAAAGGCTTCTTCTGCCTGCCCGTTAGTGGCATGGAGCTCCTTTATTGACTCCCATAAGTTCACGACTACACAAAACCATTTTGTGGTATTATGATAGTCCGTTCTGTTCACGGTTACAAAGTACCCTTATGAGAAATGTGTAATACGTTCAGTTTTTAGACCAACCCAAACCATTCTAATCTGTTTATGTGTTCATGGTATGTTGACAAGATTGATGCACACATGTTTTGTTATTGTGAACTTGGTTAAAATTTTAAGAACCATGTGTTTTATGATTCAATAAGAATTTTCTATGACAATGAACATTTTAAATGGTTTTGCTTGTTATTCGTTATAAACTTGTTACCCACGAGCTTTTAAGTTCACCCCTTTTCATCCCATCTTCAGGTGAAGAGAATGAGGTCGAGTAACCAAGATTTGAAGCATTATTCTATTTTTGCAATGTTTCTGTATATTAAGTTAGATTTTGTAAAAGCAAGACTTTAGACGCATTTCGAGAATTATTGGGTTTGGTATCTTTTTAATTTGGATTTTGATACCAATGATGTAATGTGGCTTAGAATGCCATTAAAGTTTTGTAAACTCCTATTTGTTGTTAATGAATTATGAATTGTGTATGGATAATGTTGGGTTGGAATTTGATATATTTTGAAGAAGTTATCAACTTGAGAAGATGACTTTTGACATGAATTGTGGATATGTATATACATATAAGTGAGATATTATGGAAAAAGGGAAGATAGGATTTTTATGAATGATGTGAATTAGTTGTAAGGGATGAGTCAAATGAGTAGACATTAGGGAGTTTAATGATGTAAAGTTGGTAGTTGAATGGTCATGTTCATAACATTCCAAGTTTGTACATTGAAAGTTTCAAGTTTTTATAAGGGAAAAATTTGTGTTTGGAATTTAGGGGAAAATCTGTATTAATCTAGGTTGAATTAGACAAAGTTGTCTTCTTAAAAGTTTTAGCTTATCTTTCTAGCTTTCTATTGATATAAAGTATGAAATTTTTGGATAGTGGAGTTGAAAGATATGATTTTTAGAAGTTTGTGAAATTGTTTAAGAGGGACATTCGGGATAGCTATATATTTTTGAAATTTTGACGCTTATAGAGGCAAAAATTATTTTTGGGGTCTTTATGAAAGTTGTAGGTCTAGAATTTTTATTCAAAATGGTCTTTGAATAACTTTAATCTGATATTTGTAGTGAAATTTATGCCCTTTCTTCTAAGATAGGTCCGAGGAAGAAAAGCAAAGGAGGAAGAAGGGAAGTCGCAATCGCAACTTTGCGATCGCGACTTTGCTGGTGTTCCCAAACCTAAGCACCTCTCACCCTTTTAACCATAACTTTGTCGTATGATCTCCAAATAACCTGATTTTGAAAGCATTGGATTCCTAACACATTTCGCTATCTCTCCATAAAAATTTATACCTTTTGGTATTAATTTGAAAAGGATTGATCGAATCAAAATAAGGGTATCAATTAAAAAAGTATGAACTGGATATTTCACTGAACATACTTCAGTATTTGGATGATATCTTGATCTGTAGAGCTCCAAATGAGATGATTATTGTTTCTAAACAAAATAGATACATAGAGATACAACTTTTCTGAAGAGATTAAATTTTAATTCAGACTTTAAGACTTTCAATTTCTGGATGAAAATTGAGTATAGTGTATTATTTCAGTTTAAGAACAGTCCGAAAATGTTTGGGCTATAACTTTCATATTTTTAAACCAAATTGAATGATTTTGGTGTCTTTAGAAACTTAAGACAATGGGGAACAAATGTTTTGAAGAAACCAAATTGAAATTCTGATTAGAGGTTTTCTAAAATCTGTTGAAATAGGAGAAATGAGTTTGTTTTTGATGATTGACTGGAGTGGGCACGATGATGGTTAATGAGGGTTCATTGAAACAACCCTATAAGGTAATATGCACACTCAACCCTTATGCTTTTCATAACAAGAGTTGAGATCCGGAATCGGTGCCCAATAGTTGTGGTATCAGAGCCCAGAATTGGGATCTTATATGGGCATTTTGGAAATATGTACCAAGTCACATGCATTTTGACATATCTTAACATGCAGCAGCAATTGATCCTTAGTCTAAGACATATGTGTATGAGTTACATGCATGTGTAATTGTTAAGAGTTTGACCTGATAGAATTAGTGAGAAAAAAATGATGCTTTTCCATGATATAAGAAAATGAAAGTTGTGGATAATTAGAAATGAGAAATAG
>JAOSBK010000005.1:22111337-22125070 GCA_027568895.1 Erythroxylum shatona | reverse complement strand
AAAACAACTACATTGGGCCTCATTTAACCCTTCATCCTAGCCAATACCTTCTAAATATATAGTGTGCGTGTATATGGTTTCCATAAAATTATCAATGGATATTATTGAAACAAAATGTTTAATCATTTCATAATGTGTTTTAACCAAGTAATTAAAGTGAGATAATAGGAAATTAACTATAAAAATATTAAGGAATCTAATCACTAGGCCACATGAATAATCCATGGAAGTCGATATATATATGTCTTTCCATAACTTGCATAATCTTGGAATTAAAGCTTAAATATATGGATTATGTGTTTTTGATAATTAAAGCTCACTAATTTGTTAGTACTTGGACAAAATTTCCAAATTCTTTTACATATATATTTTTTGAAAAGTAAATGAAGATTTTATTAAAACTCTAGCAAAAGCTATTACATTACTACAATTTAGGACCATTTACAAACAAGTTATCGTTCGTTACAAAAACCTGAGAAAAAAGTTACAATTATCAAAAGTTCCACCTAAGCTTCATGCTAGGTGTGATCTTGCTTTGTGCGTTCCTTACTACTATGATCTCTTTAATCCAGTTTAGAGTGTTGTTAGCTAACTGATGTTTTTCAGTAGTTTCCCCTTTGTATAAACTGTTGTTTCTTATCTCCATATTAAATAGATTGTTTAAATGAAAGTAGTTTTGAGCAACTCACCATTTTAATTGAGTTCCTTTACCTTTTTGGTAACCTATGCCACAACTCTATTCCATTCATCCGCTTGCAGGGCTCCATTAAAATATGAATCAATCTATTCCAAATTAATTTAGAGAACCTGCATTGGAAAAAGAGATTATTCAGATCTTCCTCCTCTTCTTTGCATAAGACACAAAGAGGATCATAAGAGCTAAACCACCTATCCTTAGTTTTGATCCTGTTTTTTATCACTAGCCAGTTGATCAAGAAAGCTTTGGGATTCGAAGGTTGTTTCTATAGTATCTCATACCATGGTATATTCTTTAGGTTAGTTTTGTAAATTTTATAGTTAGAGTCATTAATGAAATATCCCTCGGTAGTGGCTAACCAAATGATGTCTTCTCTCTGAAAATGATGAAGTTAAGGTAGAAAATTAGAGTGAAGACGGTCCTCTAAAGTTGCAATGCCAAACTCCATGTTGTATGAGTGAAGCAACTCTAACATCTAAAGGAATTTTAATCCTTAAGTGTAGGAGATCATTCCTCGTAAATAAGAGATTATGACCATTCCAGTTGTCATACCAGAAAACAAAAATTTTCACCATTCCTTAGCTTATGATTAATCCAAGGGTATAAGAGGTTTCTTAATTTCAATATATGTGAGAAGAACTAAGAGTCTTCCCTGTTTGTTTCCAACTCCCATAAATTTTGGTTTGTTCGGTAAAATTCAATGATCTATTTTATCCAAAGTGCTCATTTATCAATGTATAATCTCCAAATCCTTTTACTTAAAAGGAGTTTTTGCATAAGAGAGATATGGAAAATTCCCAACCCTCTCATCTTCTCAGGGATAGATATCTCCTCCCATTTAACTTTTGCCCTTTTTGAACTTTTTACATAACCAAACCATAAGAAATCTTTGTTACTTTTCTTAATCTCCTTGATGACTTTCTTAGGAACCAAACCATAAGAAATCTTTGTTACTTTTCTTAATCTCCTTGATGACTTTCTTAGGAAGAATTAAATGAGCACTTCAACGCACATGTAGACTATTTAGGACATAATTAATCTGAGTGGGCCTAGCAGTAAAGGATAAAAACATGTTTGGCTAAGCATTGATTCTTAATTTGTATGATTCAATCATAGGAATGTATTCTATAAATTTTATCTTAGTAGTAGTAATAGGAATGCCAAGATATCTTAATGGTGGAGATTGAATTAAGTAGGAGATTGAATTCTACAACCAGATCTCCTACTTAATTCAAATTGATACGTCACATAAGAAGAAATGAACATATTGCTTTTGCTAACATTGAACTTCGATCTAGAATAAGCTGAGAATAACTTTAGAACACCTAATATTATTTTAGTGGATTGGAAGTTAGCATCATATAACAACATAAGATCATTAACAAATATAAAATATGTGATTCTCAGCTCTCTACATCTGTGATGGTATTGGAACATTGCATTACAATAGATGCATTGTTGAGCATCCTAGATAAAGCTTCCATAACCAGTTTGAATAAGTAAGGGAAAAAAAGACCCCCTTACCTTAGTCCCGTGGTATTTCTAAAGATTGGGGTAGGAGCTTCACTAATAAGAATGCCAAAGAAGTTGTTATGTTGCATTCTATTATCCATTTAACAAACTTATTTGGGAATCCTAGAGCTAGTATGCAAGATTCAATAAACTTCCATCAGATGGTGCCAAAAGCTTTCAAGAAATCAAATTTGAATGAACAACTTTCGATGGCTCTACTTGAGGTGTAGTCTTTCATTAATTCATGCATGAGCAATATGTTATCTCTTATTGATCTCCCAGTACTTTGAGCAGAATCAATAACATCTTTCAAAGCTAGCTTTAGTTTGTTTGCTAGAATATTTGCAATTATTTTATAAATAGTATTAGAAAAATATACAGGCCTATAATCCACCATAGATGAGGGATTTTGCTTTTTGGGATTAAGACATATAAATGTTTGATTCATTTCCTTCAACATATTAGAAGAAGCAAAAAATTCCTGTATAGCTTCAATGAATAGTTTGCTAGTGATATCCCAAGTCTCATGGAAGAAACAAGTAGAATATCCACCAGGTCTTGGAGCTTTGGCTGGATGCAAACCAAATAGAACTTTTTTAATCTTATATTGCAAGATGAGTGACCATATAATCCTTCATCTCCTGATTGATAAATCTTTCAAAGAATCTACTAGAGTTTAATTCCTCGAGGGTATTGTTGTCTTCAGATCCCGTCAGGTTAGTGAAGAAATCTAGAGAAATTTCCAAAAACTTTTTCTTATCAATATGTAAAACCCTATTTATAGCTTTAAGCTCAGTTATCTTGTTTCTACTTCTTCTAGCTAGGATCGAAAAGTGGAAGAATTTGGTGTTAGCACCTCCATCCATTAAACAATTGATCTTTGATTTTTATTTTAAAATGGAATTATGCAATGATAAAGCCTCCTAATACTTCTTCAATCTGTAATTCTCTAATATTCTCATAGCATGTTTGTAAGGATATTTATATCAATTCTTTTGAGCAAGTCTTCGATTGCTTTTAGTTTATGATACTCCTTTAGTATATCCTTTATCAAACACCTTAATTGCATCCTTAACAAGTTTATGTTTCTTCATAAGGTAGAAAGCTTTATAATCTTTCCCTTTATGCTATTCTATTGAAAAATTTGAAAGGAGTTCCTAATGTTTTAGAGGGAAAAAAAACTCAATTTATTTAACCAAGAATGAGAAGAGCAAATGTTTTCACTAAAATGGGCATAAGAATATGGGAAATGTTTAAACCAATATTGATTTGCCATCACTCTATCTAACATTTTACTAATCAACAAATCTACTTGCATTTTGTTAGTCTAGGTGAAAAATTGATTTATTTAACTTAGATCCACTAGACCAACTTTTTGCAACAATTTTGTGAGCTCCCTACAAGTTCCTACTTGAAGATTTCTACCTCCTTAAGCTTCTAGTGGAGATAAGTTGCAATTAAAATCCCCAAGTATCACCCAAGTATCCTATAATTCTGGCATGTATGGCTTTAATATCTTCCTAGGGTTTGGCTCTTCGAAATAATAAGTTTGAGGCATAAATCACAATCATTTCAAACGTAGTATGCACTTTATAAAGTGGCACTTCAAATGTAAAACTTGGTTTGATTCACAGGTTAATTGAACTATGATTTTATTTAGATTGTAAGCACTTATGATCCTTCCATTATAGTAGTAAGCATGATTGGAGACGATTTTTCATTTAGCACCTAAAATCCTGTGGCAATTCTAGACATAAGGTTGCTTTATTTTAGTTTCAAGAAGTCTTACAAAAACAAGGCTTCTTTTCCTGAATGGCCTCTCTCAAAGTTTGCCTTTTAAGAGGACCATTCAACCCTCTAACATTCCAAATGAGTACTGCTATGTTTATCAGTAGATTCATCCCCTTTCTATTTGATTTTTCCTTTCCTTTTAGCAAATTTTCTTCTAGAGCTAATGATAAATTCCTTTTCCTTTTCCTTAATGTTCTCCTCATGTTTGGTAAACCTTTCCCGACTTGCTCTAGAATCATCATTATCTTTATGTTAAATAGTAGCCTGTGTAATTTGATGAAAGGTGTTTTTCAATTTTATATAAAGATCTCCAATCACCTCTTGTGTATCGATCACAATCTCATTACTTCCTTTTTATGCATTTTGTTCTTTATTGGTATTAATTAGTATCATCTCAATTGGATCATGTCCCATAAGTTCATCTTATCCTCCAATTTTGAATGTTCTTTCTATGGCTACCCATTTTTTTTGAAATAATTAAGCTTCCAAGGGTAAGTGACATGTATATCCATTCTTACTAATTTCCCCACCTCTCCCAGCTTCATAAGAGGAACGCTATCAAGTAGTTCAACATTTTTCTTAATTTCAATAAACACTTTAGCAAAGCAAACCCTCTCTATGCTTGCAGCTTATGTATCCATGCATATTGGTTTTCTTAAGGAGCTAGCTAGGAAGCGAAATCCTTCAATAGTCCAAAATTTCAAAGGGATGACATGAAAATTAACCCAAATCTGGTTGTTATCAATATTTCCTCTATCACATTTGATACATGGCTTCCATTTTTTTGGTGACTATAGGTTAACCTCCCACATGCCAAGGACCTTGCTCCAATATCTCGTTTAGATAGGTTTCATGGTTGAATTTAAATAAAAATGAACCATATTCCATAAGCATTGTCTTCTCTAAACGCTTTTTACTCTACCTAGCTGCTGCCTAGGCTTGAACAGCTGAAAATGCAGGTCTCTACCACGCAGAAGCTCCAGCTTTGAGTAACTCCATAAATGGTGCGAGAACACCATCCACGATAGCATCTTGGAAATGTTTAAATTTTCCTTTATGCTGTTGAATGCCTATTCTGTTTTTCTAAGTTCCAGTAGGTTGGTGAGTTAAAAATTTTCCATTTTTGACTATTCCAGCATTTTGATTCATTGGAACAGAACCTAACATTCTTAACACCTTAAACAACTGGAGGTAACTATGGGAACTCTTCTTGAGAGAGGTCGACTCCATTTGCTTCATCATTGACATCCCAGGGATAGCAAGGCCCTTATATGACCTTCCATATTGGTAAGACCCCTGCAAGGGGTCGCATTCGAACTAGAATAGCTTCTTTTATATATATTTACATTTTCATAGGACATTAAGTGAACGAAGTTTAAGTATAAGATTTCATACAATAAGATTTGAAATACATATAAAAACCATGTAATGTGTTAGTAATATATGTATATTTGGTAAGAAGAGTAGTCAAGTAGAACCCTCTTTAATCCTATCTTTAGCTACTCGAACAATATTTACATACAATATCAAGAACAATAAAAATGTTAATTGAAGTTAAATATCAATATCACATGTGCATAGACAGTAGTTTTTTTTTTTTTTTTTTGGTTAAACATGGAAAAAGAAGATACATCATGGCTAATGGATATATATACCGAGTGTTCCTCCTATATATACAGACATTGCTAATTTAGGTATGTAGCAACAAACAAATGAAGAAGCGAAGGCATTAAATTGGAAACCTGACTAGCTAAGACTGTCAGGTCATATGTGTAAGAGCAAAGTTCGAGGTCTGACAATGTGATGACCTATCAAAACTAAAATCCAGTGTTTGATGTATACCCGCCCACAATTGTGAGCCTGCAGATCTGAGTCCTTTATAGTAGTAAGTACCAATTGCATACCCAGATGAATCCTATTGGCTTCCTATTACGACTTCCTATCCACAAGTCACAGGGTAGACTCTGCAACCTTCATTTCCCAAATTATTTTTATTCGTATAATTAGTTAATTACTAGTTGACGTTACGCCACTACCGCAATGGGAGATATATACAATCTGGCATGATCTGTTGGACTACCATGTATGTGTCTATTGTCAATACATAAAGCCTCAACTCTTTTTTACTGCTTTCGGTGAAAATCATGTCCAAGGACCTAACTCCTATAATAGAAGCATAGTGAGTCAATTATCAGTGACTTCTGTACTCTATTTGACGTGGTTAAATTACTGCGTTAAATAAATAGCATTCGAGTGATATAACTGGGATACCAATCCACGAGAACCTGTGCAGTCGAGCATCAAGCTTTATAATTATCTATATGTACAGACTTTAGACACTAAAATCAAATCATCAAAGTTGCCTAGTCGTGGTTACAGCTAATACAGTATCAAATAAATATTAATATTAATCAGTCATATCAGAGTAGATAACTAGAAGAGACTAGATCATATCCCTAGCTAGTAAGTGCATCTGAGTAAATATAATAGGAATAGCAATTGATCAATCATTACTTGAATGGATTGTTGAAGTCCTTATTAGCTTCTGGCCCTTGATTCCAGTCCCACAGTCTGTCTGAAAATGCAGTTGATAACAAGCTGGGTAGCATGTTTAGTGCAATTGGCTGTGACTGTTGTGACGTGAACGTGGTCATACCAGAGAATTGGGAAGGCACTTGCTGAGGATGATGAACATAATACTGTTGATGGTGAGGAAAATTGGGAGCTTGTTGGTAGTTTATTAGTCTGTGAAGATCATCCGAAGGATTTGAAGACGAAGCTGAGGTTGATGAGGATAAGCCAGTAAGAAGGTTACCACAGTTGGGGAGTACTAAAGAAGAAGCTAATTGTTTAGACTGGCTAAGAAACATCATTCCATCCTCATCCATGGGAGCTGAAGGCAGTCCAAGTGAGGTATTAATAGTAATTGAATTTGGAAGCATGATTGGATGGTAAGCGTTATGCTTTGAAAGTCCTAAAGCTGTTGTCACTTCTGAGTTACTGCTTCCATCAGTTTCAGCAGTACTCATCTTCTCAATCTGTTGCGATTGTCCACCAAAAGAACTAAATCTTTCAGTGACAAGATGAGGTTGTTTTTTTTCATATTGTGGTCCTCTCGATGAGGAAGATGCTCTTGTTGATGGAAGTGAACGCGGCAGTGATGGGTGATCTTCTACCCCAGCTCTCTTGTAGACTCGACAAAGCGATATCTCTACCTGCAGATAAATCCCAATTTAAAATTTCTTTTCAAAGTAGAGAGATGAGGCTAGCGACTTCTGACATTGGAAATTAATACCTGTTATGAAAATAGAAAAGATGGAACGATTTCTATGTCTAATACAGTATATTCAAAATGAAGAATCCCAATTTAATAGTCATTGCATGCTTTACTACAATTCTCTACCTAGAAGAAGATTAAATGAATCAGAAATCGAATCATTAACTGTGACTGCAAAGTTGTTATCTTATTGTGTTCTTCCCAGTGATTATGCAAAAGGGAAAGGCGACTTCTTTTTTAGTGGAAGCTATATTGAACTTTTTCAAGAACGAAGAAAAGGTACATATCACAAGCGACAGTAAACGAAATACAGTACTTAATTATGTCCAAAATTATAACCTACCAATGTTCATATATCTATACATCGTACACTGGATAGGGGATATGGAAGAAGCTAAACAGTTAGCCAAGCATTATCTTTTCGAAAAGAAGATCCAATATTTGAAGAGAAATGAACCATGTACCTTTTGATATCGTTCAGTTTCATGCTGGGGCAACCGATACTCATTCATGATCCAACTGGTTCGGATACCCTTTGGAGCCTTTCCTGAGTAGAAAACTAGGGTTTTCTTCAATCCAATTGACCTAGAGCTCTCAGTTCGGATCATCCGATCAGCTCCTGTTGCTTTCCAGTAGCCAGAAGTTGTGACTCGATTAGGGCGATCCCCGTTTCTATATTTTTTGTCTCGAGGGACATAGAAGAACCATTCCTTCTCTCCAATTGCTGCCAAAGCTGATGATGATACACAACATAGCAAATTGTAAACAATAAGAAATCCACCAGTGGGAGTTGGGTAATGGCAAGGTATATATGCAGTAGAGTTGCATGTTTGATATGGCACGCATGACTCCACAATTATGGGTGGATGCTTGTAGCCAAGAAACAATTAGAAGAGAAGAAATAAATGAAAAGAAATATGTGATTCAGACCATTGGAGAATAGGTTACTTCAACCAATCCTTTTAAAAACACTGCAAAGACTTTAAGAACTAATTGGCCGGGTGAAGCCGAAGATTTTGATAACTTCAAATGATCCAACGTTAAGTAAAAGTACAACAGCGACTGACAAGAGTCAAGATATTTGTCAGATAAAGAAGGAGGGGTAGTAGTTTAGAGAGAAACAAAAATGGAGATAGTCAACGTGAGAGGAAACTGCAAAAGAATCACAAATATGAAACCTTGTTAATAGGAGGATCGATCTCGAATAGAGGACAAGGAAGGTTGAAGACTTGAATCTATATACCAACTGGCAGGTGTTGAAGCAATAGCCAGTATGGTAAAGGAATCCATAAGGTGCAAGAATTTGTTGGTTAACTTGAAGAATTCACGAACAGCTTAAGCAATACAGAGATCTCCCCAAATTAATTGTTGCCTACAAGGAAATTTTGGCAAGTAAGAGTGATAAATTAGGGACTTGTTTGACGTTGGCCTTGAAAATGGAGAAGTGAATTAGTCGTGTTTCTTCTGAATTACCCCCAGCAGCTGCCTGGGGGTGATGACTATAAATAAAGAGTCAGAGAAAAGTTGGAGGGCAAAAACTAAAAGAAGACAATGGTTTAAGATGGCTTGTCTAGGAATTCCGAGTGAAGTAACAGTTTGAAATCTTGGGAATTGAAGAAAAGACCACAATAAACAAGAAGGAAAGAATTATATATACCGGATAAATGCTTACCAGGAAGTTCCCACGGGTCATAGCGATAAAGATCCAAAAAAGTGATGAGTTCAACATTGAAACGTTTGCCTTCAACCTTACGGCGAAGGTAGAACTCTACCAATTCTTCCTCTGTAGGATGGAATCGAAACCCTGGCATGACCATGTCATGCTCGTGTTCATCTTTGTTGTCGTCGTTGCTGTTACTGCTATTGTTATTATTTAGGCTCATGGTTTCTGAAATTGCCATAAACTATGGAACACTATTTCTCTCTGTACATATATATATATATGATCAGGAAAAGGTCATAAATAAGCAACACAAGTTTGCTTTCGCCCTTTCGCTTTTATACTTGAAATGAGAAGTGCAAGTGGTACTGGTATCACTATTGCATAAATAGACAGGAGAAAGATATGGTTAAAATGTCAAAGCTACAAACTAATACTCACAAGAAGCTAATTTCTCTCTCTAATTAACTACAAAGAAGAGGAAGAGGGGGAGAAGAAGAAGAAGAAGAAGAAGAGGAAGAAGAGAAAAGCAAATATAGAGAGACCGAGTGACTTAATGGAAAGATCTACATAGCTTTCAGGCCCTACATGTACAGGAGGGGTATGCAATGCAATGCATTGACGTGTTTAGATAATGACATCTCAAAGGAGAAGACAGGGTGGCCACAGCCTCTAGCGGTGCCTCTTTTGGACCTTTCTTTATTCTTTTATAACAAATAAAATGCATACGAGTGGAATTAGTCAAATTAACGGATTGGATAATATTGGTCTTAACCTAATTTCAATATTCTTCTGCGTTCTTTTTTGAAAATTTAAAATCTTATTCCAAATTATTCAAATCTGAAGTCGAGTAAAACCGGAAAAGTAGAAAATACATAAATGTTAACTATCAAATAAATATAACAAAATGAAACCCTTATCTAAAAATTAAATAAAATATATAATTTGTTTACTATTTAAATCTAATTACCAATTTTGGCTTGTATTACCTTTGAAATTAAATAAATGTAAATCAATAGTAACAAACAGTAAAATTCAAAATAAAAACATGTAATTAAAAAAATAAAGTACAACATAGAATTAGAAGAAATGTGTCCTAAAATATAGAAACGAATTTTCAACATCATATGTTCTATAAAAACAAACTATAAAATATATAAAAATATGTAAAATGATCATAATGGCTCAAAACCATCACTAGAATAGAATTTTTCGTTATTAAATATTACAAAATCGTAACTAATAGTAATTCGCAACGATTTATATTCGTCCCACAATTTTCATAGCAAAAACTATTTGGCACCTTTTTGATCAATTTCATAAACCATTTGCATCCGAGACAATCTTGGCTACCTAATTAGCTGGTGCCATAATCTATCAATAATAATAATGCTACCAACTTAGACAACGTCACATTATAATTTCAGAATTTTTACTGATTTACTTTTTATCTTTTATACTGTAAAGGCTTAGAAGAAGATTTATGTCATAGACAGACAATCGTACAAGAATTTTGAAATAGACTAACAGTGTCCTTAAATACTTACTCAAAGCCATTGCGACCTCTAATCGTACGATAGTTTTGTGTCAACGAAAGATAGGAAGGGGCCTAACTAGCATCATTTTTACTGGGCTATTTAATTAAGGGATTAGTTAAGAGCTTAAATGCTAAGTTTCATACATCTCAAGAGTCAAAATGAAGTGGTTTTACAAATCGGTTTTTGTGACATTTAAATAACCTAAATCAAAATCATTTTATACTGGAAACTCATAATTATTGGTATAAATTTCAATTTTTGCGGTTTCTTTGCAGAATAGTCGGTCTTAGTATTTTTGTTAAACATATAAAATGATTATAATTATGAACAGAATAAGTAAGACAAATATGTGAGTAATTAATGGTCTGTGTTAGAGTGTCTCATATTGCCTAGGCATGAAAATGTTAAAAGATTTATAAATGGTAAAGGTCAACTATCCAAACAATTAGTTCTAGTTATTTAGATAATGGTTGACCGAAGCCCAATTCTTATTAGTGGACTCTACACTCTGCCCATATTAAAAATTTAATAGTCTGGACACCTAGTAGTATTAAAGAACGGACTATAACTACAGGCAATTCTGGAAAATATCGTTTTGTAACTTTATTTTTTTTTTCCTTTATGTGATTAGGAAGTATTGTAAGCGGAATCATGAAAACATAGATTGGTGGGGAAATTTGTTTATCTGTTATCGTGATTGAAAGTCCTTCCAATATAGTTTGATATGCAATCCTAGTCATCAATTTCTCTTTTTCTTGAGTTTTGGTAGGCTGTAAATAGCAAAAACAGACTAATGCAGACATAAGTTTGAATACGCGTTGCAATAACACCAAAGAAAGAAAAGAACAAAGCATTGTTACAGCTGGAAGAGCAATTTAGACAATTTGCATTTAAGCATATATATGAATTGGAGATATTAAAAAGATAGAATACATGTAAAGTTATATACAATTGAATAACCATGGGATTAATATCATAGTAGCAATTTTCCCTGTTTAGGCTTGATGAATGATGATGGTAGTTCTTGTTCATATACTATGATACTGGAATGTAGAATCTTGTGGAGCTTTTGGTCTTATATTTTTAGGTAAAGTACAAATAGTAGCCTAATCTCTAGGGCATTAGAAAATTTTTATTTGAAAATATACCAAAATACAAATATTAATTATATAAAAGCTTAGATTTAAATGTGACGTAAAATTAATATATTTACTTAACGCAAAAAATGCAAGAATCGAGTTAAATTTGATTGATAGAAAAAGGTAAGAAATAGAATTTTTGAAAGGGCATACTAAATACAGAAATAATAAATGAGAATGGTGATACTATTAGTACTATGTTAAAAAAAAAATAACAATGATATTTGAAGTAGTATTGCAGATTTTTTAGTGTCCAGTGTGAAATGTTGAACTATCGAATGACAACATCACTAGCTAGCATGTATCTCTCTCAAATATCATATCAGATTTGGTTATTGCACACATGGTTAAGGTATCATCAAATCGTCATTTCTTAAGATTGGTTGGGGTAAATAATTAATATACCTGATCAATTGACATGCGTATGTTAATTAATAAAAAAGTAAAGGGGGTTCTTAGTTGTAGGAAGGCGATTGGGAGGGAGGTAAAGATGTGGGGACTAATTAAGGGAAGCAAAATGTGCACTGGTGGGGGATGGGTTAAGTCTGGACGTATTGAGAGAGTCAATAGACTATCAGGCGATACCCGTGACATCTTCCCCTTTACTGTTGATGACAACTGCATGCATGGCATTGATCATTTAATCTTTCTGTGTTCTGATTTTTGTTCTGAAATTCTTGTTTGTTTTGTGATCTCACTTATTATATGTCCTTCTTGTATAGTTGTATGGGGTTATTTGTATTCCTTTTTCTTCAAGTATTATATATGAACCAAATAACATAAAGGTAACTTTGTCCTTATCAGGTGAGTATTTAAATCTACTCTAGTTTTATAAACAAAATTCTAATCATGATAAGTTCCATGATTATCATTTTTATGATTATTATATTCAGCATTATTTAAAATATATTGACAGATGAATAAATAATTTATATAATATTAGCCGTGATAATTATGAAAGCCACCAACAAATAATTTAAACAATATTAACTATATTAATTATAAAGATCATCAAAATAATTATTTTTTAAAATTTTTTAACCAGTGTTGATATCATAATAATTACCATTGAATATGTAATTATTGTGAACTTGCAATCATCATAATTATGTAGGTTCCAAGAATTATTTAAGTTATAGTGATTGAATAATTTTAAAGTGAAAAACCCGTAATCTATCCTTTTATCATGTAATAAAAACAATGTAATCTGGAAAATTAAATTAACTGTACATGTATTATTACATCTTAATTTAATTTCTTTCACAACTGTTGAAATTAATGAGAATCAAAGTCAGATTGCTAAAATTACAAAGAAATGAAACTAAAATTGCATAGAGTTTAGGGATAATAAATTAAGCTTAATTTGGAGTTGATATATACCAGTAACTTAATTTCTAAAGAGGGTCGTTCACTAACTTAATATGAGCCAAGATCACTGGTTCATAATATGAAAATGAATCCATCAAAACACCTAATAACTGAAGAGTACTTACATTTAACAGTTAAAAAGATGCATCGATAATAATTATGGGACTCACCCCACAACCATTCCCTTAAATGAAAAGTTCCCAAACGCAACATTTCATTTGTAAGAGTTGCCTTACATTCAATTCTAATATTACCGTTGAAAAAAAAAATGACAACTGAGGTCAAATTGCTACAATAACAAAGAAATTGATAGTTGCACAGACTTTAAGGAATTGTTTAGGGACTGAATGTTTTTGGTCCCGACATATGTTCTACAAATTACTGCCTTTTCTTTATAATGTTTTGATAATCATAATTCATTTTCGTTCCCTTAAAAGAGAATACATTGCTCGCTCACAATCGATTAAGGGGCTTAAATGAAGATAACAAATGATTTAGATCAACATCAACAACTCAAGAAAAGTCCGATCAAAAATTATTTTAATTATATTTTATTTTATAATAAAAATTATTTGTGTATATAAAAATTATTTAAAATATGTTAAACAATATGCAAAGTACAATATATTAATTACTATATAATTTTAAACCATATAAAATATAAATAAAAATTTATCTAACCAAATCTTTTATATGGATTATAATATAAGTAAAATAAATATTAAAACATATAAAAAGTCAAATAATATTA
>JAOSBK010000005.1:22070256-22087090 GCA_027568895.1 Erythroxylum shatona | reverse complement strand
TTGGCTTTTGGAAAAGCTATTTCTACTATAAAAGCACTTTTGAAGTTTTCAGTCAAACACTCGTTTTTTCCTTAAAACGGCTTTTGCGGTGAAAAAAAGTACTTTTAGACCTTCCAAAAGCCGAACCAAACAGGCACTAAGATTCATACGAAGAGAGTACAATAATTAATTAAAAATGTGAACTGTATCATAATATTTCTTAAAAATTACATAAATTTTTATTGTTAACTGTAATATTACTTTGCATCTTATTATTACTAAAATAACATTTATTATACTTTGATTAAAGTGAAAAAATAGCACTAAAAATAATAGTTGAGATTTACTTAATTTTTTAAAATGTTAAAATAAAAACCACAAATTTTTTAAAATGTTAAAATAAAAACCACAAATTTTTTAAAATGTTAAAAATAAAAACCACTTTTTTAGATAATATATAAAGAATTTTTTTAAAAAAATATTATTGTATGTAATAGGAACAAATTATTAGTTTTTTTTGTCATATACATTAAGTTGATAATAATAACTCTATTAAATTTTGGAGTAATATTAATATTATTATAAAGATGTTAAAATATAACGTAATCATGCAAATAAGAGTAAGTGATGCCACAATAGTCATATAAATTCCTTTAGGTGGAGTATGAGTTCGCCTAACTCATTTCTTTTCATTTTATTAAGGATTCACTTCCGATAGTAAGTCCCTATACAGAGTCTTGTAATGGGCCAGGACACTTAGCTCCAAGCCCATCTGCCAACTCAACATCCAAGCTCACCATAATTTTCTTTACACCTGTTAATAGTGGAGCATCTCATTCTCAATAAACTTCCAGCTGCAGATAACATAATCATTTTCATGCTGTACATTCTGTTGTAACGGATAATCTAGAATCAAACATCACTTTGTGTATAATGTTCTTACAACAAACGCAATAATGCTAAGGGAAAACATTACAATTCTGCCTCTCTTTATTTTACTCTCCTACATGGTATCAGAGCCTCATCTTTTACCATTGTCAAAATAGCTCATGAATCTTCATCTTCTACCTTTACCCATACTCGGCAGTCTAGCAGCACACTTCTGTTAGACTTTTCAGCTTTGGCAAAAATACTAAACTTCAATATGCCAATCAAGTTAGATAGAAATAACTTCATCAACTGGAGAGCACAAGTGATAGCAGCCATCAGAGCTCTTAAACTAGAAGCTACATTTCTTCTGAAATTTCTCCACCACCACAGTTTATCACAGAAACTGTTTCATCCTCCACAAAAGCTCCTCAGCTTGTGACAAACCCTGATTATCGACTAGGGCGCAGATTAGATCAATTACTCCTGTGCTGGTTACTCTTCACAATAGGAGAGGATGTGGTTAGCCAGGTAAATCAATCTACATTTTCTCTCGAATGCTGGAAAATATTGGAAAGTTTATATGCCCAGACATCAATGGTTTGGGTTCTGCAGCTAAAACAACAACTATCAACCATCGAAAAAGGTTCCCAAACTATTTCAGATTATATTCAGAAGATAAAAACAATTGGAGACTCTCTTAAGGTTGTAGGACATGCTGTGCCTTACCATGAATTAATTCTCAGTGCCTTAAATGGTTTGGGGCATGAATATGATTCAATAGTGGTTCTTTTAACCCACACAATGAAGAACTCAACACTACAGGAGGTGCAATATAGTTTCATGATGCATGAAACTAGATTTGAATAATTAAATGCAATTTCTCAAACTATCAATGTTTTCCCCTTTCAACAAATTTTGCTTCATTTAACAGAAATCAGCCACAAAACCTCATTCAAGGAAATCGTCATACCTTTAGAGGAAGAGGAGGTCGAGGCAGAGGAGGTCGATGGCATAGTGCAAACCGACTCCATTGTCAATTGTGCCAGAAGTCTGGTTATGATGCTCTCCGCTGTTACAAATGTTTTGATCAATCCTGGAATGGAAATTAACAGTGGAAGAATCAGTCTCAAACTCAAAACAATGGGCAACATTCATCACACAATGGTCCACCTCAAACTTTCCTAGCTCATCAATCAAACACCAGTTCTGAACAACCTAGTCCTTCTACCTGGTATGTAGACTCTGGAGCTACAAATCATGTTACTGCTGACCTAAACAACCTTTCCATTAGCTCAGATTATGCTGGTAATGATCATCTCACAATAGGTAATGGAAACTCTCTCCCTATTGCATATATTGGTTCCTCTTACATTCAATTCCAAAACAATAAACACACACCACTGTCTTTACTTCAAATGTTACATGTTCCAAGTATCACCAAAAATTTATTGAGCATTTCCAAAACCACAAGTGATAACAAGATAATTGTGGAATTTTCTAAGAAATTGTGTTTGTTCAAGGACAAGGACACGGGGAAAGTTCTTCTCAAGGGGATGTTGCGGGATGGCCTCTACAGCCTTGATGTTCCACCTCAAAATCACCATATCACTCATCAAAAGCCCTCTAAATAGCCCTCCTCACATCAGTGTACTTCTGGCCTCATTTCTCATCCTCAAATTTTTACTACTCAGCTTTCTAAGAATGATGTCAATATTTGGCATGCCAAACTTGGCCACTCATCACTTAGTGTACTTAAACATGTTTTTGATTCAATGAAAATTCCCATTAATGTCAAAGATTTAAACTTTTGTGATTCACGCAAACAAATCAAACTTCATAAGTTACCATTTCAGACTCATGATATATCTGCCATACAACCTTTGGATATTATCTATTCGGACATTTGGGGCCCCTCTTCCCTCTCCCTTTTTATCCACTGAAGGCCATAGACATTATATAATCTTTGTTGATGTTTTTACTCGATTTACATGGCTGTACCCATTGAAACTTAAATCCGAGGCACTTGCAACATTTATTCAATTTAAAACATTCATTAAACTTCAACTAAACAGAAAAATTAAAGCTCTACACTCTGATATGGGAGGGGAATATAATGCCTCCCTACCTTTTCTTGCTAAACATGGGATCCAACCTCGATTCAGTTGTCCCAACACCCATCAACAAAATGGTGTTTCTGATAGAAAACATCGTCATATCACTGAAACCGACCTCACATTATTAGCTCATTCTCATCTACCTTTACAATATTGGCTTAAGGCCTTCACCACTGCCACCTTTCTTATTAACAATCTCCCAACCCCAAAATTACAAAACTTATCTCCCTTTGAACTACTTTATCACAAAAAGCCTAACTACTCCTACCTCAAAACCTTTGACTGCACCTGTTTTCCTTACCTTCGGTTCTACTTTTCCCACAAATTCAATTTTCACACCACTAAATGCATTTTCCTAGGCTACAGCCCTGTTCATAAGTGTTATAAGTGTCTCCATCCCAAGGGAAAATCTATATTTCTAGACATGTTGAATTCAATGAACTTGAATTTCCCTACCCTACCCTTTTTACCTTTCCCAATTCTGCTCCTTGTCCTCCTTTTGCCAGTTTGCCTTTGTCTACCTTACAGCACGCGGTTTCCCCTCAGCATCTTCTTCATCCTAGGCCATCTCCCAGCATCTTCCTTGTGTCAGGCTCCTCTCCTGTGTCTTCAAGTTCTTCAGCCCATAATCAGGTATTATCTACATCTTCCACTTCTCCTTCTGTTGATATTTCTCCTACCTTAATGCCTTCCTCACCCATTTCCAATCCCCAACCCCCCATATTTCCAACTTCTTCCCCCATTTTTGTTCAGCCTACTCCTATTGCTCCCAACCCACCCACTGCTGCTGTTCCACATTTAATATCTACCCATCCAATGCAAACCAGAGTCAAAAGTGGCATTTTCAAACCCAAACTCTACTCTGCTTCCCCACACTCTTGTCCCTCTCTCAAACCAGCCTCTGTTTTCCAAACCCTTTCCAATCCCATTTGGTACCAAGCCATATGTGAGGAAATGTCTGCCCTACAGAACAACAACACTTGGACCCTTGTGCCTTATGACTCTAGCATGCATATTTTGGGAAGTAAATGGGTCTTTCGGACCAAGTATAATGTAGAAGGGACTGTGGCTAAGCATAAGGCCCGCCTTGTAGCTAAAGGTTTTTTCCAAACTTTTGAAATTGATTTTTCAGATACATTCTCTCCAGTGGTGAAAGTATCCACCATCAAAGCTGTCTTATCTCTTGTTGCAAGCTATTTCTCAACAAGTCGATATCAACAACGCATTTCTCAATGGTGAGCTTCATGAGACTGTGTACATCACTCAGCCTCAAGGTTTCCACCACCCACATCTTCCTAATCATGTGTGCAAGCTATTTAAATCCCTCTATGGCCTAAAACAGGCTCCAAGAGCCTGGTATCACTAACTTAAGACTACTCTTTTACAGTGGGGTTTCTGCAACTCTAAAAATGACACCTCTATGTTCTACCTTCATCAAAATTGTACAATTCTTATCCTCTTAGTCTATATGGATGACATTCTAATCACAGGCAACAATTTATCCACAATCCAATCCATTATAAGCAAGCTCAATTCACAGTTTGCCCTCAAAACACTGGGCAATTTACATTTTTTTTGGGGATTGAAGTTTACAGAAACTCAATTGGCCTATATCTATCACAAAGTGGGTATATTAAAGATTTACTGACTCAAGCTAATATGGATCTCTGCAAGCACTGCTCCACTCCAGCTTCCACGGGTCTCAAACTTTCTTGCAATGATGGCCACCCTTTTACAAATCCTTCTCTGTATCGCAGCTTGGTTGGCGCTCTACAGTACCTCTGCAACACGAGACCTGACATCAGTTTTATCGTAAATAAGCTCAGTTAGTTTCTTTCCAATCCTCTCACATCTCACTGGACTGCTTTAAAACGGGTGTTACGTTACCTGAAGGGCTCCTCTGATCTAGGGTTACTGTTCCACTCTTCCTCGTCTCTCGACCTTCAAGCGTTTAATGACTCAGACTGGGCCAACTCTCCAAATGACCGCAAATCTACAAGCGGTGGTTGTGTTTTTCTTGGCGGCAATCTCGTCTTCTGGAGCTCCAAGAAGTAAACTGTAGTCGCTCGTTCGAGCACTGAGGCCGAATATCGAGCTCTCTCTCAACTCTCCACTGAGGTACTTTGGTTATCGTCTCTTCTCTCTGAACTTGGGTTTCCCCCTTCACGACCAGCTATTCTCTGGTGCGACAACAACGGTACTCACTCTCTCTCCCAGAACCCAGTCTTCCACGCTCACACAAAGCATATCGAGATTGACGTATATTTTGTGCGGGATAAGATTGCCGATGGCCTTCTCGAGGTCCGGTATGTGCCCTCTACTGATCAAATCATCGATCTGCTCACCAAACCCCTCTATGTGGCTCGATTTAGGCATTTAACTTTCAAACTCAACCTCGTAAAACATCCGAGGTTTCGTTTGAGTAGGAGTATTAGGATTCACTTCCGATAGTAAGTCCCTGTATAGAGTCTTGTAATGGGCCAGGACACTTAGCTCCAAGCCCATCTGTCAACTCAACATCCAAGCTCACCACAATTTCCTCTACACCTGTTAATAGTGGAGCATCTCATTCTTAACAAAATTCCAGTTGCAGATAACACAATCATTTTCATGTTGTACATTTTGTTGTAACGAATAGTCTAGAATCAAGCATCACTTTGTATATAATGTTCTTACAGCAAACGCAATAATGCTAAGGGAAAACATTACAATTCTTCCTCTCTTTATTTTATTCTTTATTTCACTCTCCTACACATTTGACCTGCTTTTTAAGAGGATTCATCAACTAATTCTTCTTAATCTTTCGTGAGAGTGATCCTTATTTTCTTATACTAAGTTTATTTTTGTTGCAAGATTTTACAATTTAATTTAGTTGCAAATAACACCATCACTATTAACATAAAAGGAAACGAGTTCACAAAAGATTCTAATTTGTTATTTGCTACATCAAAAACAATTAACGAAATTTAGGTTATGATATAATGAAATTTTGTAATAAAAAATTAAATTCAAAAAATAAAAAGGGAACTATTAGTGAAACAAACCTTAGTTTATGGTAGCATCCACCATTGGAACTACGATTGATCATTGATGCAAAAGAAAATTATTTCATCAATCACATATTCATTGTGGTATTAAATATTTGTCTTTTCTTACGATTATCTAATCAATAATACATAATCTAATTAACTGCTATTGTTTAACAATCTTACTTATTATCTAAAATTTTATTAAATAATAACTTTAAGGAAAGAAAAACTATTGAAATAAGATAACACAACATCCATAGTTCCATTAATCTTGTTGAGCGTTTTTCTTAGAAGTTACTAATTTCTAATGTAGCAAATTAAAAAACCATAGTCACTATAAAGATCAAAGGAATTGAACATTTACACATTCAATATTTAATCTAGAAATTGATTTTTTCAATCAATAAAATAATCTGACGTATTAAAAATCAATCAAAACAATCATCAAATCAAAAGTACAAAAGAATTATTCAATATATGAATAGATCGAATATTATGCATTAAAACCCAATTATCTCCCGATCTATAAAATTCCAAGGGCTTCAAATTCTTTCAACCAAGATTAAAAAAACAAAACAAAAACAAAAAATTAGGTAGTAAAGCCATTATTGCTTCTAACATTTTCCAAATAGAAAATAGCGACATTAACATCTACATAATTTTAAGAACAAAAATTTTGTGAGAAACTAGAAAGTAGAAGATGAAAAATTGGAGGCCTTTCTTCCACTTAGGTCCTTCTTATAATTAATTTACCCCTATATTTTTGTTAATATTGAAATCTTCCTGTTATAATTATTTGGTTTCGAAGGACTATAACTCTACTGATTATCATCTAGACTTGGTCAAGATAAGATTGAAACAAATTCTAAACTACTTTAATTGCATATCCAAAATTTGAATGTTGAAATTTTGGATGAATGTGCTCATGGTTAATCACGAGAAACGTTACTAATAGGTTTTTTATCACTCTAAATGCACCTTATTTTATAGTTTTTTGGTTTCTTTTAACTTTATATCTATCAAAAATCATCTGGATACAAAAGATAAGTAATTCTTTTAGATACAATCAATAATCACATATAATACAAGTGAATTAAGGATCAAAATAATTATCTATAATGGTCTTATCATTTTAACTTTCTCATCTTATTTTTTTAAACAAGTTTATTGAAATAATTAAAAGAAGGAAAAATTTAATAGTTAATATAATTGCAATATTAAATTAAGACCAAAAATTCTAGGAAAGCTTTTTTCTCTTTTTCTTTTCTTTTGATTTTTCTCTCATTTGGACAATACTTTTAACCATTTTTGCTTAATGATCAAATGGGAGGTCCTTTTACTCTAGGTTAGATTCTTTTCTTTTTGGGGTAGTGAATATAACCATGTAGTGAGTCTCCCCTCTCCCCATCAAATTCAAATGTTGCCTAACCTCTATCAACTTCCCTCTTCATCTTCTAACATGTTCCTACCTCTCCCTTCCACGAAAGCCTCTCTTGTTTTGATATGTGTTACTATCAAAGATAGTGCTCCCACCTTTGTTTCCTCACTAGCTTCTACTGGTATGCCTAGTAGTGTAAAGGATAAATAAGAATTACGTTAAACATATGTTGATATCTTAAGAAAGTTTTGGAAAAATGTTATTGGAGATTTTTCACCCTATGATAGACTTAAGTACCTACCAAGACATAAGGATGGAGATATAATAACGGTTTTGCCTTTATTATAAGTCTTGAAAGTTAGAGCTAGCAGTTGGAACTCCATATTAGTGGGGTACTTTATAAATAAGAGACTCCCTTTCCTTCTGGTTTAAAAATAGGTTGAGAGCAACTAGAGCAAGCTTGGCTAGACAAAATGCTAACCAATGAGGACAATTTCTGTTTACTTAGGTTTTTGAATGAGGTAAGTAAGTAGAGAGTTGTGGAGCTAGTCCCTAACATATTCATGGTAAGCCACTCTCGATCCAAAGATAGAAACCTAGGATGCACTTAGATAAAAAATTATATGAAGAATAACCCTTTATATCTCAACTTCCATAAGTTTCCCTTTGAATATGGGTTCACAATAATTTTGGACTATCTTGATAACTCCATAGGCAAACTACTATGTATGGACAAGAAAACAACAAGACTTTGTCAAATAGGCAATGCAAAGATATACCTAGTCTGTAATGTTTTAGCATTATAAGAAACAACAGCCTTAGAGGGGCTCACTAGAGTTTTTCCCTTAATAACTTGTTTGAAGGTATATTCTCAAAAGGCATAATTAATATGCTCAATGAGTGTGAGATGAAAATTGTGGTCAAAGCCAAGAAAAAAATTGAAAGAAAGTCAAAAAGGAAGAGGTGTTTGATGTTAGACCCTTACTTTTACTCCATAATCATTACTTAGAATGTAAGGGTATGGACTACCCTAAAAAGTAATAGATGATCAATGATTTTCTGCTATCTAAAAACTTCTCTTAGTAGGTTTATTGGAGACAAAAATTAAAGAGGACAAGCTAACTAATCGCCTCTAGATGTTTAAGAAAAAATAGAATGTTATTACCAACCATAACACACATTACAATAGGAGAATTATTGTTGCTTATATCTTGAACAAAATCAAGGTTCTCCACTCATTCATCTATGAACAGCTTATACACCTAGTCATCAATATAAATCAAGCCCCAACTACACTTATGGTTGCTTTTGTTTATATTGCTAGTCATGAATTCCAAAAAAATCTTACTTTTAAAGGATCTAAACTCCTTAGACTTAATATGAATAAACCTTGGATCGCCCTTAGTGACTTTAATAACATCTTAAGGTCTATTGAATTTGAAGGGGATAGAGTGAAAAATAGATTGGGGAATGTCAACCTAAGGAATTGTTTATCTGCTACAAACCCTGAGGACTGTAAGTGAAAAAGACCTCACTTCACTTGGAGTGATAAATGGGAAGGAAGTTGGTTTATTGGGAAAAAAACTTGATAGATCTCAATTCAATCCCTTATGGCTCACTGATACTCCTAACAGTTTTCATTCTTTGTTATGCTTAAATCACTCCCATATTGAAGTGTTAGTGAACTTATAGAAATATAAGATAAAATCCCCCTTTAAGTTTAACAATTTTTTGGTAAAGCTAGAGGGATTTGAAGAGGCTATTACAAAAGGACTAATTTTATGGTTAGGGGGTATGAACCATTCAAATTCTTAAAGAAGCTATAAGTTGTGAATACAAAACTTAAAATGCTACACCGAAAGGGAGTGTAATACACAAGATTAAATATCTCTAGGGCTAGAGATGAATTGACAACTGTTTAGAATTATTTGGAACAAAAGCCTAGTTATGCCCTTTTGAAACTAAAAGAGAAGTGGGATTTTGCAAGATATTCCTAAGCTCTAAAATTTTGACTCACCTTGATGAAACAAAAAGCATGTATCAATTAGATAAAATATTGGGAGAGGCCAAATTCCTTCACAATGCAATCTATACAAAAGAAATAACAATAAGATTTATTGATTGAAGAGTGCTAATAATGATGACATTTGGAAACAAAATAAATAAAGGAAATGGCTATAGCTCATTTTAAGAACATTTAGGCTTCTCTAATAATAATTATCCCAATATGTAGGTCATTAAAAAAAATTTCCAACTCTTTAACTTAATAATAGAAGGAGCAACTTATCATACCTTTTATTGAGATGGACATCACCACTCAAAGCCTTTGGCCTTGATGGCCTGAATGCCTTCTTATTTAAAAAAAAGCATATCACCTCACAAGGCATATGATCACCAAGCTAGTTATAAAGTTCTTCAAGAGTGGAAAAATGCTTGTAGAACGAAATAGAACTCATTTTTGTCTCATTCCAATGTAACCAAATGAGAGTTCCTTAAATGAATTTAGTCCAATATCTTATTGTAATCTTATATACAAGCTTATATCTAAAATGATAGTAACAATATTGAAGTAAGCTAATAGGCCAATCATTAATCTAGCTCAAAGAGTTTTTATCAATAGCATACTTATAGGTGATAGTTTGCTAATTGCATAAGAGCTAGTTATTAAAACAAAAAGGTGCTAAGGAGTTATACTTTAAATATTGACTTTAACAAAACCCTTGACTCAATCAAATGGAATTTATAATTGATAAAACCATATGTTTGGCTAACTAAGTGTGTTTGTATCATAGATTGATCAATGTATTTTAACAACTTCCTTCTCTATACTAGTAAATAGGGAATGAATCACTTCTTTTTAAGGTGCTAAGGACTAAGCGGGGATCCAATTTCTCCTAAACGTTCACTTTATGCACTGAGGTCTTATCAAGAATGATGTATTAGAGCATTAAAAGTGGTGGGAGCTTTATTTTTCCAAATCACAAGAGGCACGAGCTATTTCATATTATATTTACAAATGACCTATTATTAATATGTGGTATTGATCCAAACTCAATCTAACTCTTTCTAGTGGTTCTTCGATACTTCTTTTAATTATCGGACCTTTCCATAAAAAACCAAAAATTGTATAAAGATTGACAACGACATGCATATATTTTAATAAGAATATGAGGCCTTAGCTTACAAGATCTCCTTTTTAAATAACTAGGCATCCCAATTTCTAAAACAGACTTACATCTAAAGATATCTTTCCTCTCATTAAATTAATTTAGAGAAGAATAGGACATTGGCTTCTCTTATATGTAGTTAAACTTCAACTTGTATCTACAATATTAGAGAAATTACATATTCACTAGGGCTTTGGTTATGAAGGTGGAGAGATTGTTGAGAAATTTCTTGTGGTCAAGCTATATTAGTGATACAACATAAAGATAAAGTTAGTTGGAAAGAATTTTGCTCATCCAAGAAGGAAAGAGGTTTGAGAATTAAATCATATAGAATAACTAACAAAATACTTATGGGTATAATAATTTGGAAGTTGCTTGAGGATTCTAATTCTATATAGGTAAAATGGATGCATTTTTACATAACTAAGGATAAGAATTTATGGATAATTAAGGAGAAACCTTCTTATTCATGGACATTGAATAAAAATTTGAAGTTGAGAAGCACAATGATTTAAGAAATCAAAGTTGAGATCAAGAATGAAGGGAGAGCATGGTTCTAGAATAAACGTAGCCTCTATAAGCTACAGGGTATAGAAAATTTTAAACTTCTCATTCCATAGCTAACTAAGGTTGAAGAAATCACTTGAATTTGTATTATATTAAGAAGTGGATATCAGCTTAGCATTATATTTACTTCCTTTAGTCTATGAAGGGATTTGTATTAGTTAGTTGATTTGCTTATGTAATAACATTTTTACATTAATATATTGTAATACTTTTAAAAAATATTAAATTAATAGCCATATGTTAAATACTTTAAGATCGAGTTTATCTTATAAAAAGTAATCGTGCAATACATTAACGTTATATTACATAATATTGAGTTGACAATCACATAAATGACACATCCACTATTTAACTCAGATACGATAGACAAACATACTATAATGAGACATATTAAGGTAGGCGTATCAATTCCTCATAGTAAATTCTTCTACATTAATATATAAGAATTAAATTAAAATCAATGGCTTTAAAATCAAATATCAGTTCGATCAAAATAAATACAAATTGACATACTTTTCAATTTGGTTTGCTTTTATTACAATCATAAATAAAATTAGTCGATTAAGTAATAAATCGACCAATTTTTTACTAAGCCATGAGTGGAATCATAAGTCTATTTGCTTCCCCCTTCTATGGCTAAAACCAAACTAGGTCATTGACATAGCAACCAAATCCATTTGAATGAAATTGATAATATCAGACAATACCCAGAGCAATAACCATGTTAGTAGTCTCCTTATCAACCACAATCTAATTAGTTTTGATGGTAGACACATTGGAAACAAAGTCCATGCAATGGTTGCACTCTTACTTCTAAAGCTTAAGTGAGATTCCTTTAATTGACACTTTAAGATTTGCTTTAAAAGGTGGGTAGAGAACCCTGCAATCTTGTTTTGAATACTATTTGATGAGATAATAGTGACCTCCTTGATCACCTCTTTATTTATGTGGAACTCTAAAATCATGCTGGTGTAATAGCCTTTTATTACTTAGCTTGATGATTTCTTCACTATTTTAGTATGTAATCAACTCACATACTCAACCCATCTTCATTCTTTAATTGTCCTTTTTTTTAGATTTTACTGGTTTTATTGAGCACTTTTGGTTTGAAAAGGAAGTAATTCCAATAATTTTAAAACTAAACTAGACTAGTCAATTCAACCAAAATAAATACAAACCAACCTATTTTTTGATTTGGTTTGTGTTTATAATCATCATAAATAAAAATTGACTGATTAAATAATAAACTGGTCATTTTTTTGTAGAATCACAAGTATATTGGTTTCTCTCTTCTTTGACCAAAACCAAGTTGGGTCACCAATACATCAACCAGGTCCACCTAAACAACACTAAGAGAATATCAGACATATCCATAGTAGTAAACATGTCTATAGTCTCCTTATCAACCTCAATCTGGTCAGTTTTGATGGCAGACACATTAAAAACAAAGTCCAATAGACGATCACAGTCTTGCTCCTAAAGCTTAAATGAGATTCTCTAACTGGGCCCTTTTGGATTTACTTCATGAGGTGGGTGGAGAACCTCGCAATCTTGTTTCAGATGTACTTTGATTAGATGATAGCGACCTCTTTGATTACCTTTGTTTTGCAAAAATCTAGAGTCATGCAGGAGTGGTAGCATGCTATGACTTGGAAAGACGATTTCTTTACTGTCTTAGTGCATGCTTGACTAGTGTCCTTAAACCATCTTCATTTTTCAATACTCTTTCAATCTAAATACTATTGATTCTATTTAGTGCTTTTGTTTTGAAAAGAAATTAATTCTATAATTGATTAATTAATGGATGGACAAAAGGAATGTAGAAGAAGTACAAGACCAAAGTTACTCCGAACTACACAGGAAGTAAAATAATAGTATAATATAACAAATATTTAGTAATTACACTGCTGGTAAAGTGAAAGATGATGTATTAAAGGAGAAATCTTTAATAGGTGACACACCAAGTATATGAGCAAGGGATAGTAGGATAAATAGTGGTGAGCCATGATGTTGACTGTTGATAGAATAAAGTTAAAGCCTTTCTTAATATCCTCTAAACATACTTAAACTTTTCTATTGAGACTTTAGATTTATTCCATCTTCAAAAAAGTTTTAGTTTCCATCTCTAGTTAAATTTCAACCTCTTTAATATATCTATTGGTCTCCTATTTGAATTTTTTTCTTTAATGTTTTCAATTTTTAACCTCTTTTCTATTTCTTCTATAGATATTATTGTTTAATTCCTTATGCCACAGATCACAAGTTAACACTTTTTTATTGTTGTTTCTTTTGCAATTTATGGTGGTTGAAGCCAAATCTCATTCTAACAAATAGGGAAAAAAGATGCAAGAGTCATGAAGACAAAGTTAATGGGTATTTTCATTTTTAGACTTTCTTTCTTTTCATCTCATCTCTCTTTTTTGGGTTCATTATTGTAGCAAGTTGTGACATATTTTTGATCTGGTTATTGTTGTGATTTATTTTTGTAAAAATCTAACAAAATTATTTTTTTCATATTTTAGGTTGACATTATAATAGAAAATATAGAATCATTAGAAAAAGATTTGATGAACTTAACATCCTCTACTCATGGTAAGTCTAATCTGACATAGAACTATTTTTCTTCTTCTCAAATATTTGATGCTATAAAATATTTAAAGAGGAAGGAATTTATATAATGAATGAACATCTTTTTAGTATTACAGGTAATATTGTTTCTTGCAAAAAATTACCTTTTGATGTACGTGAAAGGATTAAAAATTATTTGCAAAAATTATTAAAAAGAAAAAGAAAATTTAAGAGTCTCATAATATATCTTTTAGAGAAGATGAAGCACAACAAGGATTAAACAAAAGAAAAAGAAAATCTATTATTGACATAGATTCTTATTTTCCTCCAAAAGAACTACTCCTGGTTCTCAACCTATCTAGTTTAAAAAGTGTTTTGGTTAATAAGGATGATTTTTTATGATGTAAGCAAGCATGGGCTAGATGATTTTACAATTCATATATTCATTTAAATGCTTTAAATTCACCATATTTTCAATAAGCAATAGAAATTACAACAATGATAGGTCTAGGATTTAAAGCACCTTCTTATTATAAGATTCATGTTCTTGTACTTCAAGATTTAAAAAATGAGTGTAGTTGATTAGCGATATAAATAAGTCTAGCTAGGAGACAATAGGATGCACTATTATAGTAGATGGGTGGATTGAGCAAAGACAGAGAACTTTAATTAATTTTTTAGATTATTATAATATTAGAACAAATTTTATCAATTATGTTGATACTTTTAATATGATAAAAAGTGACCACACTATATTTGGATTATTTTTTGAAATTGTCAAATGTGTTAGACCAGAAAATATTTCGCAATTTGTGACAAACAATGTAACTAATTATGTATAAACTGGGTACTTTGTTACAATCAAAGTATGAGCATATTTATTGGTCTATATGTCTGGAAAATTGCATAAGTCTCATTTTAAAAGATATTGGTTATATGAACCATGTTTCTAATATTGATTCACTTACATCTAAGATTACAATTTTTATGTATAATCATATTACATATTTGTCTTGGTTAAGAAAGCAAGAAGATTGGATAGAGAATGCATGTCTTTCTACTACTAGGTTTGTCACTACAATTATAACTTTAAAAAATGTTTATGAGCATAAAAAAAGTACTTCAAAATTTAGTGATAAGTAAACACTTTTTAAGTCATAAGTTATTAAAGGGTTTAAAGGAAAAGAGTTTTATACTAATATTTTGGATAATACATTATAGGACGTTTGCTTGATTATCGTGAAGATTATGACTCCACTTATAAGATTGTTGATGATTATAGACTCAGATAAGAAGTCATCATTGGGATATATATATATATATATGAAGGAATGCATAAATTTCATAAAAATTATGAATATTTTTTAAGGGAAGGAGAAATTGTTGAAGCATTACATAGATGTTCTTAATCAATGATGGGATAAGCATTCTACTTAAAAGATCCATATAGCAGCTTACTTCCTCATTCCTTGTTGCTTATATAATAGAGATATATGTATATATGTTGATATTATAGGCATCTTCTTTAATGTGATTAAATGCAAATGCATTTTCTCTAATGAAGAATAATCAAAAGTAACAAATGAAATTAAATTGTATCGTAAAAGTTTAGTTAGTTTTGCTAGATTTTCCACAAAGAAAATTCTTACAACAAAAATAATACAGGCTAGTAGATTTTCATGCTTTTAGTTTATTCTTTATTTATTAGTAATATATATTTTACATATATAACTATTAATTTAAAATGCAGACAAGTGATGAAGATTATTTGGTAAAAGTGCTCCAACATTAAGAAAACTTACTAATAGATTACTCAAACAACTTCTACATTAGATTGTGAATATAATTGAAATATTTTTTTTATGTATTCATACGAAAAAATGAATCGCTTAAAACCTCAAAGACTCAATGTTTATCTTACTCATAACGGTGAAAAATAGGTATTTTATTCAATTTTATTTTTAAAGTAATTATACTTTTATTTATCCTGAATTCAAAACACTTATTAAGAAGAGAACATATGATCCAACTGATATTGATTATATTGATCATAATAAATTTTGGATCGAAGAAGAAGATCGCTTGATGTTAATTATAACAACTTGAAAAGGCAAGTTACAAAGCAAATGCATTCATCATGATGAATAGATTGAGAATATCTACTAATAGTCAGTTGAAATCTTCTTTTGAACATATATAGCATCAAAAGTGTAATATATTAAAGAATAATTTCATACATTATTAATTTGTCATTTCTTTAAATACAGAAGAAAATATTGATACAGACGTTTTAGATGACAATGTGGTTTATGACCTTTTTGATGGTGTTAGGAAATTTGGACTTTAGATAATGATGAGATACAACCAATATTATGAATACGGTACCCGCATTGGTACTGGATTGGGTTCTAGTACAGTACTGTACTGATACCTGTTAATTTTAGGTACCGTTTCGAGTTATTTTTTAAATTTACGAAATAGTCTCTAAATTTTTTAATTTTATAAAATAGTCTATTACTATATTATATTGAATACTTTATAATTATATATCAATCATGTCTCCAAAAATCATAATAATAAGAATTAAAAAAACAACAATTTATTTATTTTTATTAATATTAATTTTCACATATTTCACATATAAATAATAACTATAATTAATATACAAAAAGATCATTTAATCATCATTGAGGTATAAAATTAATAACAATACACTACAAGAAATCATCATTTTACCGATGGAAATTACCGTCGGTAAATAACACATTTCCGTCGGTGAAAGTAATCACCGACGAAATTTGGTGCCCAAAAAAATCGATCGGTAAATTTTCCGTAGGTAACAATACCGACCGAAATATTCCGTCGCTATTTTACGACGGAATTGACGACGGTAATGTTTTGTCAGTATTTATATAACGACGGAAAGGTAAGTGAGATTCTGTAGGAGACATTTAGCTACGGTCATTTGGTCGGTCGGTGAGGCGAAGGTATCTTCAACCACTTTTTCCGACGGTTTATTTTACCGTCGGTAAATATCGTTGTTTCCGACGGACAATTTTTCGTCGGTAAGAACTGATAATATATATTTTTTATTTTGTTGTTTTGTTGTTATAACAATGTTATATTATATATATACTTTATTTATTTGTGTTACGTTATATT
>JAOSBK010000005.1:22042377-22052667 GCA_027568895.1 Erythroxylum shatona | reverse complement strand
TCCTTTTATTGCAATCCAAATTACCTGAAATAATTTCTTAACCAATTCTATATATTTTATTATTATCAAAACATAAATGAGATTTAATTTATCAACCACCATTGGTCCAACAATATTCAGTAGGAACATCTTGTAGCTTAAAGGTGTTGTGGTTTTTAGAATACTCACAAAAGTCTTGTTTGTAATAAATCCCTTTTGGCAAGATCAGTGTTTGATAATAAATATTCATCCCAATAAGTATGTCAGGACCTAGGGGTAATGGGTCGGCCCATAAGCTCAAATTAAGGTCCATAAAAAAGGATATTGTTTTACACTTTTAATTTTTTAAAAATTAGTAAGACTGGCCTATGGGCCGACCCATTGCAATCCCTAGACAGGACTAGGAAGATTAATTTCCAATATTTTTGTCCGAACAATACAATTTCAGAAAAACTTTATTTTAATCATTTGATAAGTCCATTTTGAAGAATGCACAACCTTAGTTATCTCATATTCTACTCATTTGAAACAAAATGTGTTTTTCTTATACATAGCATAATGTAAGTTCAATTATAATTATATGTGTATATATCAGTTAGTAATTTACCTAAATAACAACAAACTTACATGTTTAAATTGAGTTTTTAAAATAAAGATTTGTGGTCTTTTTATCTTTCTTTCCTCTATGTTTTATATTGCCTTTTTTTCTTTTTGTTTATGAGGATACTTAAGTAGTAGCAATAACAATAACAATATATAGTAAGAGTCTGCAGAAATGTGATATCCGGAGAGGTTCAGCATTAGTATTAGCAGTTTTACCCTTATCAAGTAGAGATGATATTTTCAATAGACTCACGTATAATACAAAATAATAATATATAAAATATAAATAAATAAGTCTACATAAAATAATAAAAAAGTAAATTAATACGTAATACAATATATATAGAACATAATAAATATTAAATACACAAACCAAGAAAAAGACAAGGGAAAATATCAAACTAATTATTACAAGTCAATAATTAAACTACACTGCTTAAGCTAAATAATTAAGAAGGAAAAGTAATACATAGATGATGATGATGATAATGATAATGATGATAATGATATTTTAAAAAATTAAGAGTTTACTAAATACTTTTCTGAAATTAAAGGACAAGAAGTTGTTTGAAAAGAACTTCAAATATGGATCAGTTTTTTCATCAGAATTTTCGAATCATTAGAGCTGAAAAACTCATAATCTTAAAATTTAATAGTGAAGAGTTGCACAAATTTAATTATGCATCCGTAGTTTGGGGCTTTCAGCAAATTGTACAAGTTGGGTGACAACTACTAAATCTTATGATGGAAGGTTAAAAATAAGGCATTGAACATTAATCAAAATTAGGTTAAAAGAAAGGATACAAATATAAATACTCATTTATTTTAATTTTTATATTTTTAATTTATTTAAATTTTGATATTATTCATACTAAAAAAAGAATTCTAAAAATATTTAATACTATAAATAATAAAAATTAAAAATTATTAAACAATTTAAATAAAATTTAATATAAAAATTAATTTAGAATTATTGTAATAAAATTTTGTAGCATACTTAACAATCATAGAAAAGTTTCAAGTCTTATATTAAAAAAATAAAAGACTACAAGGGGAAACAAATTAAATTATGCGCGCAGCTCCATACATAATCTGAATTCCATTTCCGTATACTGTGTATCGATACTGGTCTTGCTATTATAATTGGATGGACTTCCTTGAATTTTGGCCCTGAATGGGAGTCATCGATACCGATACTAAACTAGAAGATCAACAACCACCTGTGATTCTATTAACCTTTCAAAGGACAAAATTGGAGGGCCGATTGAAGAAGAATCTGAATCAGAAACAAGTCTGTTTCGGGCTCAAGCCATGAACTCAATGTTGGAACATCCTTGTTCCTTAAGTTCCAACTCTGTCTAGATTTTCAGAGACAGTTTTCATTCTCGGTCGAACTTCAGGGTCTGCCTCGGTACATGCAAGAGCGACATGGAAAGCTGCTAACACCTCTTTTTTGGCGTGGACTTCCTGGAGCAACATTGGATCGACCATATCTGACAATGGTTTCTCTTCTTCAAATCCTTTCCTCACCCACGTTACTATGTCCGGAATTTCCAGGGAGGTTGATGTGGTCGGCGAAAGCTCCGGAGATTTGCCAGTGAGCAGTTCAAGAAGCACAACTCCAAATGAGTACACATCCCATTTCTGGGTTGGTCTGTTTCCTAACACACGAGCTTCAGGGGCACGATAGTTGTTGGTTCGGTCTGTTTGGGAAGAGTTCATGTAAGGAAGTGCTCCGCCAATAAAGCCACCAGAAGAGGAGGGGTTGCTGCCAGTGATGCTGATTAATCTGTTCAGACCAAAATCAGAGATATGAGCTTGGAATTCATTGTCCAAGAGGATGTTAGATGGCTTTATATCTCCATGTACAAATTTTCTTGGGCTGCACTCGTGTAGGTAGGCTAAGCCCTTAGCTGTTCCTTTGGCAATTCTCAACCTGGTTGGCCATGAGAGACTCGTTGATGGCTGCCCACTTCTCCCTGCAATGTTATGCCTCATTAGCTACTGTTAAAGATTCAAGCAAGACAACAAAACCAAAAGGTTAGCAGTTCAAAGTTTTAAATTTTTGATACATGTAAAGAATTTGTCAAGTTTGAGTTCATCGATTCTAAATTCTATCAAACTGAATTTAGTTTTAGTTCAGACTAAATCTGAGTTAATTTACCATCTCCAATTATCAGAGTTCTTGTTTAAAAAAAGAAGAAGAAGAAAGTTGGGCCACACCCACTAGTATTTTCCTTTATGTATTCAACGCGTGCGTGAGCAACTACGAGGGACCTATGACATCTCATTAACCACGAGCAACAACTAAGCCACCATATAGCCTACTAAGCCTATTAATTTCATCGCCCTCGTCCTTACCATTTCCATCAACTAACGACCCAACACTATTGATTTCACAGGCAATTGAAACCAATTGTTACTGCTACAGGCAAGGTTAGATGTAAAGTTAGATTCAACCAGCCGCATTTCTCGATCTTGGTCGTTACCATGATGATGACTACTGATAAGAAACATTCATGCCATTGGTCCCCCATTAAAGAGGAGAAAAAAGCTTCGCCTCTTTCTCAAACGTATAAAGTTGATTAAGGAATGACAATGGCTCACAACTAAAATTGAAAGGACGGAAGAAATGAGGGGAGAATACTGACCTCGAAGAGCATTAGCCAAGTTGCCATTAGAAATAAAATCACTTATCAGAAGCTTCTCATCAGCAGCCCAATAATAAGCTCTTAATCTCACAACATTTGGATGCTTAACCTTCCCAATAGCTTGAACTTCGGCGACAAACTCCTTGTATCTCTGTTCTTCTCCCTCACCAAGCCTCCTCACCGCCACTGGTATTCCATTTCCAAGCACAACCTTATACACTATCCCCAACCCACTCTTACCCAACACATACGCAGAGGCTCTCAACAACTCATCAAGCTCAAAACTGAAGTTCTTGTCTATGGCCACCAACTCTCCTTCTCCTTTTCCTCTTGATGCTTTCTCCGGGTCCTCTCCTTCCGATTCTTCATTTTTAAAGCCAGTTATACAAGAACAAAGCGCACAGATATGTGATTTCTCATTCCCGCCTAGTTTGGTCTTACCAGTGCAGCTACATCCGTTAGA
The DNA here is from genome assembly GCA_027568895.1 of Erythroxylum shatona. Taxonomy (NCBI): domain Eukaryota; kingdom Viridiplantae; phylum Streptophyta; class Magnoliopsida; order Malpighiales; family Erythroxylaceae; genus Erythroxylum; species Erythroxylum shatona. The sequence goes on along the minus strand of JAOSBK010000005.1, from coordinate 22,048,971 downwards.
ATCATCTTTCTTCTTCCAGTAAACATATACTATGATCAAACCAATGAATGCCACACCAAAGGCGTCGGCTAGTGAAATGAGTATAATCAAACCAGAGCTTAAACCTCTCTTTTGACCGTTACCTGAATCTTGAGTCGAGCCTTGGCTTGCAGGCGAGCTCCCTGTGGAGACTTTGCAAGGTTTTTGCAGAGGAAACCCACATAAGAGCGCGTTATTTAGGAAAGCAGTTGGTCCCTGGTTTGCAAATGAACCCGTTTGCGGTATTTCGCCGCTTAAATTATTGCTTCGCAGATCAAAACTGACAGTCGCTTGTAAATTTCCTAGTGACTTCGGGATTCTACCTGATAAATGATTGAAAGAGAGGTTCAACGTACTAGACAGGGACTTGAGCTCGCCGATGTCATTGGGTATAGATCCATTGAACTCGTTAGATGAAAGATCAAGTTGCAGTAAATTATCCAATTGTGGCCATATACCAGCCGGGATTTGGCCGCTAAGCTTGTTGTTTGCAAGAATCAATCTTTGCAGTTGCTTGCAATTTTTCAGGTCTTCAGGTAAAGAGCCGGTGAGTGAATTGTTGGAAAGATCAAGGTTTTGGAGTCTCGGGAGGTTACAGACAGATGGAGGTAGAGAACCAGAGAGGTTATTACCGTAAAGGAAGATACTGTGAAGTGAGGTGGCGTTGAAGAGCTGAACTGGTAATGACCCATAAAAGTTGTTGCCGTGGAGATTAAGTCGCCGGAGATAAATCAAAGTTCCAAGCTCTGACGGAATATATCCCCGGAGATTCTTGCCGGTAATTGCAATTCCGACGACACGTGGGTCCGGGTTTCCAGTGACGTTCATGCACGAAATGCCCGTCCAGTGACATGGAGTGGAGTCATCTTGGTTCCAGTCAGAGAAAACTGAATCGCCTGATGGTTGATTAATGGCAGATTTTAGAGAGAGGAGGGAGAGGCCATCGGGGGTAAGAGAAAGACACAATCTCCTGTTATTTAGGAAGTGAAAGAACAGACACAGAAGAAAAAAGGAGAGACTTCTATTCATTGTTGTCCCTGTCCTTGTGGGATTAATGTCTGTGTACTGAGTTGTAGTTGAGAGATATATCAGCAGTGAAGAAGAAGCTAAGTGAGAGGAGGAGGCTAGAGGGCGATGGTTGAGGAGGATGGAAGGTTGTTGAAGTTATGGGATTTAAGAACGAGAGACTTGAGAAAGACGAGATCTTGATTGAAATGGGGTCCATCTCCCGCCAAAAGACAGAGAGGGAGGTGGAGGGAGTAGAGCAAAAGCAATTGCAAGTGCTTTCACTTCTGGCCTTATGCATGATGGCGATGTACTGTATTGTAGTTTGATGGGTTTTTGTTGGATGATGTTTTTTGGTTAATGAAGCAATTGTAGAGACTTGATGGATAGAGTTCATGGATTTAGAATTCTTGTATTCTTAAGACACCCTTCACCATCACCTAACCTGACTTTATTTAGATATTATAGTAGCTTGTCCCTTTCTAGTTGGATCCCATTCTCAAATCAGTATATAACCTTGGAAACAAGTTTTTCTGACTAGAACTACAAAGTATTATCTTCTATGAATCATCTGGTATTTAGGAAATTTGGCAAGGATTGACTGCTACATAGGATCTAATACTTCACTTACAGACAATGACATTACATAACACTACTATGTGTGTAATCGGAGGTTTGTTTTGCTGCTTCAGTTGAAACATGGACATTGGTTGATAATCTGATGAGTCTTGAATAAAAAATGAACAAAGTTTACAATCACATCCTAATATGGTTTCCAACTCAGGTAAGAATCGATTGTTTCTGTTAACTGCGTAAACCTTAAAAAGAAAATTAACTCGTTCGGTATAATTAGTTATTATTTGATAAAATGAGATGTATTTGACTGTTTGATTATGTTAAACCGTTAATAATTATATTTAGTAATTAATTGATTAGGTTGGTGAATTGAACTCAATCTGCTGTTTTTGAAAATGCTTCTACGAGAAGTATTTTTTCAGTGAAAAATTAAGGGATGAAAAGATGATTATGTCCAAAATTTATTACAAATTACTCAAATTGTCATTTTTTATTATTGTTTTCTCTTATTCAACTTAACAATAAGTTATTAGTTCAACAAAATATAGGAAAAATAAGTATTATTATAAATAAATTATCAAAAAATATAGGTTAGTGATAAATAAGTTAATATACTAAAAAATGAATTTCATATTGATTAATATGGTGAAAGAAAATAATATTAATTAGTAATATTAGTAGTAATAATAATAATAGTAATAGTGATAGTAGTAATAATAATATTATTATTATTATAGTATGTTTTATATTTTTTATTAAAATTATAAAATCAATTTTTGTGAAATTTAATATCTAAAATTTAAATTTTTATCAATATATTCAAAAAAAGATATAATATTCATACATTTGTAAATCTTCTTTTAAGTCATACTTTTATAAATTATTTTATAAATAAAAAATTGATTTAATCAAATATCTTTATATTAACAACCGATATTATTTATTGGTTAAATCAACTAAAATAAGCAATACGTATTGCAATCGTTTAATTATCAAATGGGAATCCACGTTGACAGAATTTGACCAAAAAGCTCCAGCTCACTTCCCTGATCAATCTTTGTCAGCTGTAACAAGGTGGCAGACTAGTTCATGTGAAATGCAAAGCCCGTCTCATTTCTTACCTTACCTTCAAGGAGAGGTTGTGTTGCTTTAATTATTAAATTAGAATAGTTTAGTGGAAAGAAAGAGTAAATGGTATCTCTCAATCATGAAAATATGCTTAGAAGCTAACTAAGGGAATGAGACAGAAACAAAGAGACGCTCCTTTCCAGCTCCTTTTATTGTTTGCTTATTCATGTTTCTTATGTCGCATTAGAATAGTTGACATTAGTTTTGGGAATCCAATACCAAAATAAATTAGACTAAGAAATGAACGGTGCAACTTTTATGTGGATGCAGTGAAATTCTTTACAAGTCTTTCAATCTAAAAGATTAGTGATCTCTGGACGATTGTGAATTGGTAAGAGGTTCTTTTGGCTTAAGTAAAGGCGCAGGTTCGAACCGCCTTCATGTATGCAGCTGTTTAAAATTTAGAGTCAGAGTTTTGCCTCCCGTAAAGAATTTACCAGACTCGAGCGAAAATTTGTCTAGATATGGATAGCTTAAAGGTACCTTTTCATAATTGAGACCCTCCAGGCAACTAAAAAAAAGAGATTACAAGTTTGAATAACCCGAAACTTATAAGAAATATAAAGATTGAAGGATGTAGTATTACGGCTTAACACTGATGGTAATTATATCTCAGCCCAGCCTGGCAAGGGTAAAGAAGACAATTACTCACGACTCACTCTTATAAAAAAAAGTAGGCAATAAAAAAAATTATTTTGTCTTGTTTATTATTTAACTTTTATAAAGAATAAAACGAAACAAAATAAGAGTATTTTTTTATTTTACTTGGTCGGGTCGGTCGTACTAGGCTCAAGCCCAGACTCAGAACGGCACATGGGCCGAACGGCCCATCCCTTGGTGATTGACCTAATTTCTGCAGGTATTGGCTATATAAATTCATTACTTCATCATGAAAAGGTACGATTCTCGAAAACCCTATTATTCTTTATTCACTAGCCGCCAAAACCCTCACAAAAAGACTAACTTGAGGGTCGAAGGGGCCTACCGGCAGTCAACCTCCGGTGTGACTTATTGTCTTGCAGGTATTTCGGTGCCAGAATCAACCAATCTAATGGATCATAGCAGCAGCACCCAGCCCCATCCAAATCAGATAGAACCATTACTTAGAGCCTAAACAATGTCAAAAGTGGACTGTTATATTTATAGGCATAATATCAGTGCCAATGTCATCTTAAAGAATCCTGCAATCTTCATTTGGTCATTTCTTAAATTATGTTTAGTCCTTTGGGTGGCTTCACAATCACTTCTTAAAATTTTCAGGAACAGGAGAAACTACTTTGCTTTGTAATGAAGGGATTTGAAGGGATACGAATTCTTGCACCAAATAGGCATTTTACAATTCAGTATGATGATGATTGAAGACTCGGGTCCCATAGCATTGCCGCAAAATTGGTCGAGTTGTTGAGCACAGTCTCTCTACAATTAAATAGCACATGATTGTAGTAGATGGGTATCATAAAGCCCTAATTCCGGATCATCAACATTCGCAGGTGCAACTTCATATTGCAAATTCACAATACCTACTCTCTTCCAATCATTCACACAAATATGAACAGGTACAGGTAATTGATAGGAACCTTATTCTTATGACCTTTTTGCTTTCGAAATAACGCGATACAAGTTCGAGAGCTTCAGCCACTCCGCACGATTCCTTGTCACTTTTAGCGTTTGATATTTTCTAGGACGAAGGAATAACAAAGCTACCGATATCAATCTAGACTATTTTAAGTATTTTATTTCAATCAAAGTATTCTTTTCTATTACTTTTTTTTTTTGTTCAAAGAGTCACTAAGATAATATTTATCTCTTTTTTTTTCCAATAGTGTTAGGATTAATAATGTTTAGCTATTCTAACTTGGAATTTTTCGTTACAAAATAATAAGAATTGTGTTATGTTTTAAGTATATAGTGTTTTGTGGCAATAAGATCATATGGACATAACTCTAAAAGAAAAAAATCAGGGGATTATTTGAAGATAGTGGAGAATTTTGTAGATACGGATGTATCATTCACTATAAGAAAAATGTCGTTTAGTGACATAAATTACCGACGAAAAATGTTTGTATTACATCTATAATATAAATAAGTGATGGAATCAACCGACAGACAACAACGTCGTTAAAATAGCCATAGGTAAATTTACCGACGGACATATTATGTAACCTTCTGTAAGCATACCGACGGATTTGTTGTGAACTGTTGGTAAATTTACCTACTAACCTAAATATTCTATCAGAATCTTTTCTGACGATACTGGTTTTTCTGTCGGTGAGATTTTCAACGATTATGATTGACCATCGGTGAATATACAGACAATTTAGAAAATCGTGATGGTTAAGTTGGCGTCGGCTTGCAATATTACTTCTTCTTCTTCTTTGTGGCTTCCTTCTTCATCTTCTTCACGATTTTTCTCACCAAGCTTCATCGACGTTGAACCTAGCTCTCTTTTCTTTCATTTGCTACTCTTACCTTGTTGTCTTCTTTATTGACTACAAGAAACCTTAACCTCCCAACCTCCACGATGATGTACATGGGTTGCAAAAGAAGTTAGAGCTTCTTGGTATTTTTGAAAAACTTGGAGTTTTAGTAAGTAAGTAACAGGTTAATTCTCATGAGTAGTATGAATATGAAACAAATATTGTGATTAAATTTCTTTTTTTTTATGAAGTCTTTCCTTTCTTCTAGATTGCTTCTGCTTTTTTTTTTTTGAAAAAGGAAATAAGTATAATTAAAGAAGAAGAAATTTATAAGGTCATCAAAAGGGAAGACCCTTTATATACAACACAAGTAGAGAGCCAGCAAGAGAGAAAACAGTAAACACAACAAAAGTAGCCCAAAACAAAACCTCCATCGATCAGCTATAGTCGTAAGGCATGTCCATCATGGATGAAGAATGAGAATATTGGTGTCTTGTTTGTGTGTTTATGATGATTAATATTGCATGAATTGTTGTAAAGATGAGTTTGAAATAGAAAGATCATTGATGAGGTGTAGAAATTTAATGATGAATATATATGGATGTAAATGTTCTGTTTTTGGTATTATGATCAAACATAGAGTATGATTTATTTGTGATTGAAATTGAACTGAAATGAAAGTAGGAATGAAGAGAAAATATTGAAGAAATAAGCTAGAAGAGATAGATTAAACAAAAGAAATGAACTAAGATGAAAATGGTGATGAAGGGTGCTAGAAAATGTGTAGATGTAGTGTTTTCACTGAATATGTAACTATATTTTCGCCATATCTTGATCTGTAGACATCCAAATGGGAGATTATTAATTTAGATTAAATTAGAGACACATGGCTACAATTTTCATAAAGAAATTGAATTTGAATTCTGTTTCTAAAGGCTTTGAAATTTGACTTGAAGTTGAATATAGGGTGTAGTTGCAGTTTAAGAATAGTAGTAGTAATTTAAGTATAACTTGAAGAATACTGCACCAAATTGTATGAAATTGGTATCATTAGAAACTTAAGATATAACCCCCCGTATGGTTACTGTCCCCGGGACTGGGGACAGTTGACAGGACGCAAAAATCCTGTCCACCGCGGCTGTTTGGTTTCTGTCCCCGTTTTTTTGTCCTCTGCCCCCGATAGACAGAGACAGAAATTCTTGTGACTCGCAAAACCGAAGGACAGAGACTTTGCTGTCCCTGTCTCCGGCTGAAAACAACACTCTCTCCCACAAAAGCCCTCTGAAGAACCCTTTTGCGACTCGCGCTTCCTCCTTCCCAACTTCCGAACCGAAGAGTTGTGATTTTTCAAGTCTCTGTTATTCATCCTTCTTATTCTCTCTCGCACGTCCTCCAGACCCATCTTCCGAAGACCTCTGATTTTTGGAGATTGTTTATCTCTCGCGTCCTC
>JAOSBK010000005.1:22014425-22031406 GCA_027568895.1 Erythroxylum shatona | reverse complement strand
TTTAAACAAAATTGATCTTAATTAGTATCCATTTAATTATAACAATATAACAAATTATAACAATATAATTAAAAGTACTATTGTTTATTTGAATGCAAAATAAATGTATTATTCATGTTTAAACAAAATTGATCTTAATTAGTATCCATTTAATTATAATAATATAACAAATTATAATAATATAATTAAAGAACACAAAAGTTCAAGAACACAAAAACAAATTATTTAGGAAAAAAACAGTGGATATCATCGGCTATGCATTTTGTCAAACACTTGGTATGCATAAACTTCTTCATCCCTAATTCAAGACAAAATCCCAATATTTTCCCATTAATCTCTAACAAATATATAGCCTATCATTAATAATAACTAATTAACATTTAAAACCAAACAAAAACTCCATATGAACCAAAAACTTCATCCATGGATTGTTACTCACCGGAGAAAGGAGAGAAAGGTTTTCCAAAAAAATATTACCTTCGGTTAAGACCATCGGAGCAGAGGACATCGACGACGCAGGCCTTGACGATGATAGCACAGCAGACGACGGCGATGGCAGCAAACGGAGGCGACAGCTCGACGGAGAAAAGAGGAGAGGAAGAAAAGCCAGCCGGGCCACGCGCGGGCTGGATGGAGGAAGGGCTTCGGATGCTTTAAAACATAACCAAAACGACGTCGTTTTGGTTATGTTTTAAATGTTTATAACTTTATCAAAATGACGTCGTTTGGATTTTAACCAAACGACGTCATTTTTATTAAGTTGTAAACGTTATAACTTAATCGGAAAACCAAAATGACGTCATTTTGGTTATGTTTAAAACATTTAGAACTTCATAAAAATGATGTCGTTTGGAATTTAACCAAACGACATTGTTTTTGTTATGTTATAAACGTTATAGCTTCATTCAGAAAATGACGTCATTTTGCTAATGTTTCAAATGTTTATAAAATTACAAAACAAAGTCATTTGGATTTTAAACAAACAACGTTGTTTTTGTTAAGCTATAACCATCATAGCTTCATCCAGAAAATGACGTCATTTCGGGATAACCAAACGACGTCATTTTCTTTGAGCTCAAAGATGACGAATTACAAAGATAATTACTGACGCCATTTACCGACGAAATTTATACCGTCGGTAAATTTTGTTTTCCATATGATTTTGCTGACGCATTTGTTTGTTTTGTCAGTAATTACTGACGGAACAATATCAGTCCCCAAATTTTTGTTGCTATCCTGTTCTTTTTCTTGTAGTGTTTGATTTTGCTTGTCTAGATGCAACATAACTAGAACATATTTTTTCAACATCTTTTCTCATGTTAGGCCAGTAAAAATGTTCACAAAGTATATCATATGTCTTTTGCACCCCAAAGTGATCCATCAATCCTCAACAATGTAATTCACGCATAGAATAAATAGGCACACAAAGCTTATTCTCCCTAAACAAGTACCCATCATGCCTATAAAACTTTTGAATTGCAACATACTCACACGCACCATAAACATTCCCAAAATCATAATATGAAGCATACAAATCTCTAATAAACTCAAATCCAAGCATTTTAGAACTTAAAGTATTGATTAGAATGTACCTTTTTGATAGTGTACCAGCCACTATATTTTTCTTATCTTGCTTGTACTTGATCACATATGGAAAAGTTTCAATGAACTCTAGCCATTTCACATGTCTCTTGCAACTTACCTTAGCCCTTTAAATGCTTGAGTGATTCATGGTCAGAATGAACCACAAACTCCTTTGGCCATAGATAGTGTTTCCAAGTTTCCAATGCTCTCACCAAGGCATATAGTTCCTTGTCATAAGTGGAATAATTCAGTTGTGGCCCATGAAGCTTCTTACTAAAGTATGCAATGGGATGCCTATCCTGCATCAAAACAGCACCAATACTTATCTCGGAGGCATCACATTCAATCTCAAAAGCTTCATTGAAGTTAGGTAAACTTAAAATAGATGCAAAACACAACTTATCTTTCAAAGCATTAAACACAAGTTCTTGTGCCTCACTCCATTTAAAACCAACATCTTTTTTAATAATTTTAATTAATGGCGCAACAATGGTGTTAAAATCTTTCACAAATCGCCTATAAAAATTAGCCAAACCATGAAAACTATGCACATCACCAATAAACTTAGGAGTAGGCCAATCTTTGATAGTCTTAACCTTCTCCTCATCAACATAAACACCATGGGTAGAAATAACAAAGCCAAGAAATACAACTTTATCCATACAAAAAGAACACTTTTTAAGTTTAACATAATGCTTTTCACACCTAAGTGTCTCTAGTACAAATTTAAAATGTAAAATATACTCATCAAGGCTTTTGATGTAAATCAAAATATCATCAAAATATACAACCACAAACTTGCCAATAAATTCACGCAAAACATGGTTCATCAATCTCATGCAAATACTTGGTGCATTTGTCAAACCAAAAAGCATGACTAACCATTCATATAAACCATAGTTAGTTTTAAAGGTTGTTTTTCATTTATCTCCTACTTTGATCCTAATTTGATGATAACCACTCATAAGGTCAATCTTTCTAAAGAAACAAGCACCATGTAATTCATCAAGCATATCATCTATTCTAGGAATTGTGTGGCGATACTTTACCGTTATGTTATTCACTACTCTGCAATCTACATATATGCCTCAAGTCTCTTCTTTCTTTGGCACTAATAATACTGGAACTGCGCATGGGCTTAAGCTTTCTCTCACGTGTCCCCTCTCTAAAAGTTTCTGCACTTGCCTTTGAAGCTCTTTTGTCTCCTCAGGATTACTTCTATAAGCTGGGCGGTTTGGAATTTGAGCTCCTATCACAAAATCTATCTGGTGTTCAATATCTCTCAAAGGTGGAAGTCCCTTGGCATCTCATCTGGAAAGACATCTGAGTATTCATGCAAAATAGATTTAATAACACTAGGTACGGAAGAGTCAAGGTTAGCCTCATTATAAAGAATTTCTCTGTAGTTAAGCAAAATTAAAGGCTTAGGTGTGTACAACACTTCTCTCAAATCTCTTGATTTTGCAAAAAAGGTACTCTTTTTCTTTCACTCTTCTTTTCACTCAACTCTCCTTTTTCTCTTGCACTTCCCTCTATTTTTTTCTCACTAGTGCAATCTCTCTCAATTGGGCCTTTATTTTTATTTTTTTGAATGACTTCTTTTCCTTTTCTTTTTTTTCGAACTCTCGGCCTCCCTTTGTTTTTGTCCTTCCATGTTTTTTATAAGCCTCATTTGATCCTCATGAACCTCCTTTGGTTTTAGAGGCGTCAAAACGAAGGTTTGATCTCCCATCTTGAATGAGTACCTATTCTTATAGCCATTATGGATCACACACCTATCATATTGCGAAGGCCAACCTAACAATATGTGTGTAACATCCCGTTACCCATGTTAAGGCTAGAATTATAATTTATGAGAAATTACTAAGAAATTAGGAAATGCACTTCATGCTTTAGTTAAATATGACATGCACATTTTTGCACATGAATATGATTGTACATGCATTCATTGACATTTTTCAGGTATAACTGATTTATAAATGTGATTAAAATGTGAATTGTTAGTTATTTGAGTTAAAATTTATTTGGAGATTATTAGTATTATTTTAGAATTTTTGGTGAATCATTTGGACTAGGGCAAATGCCAAGTGGTAGGATAAATTGATACGTGAAAAATTTAGATGATTAAGCCTAAATTTGAGTGACATTTGGCATAGTTAAATTGGTGACAAATGGACTAATAATTAAATAACAATTGGACCAATCTTGGAGTGACATGTAGACCGATAAAAAGGTGATAAATGGTAGCATAATGAGTGGATTAGTGGCAGCTTAATTGTTGAACAAATGGCTAGCATGCTTTAAGACATGTCTTTGTAAGTTATTGACACCTAGCATGTTGATGTGGCAAATTCTAGCGCCCAAGTTTCTGCTTCCTTTCTTGCTTCCTTCACTGAAATTTGCTCCAACTTTCTCCTCTATAATTTGCCTGAACCCTAACCAAATTGCTGCATCAAAACTAGCTTTTTACCTTACACAAAATAGCCAAGAAAACTAGTTGAAAGTTACCTTCATCTTGCTGTCCAAAATCAACCTGTTTTCATTATAAGTTTGTAATGAATTTTGTTTACATGGAGACTTGATTTAATCTAAAGTTTGAGCTAAATTGAAAGCCTAACAAGTAAGTGACAATTTGATCTTTATGATATGTTTGGCAGTATGAGAATCATGCCTGAATTAGAATGACATATATGAGATATTGGTGAAGATGTGTGCTGGAATATTATAAACTGGAGAATTTTCATTGAATAGACTTCGGTATTTTGATGATATCTTGAACTTAGATATCCAAATATGTTGATTATTGATTCAGATTAAACTAGAGACATATGTATACAACTTTGCTGAAGAAGCCAAATGTTAATTCTATCTCTAAGCATTTCAAAATCTGGATGGAAGTAGAGTTAGGAGTTCTGTTACAGTTTAAAAATAGTCTGAACTCTTTTGGATATAACTTTCAGTATACTGAATTAAATTATATGATTCTTATGTTATTAGAAACTGGAAACATAGTGGAACAATTTTCTAGGAGAAAGTATTACTAAAATGAACCATTTTTCTTATCATAATGATCATGCAAAGTTATCCTAAAAGGGGGTGCTAGGATGAAAATGATGAGGTATGCTAGAATTTAATAACTGGAATGTTTTTACTGAACATGCTTCGATATTTTGGTTATATTTTGATATGTATATTTCCAAATGAAATTATTTTTAATTTAAATTGAACTAGAGACAATTTTCTACAAATGTTAAGAAGAATTTGAATTTGAATTATGTCCTTAAAGGTCTTGAAATTGAGCTTGAAAGTAAGTATTGGAGTAGGCAGTAGCACTACCAGGGCAGAAATTAGGTCAAGTTGTCATTGAATAAACTATATTGATATGGGTCGAATCATACAAAGATGTCTTCATAAAAGTTATAGCTTATTCTCTTATGTTTTTATTGGTATAAAGTTTGTAATTTTTGGATATTGGAATTGAGAGATATAAGGTTTACAAATTGAATGCATGATCATGCATTAGACAAAATTTTAAATGTACATAGTCTGTGGTATTTTGAGTATAACTTATAGAATAATGAACCAAATTGAATAATCTTGGTATCGCTAGAAACTCAAAACATTAGAGAACAACTTTTCAGAAGGAAGTGTTGCCTAATTTTGTCATTTACCTTATCAGAATAATTATGTAAAGTTGACTCGAAAGTATATTATGAGAAAACAATCTGAAATAATCAATTGGGTTATGAAATTAGTTTCACATTATTTTATTATGGTCTAAACCCTAAGTACAAATTATATTAAAGAGGGTTTTGCTATCTGAATGATATGGTGACAAAATCTTGATAAGATACCCAGAATTGTCATTAAACATCCATTGTGCATATTTTCTATACATTGATGTGCATAAAGAAATACTTATACATTTGTGCAAAATTGTGATATATATGTAAGTGTGTTTTGTATGATATAGAGGAGCATATTGGACACCAGTTGGATATTGCTGGACAATCTAGGCAATAGCATATTGGAGTGTACTGTGAGTAACATAAGATGATCTTATCTTGATTTGTTTTGTTTATTACTGAATTGAATTTGATATTGATGAATGTGTATTGAATTGTGTACTGAATTATGGATAATAATTGTCAGAGGTGTTCGATGCATGTGAATATCATTAGAAGTGCTACTTGTATGTGAATGAGACTGCCTACTTGAATATTTTGATCCTTAACTAGAAAGTTGAATGCTGGATTTGTGTCCGATGACCTCTGAACGATATTTAAATTCTCAACGAAAGTTGAAGTTGGACTTAACTCCGATGACTATGAGATTTTGATTGTGAATTATGAATGTCTGCTAAATATGATTTAATTCTATATTTGATGCATTTCATAAATGCATGCTCAGATAAAGGCGTTGTGACTAGAGTAGCCAGTATGAAAGCACTTACACGTAGAGCTTTGCTCTATGATTATTGTTTCTCCACGTAGAGCGATGCTCTGTGATTCTGTTCTGGCTGAGCCCAAAGGGCCAGTATCTGTATATGTATGTGATAGGCTCTCGGTCACAATAATAAAAACGAATGTGAGTCTCATGCATATAGCATTCATATATGATTTAAATTCATTGAATGATTTGTAAAGCTAAAATGTAATGATAAATTGATATGAACTATTTGACTATATAAACTGTGTGATTATATAATGATTGAATTTTGTTATATGAATGAGCCATCGAGGATGGTTACTCAACGGAGTTCGCAAAACTCATCAAAAATTGCAACGTGGCTCTCAGGGTTTAGTAGAGAACTCTCAGGGTTCAGTGTGCACCTGTATATGTCTTCAGTGAATTTTGTGTTTTCGAATTATATTCTACAAGAATTGTACAAAGTGTATGTTTATGATTTGGTAATGGAATGACTTTATGATTGCAAGTGTTTTGTTCTGTAATAAGCCCAAGTGATTACTGAAACTCTGATGAGCTCAATAATGATTGTAATTTTTATGATTGAAATTGTTTATAAATAAGTTGGATCAAAATTAATTATTGATTTTCAGCATATATGTACATTGTTTCAAATAATTTGTAATGAGCTTTAATCGATGACTGTTTTAACATATCGCTCTTGTAGGCTTCATACTCGGATATCACTCAGGATGTTAGGTATATGTCCTATGAGAGTGGCGTGTTACAATGTGACCCGCCTGCATTGGTACTACATCACACAAAACCTCATTAAAATACCTCCCAATGAAGAATGCAACCTTCACTTGCTTATGTACCCTTACTTCTCAACATTTATTGAGCCATTATAGCTTATATGGGATAGGATGTTTAATAATAGGCATCCCTAACTTCTCTACCAAAATTGTACTAGCCACATTTGTATAGCTCCCTCCATTAATGATCATACTACACATCTTACCATTGATTAAGCAACGTGTATGGAAGATGTTTTCCCTTTGCTGATCTACTTCTACCTTCTCCTGCATATTGAGATCACACCTAACCACAAGGGCTTCGGCTTGGACAGGTCCTCTACCTCCACATCACTGTAATCCTCAAGCTCAGGCATTTCTTCTCCATTACTATCCTAGGACTGAATTCCCCCATCATCTCTCAAAAACATAACCTTTCTATTTGGGCATTGTGAAGCAATTTGGCCAGATCCCAAATACTTAAAACATTTAATGCTAGAATGCTTACTAGAAGAAGCTTAGGTATTAGGTGTACTTTTAGGGTCGAACCCTACATTCGACCTTTTGGGTGTCTCCTTGAAGTTCAGTCCCTTGTCTTTCGACTTCTCCTCTCTTTTGGGTCATTTTGAACTCCATGATTGACTAGAATTTATCCCACTCCTTGCTGCCGCTCTAGCTTGGATTTGTTTTTCCACCCTTATGTTCATGTTCACCATGTCCTCAATCTCCACGTAATGTTGCAATTCTACCACATTAGCTATCTCCCTATTCAAATCACTCAAGAACTGTGCCATAGTTACCTCCAAGTCCTCCTTTATATTAGCTCTGATCATAGCTATCTCCATCTCCTTGTAATAGTCCTCCATTAATTTAAACCCCTGAATGAGTCTTTGAAGTTTCTAATGAATCTCCCTATAATAGTAAGAAGGCACAAACCACTTCCTCATGCATGCCTTCATATCGTCCCAAGTGGTAATTGGCATCTCTCTATTTTTCTTCTTAGATGTCACCAACTGATCCCACCATATTAGTGCATAATATGTAAATTCAATAGCGGCAAGCTTAACCTTTTTATCTTCAGAAAATTGTGGCACTAAAAAAACCAAGTCCACCTTCCTTTCCCACTCTAAGTAAGCCTGTGCATCATTCCTTCCCTTGAAGGCATAGATCTACATCTTGATGGATTTAAGGTCTCCATCTCTCTTATTAAATAGCTCAACTCTCTGAGCTCTCCTAAGTCTGCATTCCTCAAACTCCTGCTCCTCAAAGTCATCCCCCTCTAGTTCATATTGAGGTGGTGGTTTACTAGGTGGTGGTTACAACTGACGTATACCTGCATGCCTCCCCTGAAGTTCCTTACATCTCCCTTATCTGAGCTCATTCATCTATCCCCTAATCTCAATAAGGCTAGATTGGACCTCTCAAATTATTGTTGCATGACTCTCAAGGTGAAAGCTATATTTGTGTCTCTCCCTTGGTTGCCATCATTACTACCTCCCTGCGACATTATAGATAAAACGATATACCTGCAAAACAAGGTTAGTAATAAGCAACCTCACACACTCCCTCATATGTTTCCTTCAAAATCAGATTGTACACTCGTGTTTTCACACAATATTAATGTCTTTTCACTATATAAGCTTACCCTCTTGCCTTTTACCTCTCAAGTGATGCCTTTAAAGTTACTTTTCAGAAACCAATTCAACAAAACTAAGCAAACAACAAACGACACAAATAAATTGGAAAGAACAAGTAAATCCTAACAAGAAATGAAATAAGAACAATTCTAGAAGCAAAGTAATGCACAGATAGAAATAAAATAGCATGCTAATACACGGATGGAAAAGATATGTATGCAATGATTTTTGTTTATAATTGAACAATATAAATGCAAGATTGTCTAATTCAATGTGATGGAAGTAAAGAAAGGCACAAGCAAGAAAGTAAACTACGAATCAAAGAAAGACACTCAATATATTGTAAACTCAACAAAAAAAAAAACCCAAGAGCTTAAAGACAAATTTCAAATCTACCCAAGGTTTAAAAATAGGCAACTCAACGTGTTTTTCAATGGTTTTTTTTTGCTGCTACTCACTTTTTTCTGTACTGTTCATGTTTTTCGATACTGTTCACTCTTTTTTTGGTATTGTTCAATTTTTGGGTACTGTTCACTTTTCGATACTGTTCAGTTTTTTCGGTATTGTTCATGATTTTTACTGTTCACGATACTATTCACTTTTTTTGTTTTTTTAAAGAAATAAATAAGAAATAGGCAATGAAGATACGTATGAGTTCAATAGAATTAAGCCAAAGCTCTGATACCAAGATAATATGGAAACCCCAAGAAAACAAGGTTCTTGAAACTCCCCTAATTCTATTGAATCAAAACCCTAATCTTTCTATTCTAAAAACATGCTAGATCAAACCCCTAAATCATAAGTTTGAGGCCCAATCCCAAAGAAATCATAAATCAATTTTGCAAGTACTTACTCATTGATACAAATCAATTTCTTGAAGTAACCATGAATACATTCACGCCTCACTTGAAGAATTCAACTTTGAAATTTTGTTAATCATCCAATATAGGGTTACAAGAATATAATAAGGTATAAATACCCTTGACCAAGTCCTAACCTTAATAGGAATGGGTTTGCAAGCCCATTTAATGAAAACTAGGCTAAACCTAACAAATCTAGGAGTATCTAGCTTATTGAGCATAATCTGATCCAAGTCTTTTTAGGAATGGGCTAAAGATATTAAAACAAATAAGTTTTAAAATAATCAAAACAAACAAAACACATGCTACTAACTAAAAAAATAGCCCATAAATAAGTCATTGGGCCTAAAATAAGAGATAATAAATAACAAGCCCCAAATTATCAAAAATGTCCATAAATGGCTAAGTGCTAGCCTCTTTCAATGTCTCCTCTAATAAAGTCACAAGCTTGAATGTGCCTTGGTGTTCCTCTATAAATGTTTCAACCTCCTTATATACTTCACTTGTGATTTGAACTTGAACAAAAACTTGCATTGCTTATTTGAAGCTTGTTGCGTTGTAATTGGACCACTTAGCATGTGTAGCTTGTTAGGTTGATGTGTAAGGCGTGGAACTCCATTGCGAAGGCTGGTTGTATCACAAAGGATCCTAAAGTTATTATTATTACTATCTTTTTATAGCTTGGTATTAATCACCTGTGATGATCCTTTTGAATAGTTAAACTTTTGCTAGCAAGTTTAATCTTTGCCTTCCCTTCCATCAAAAGTCCATCCTTATATTTATAAGTTCTGGATTTCAATTCCTATGCTTCCAGCCTTCTTGTGAGATCCTGAATGATTTCATTTCCTTAATTCGCTGTTGTTATACATTATCTTGTTATCTTTTTTGTTGAGATTAATTGCTTATATTTATGCTTTCTAAATTTGTTCATAAAAAGAATTGAATTATTGTGTTGTTAGTTTTTAAACTATATTATTTGTCTTGATTAAATTAAGGTCACAATAAAGAAGTTAGTATTTTTTTCAAAGATATATTACCTTGTTTATAAGCATAGTAGTTTTACAATTTTAATTTACTTATTTTTTTCTTTTCTTTTTTATTTTTTGTAGGATGATGATGTTTAGGAGTGGATAAGGAGGTACTTGGTGAAAGATTCTGGAGTGTCCATAAATATTGGTTTTGTTTATTATTTAGATTAATTCACTAATATTCCATATGGAATAGAGGACAATATTGTAGATGAATACTTTAGTTGGTAATTTTTTGCTTTTGTACTTTGAATATGTTAAAAGATTGAATTTTACAAGTCCTTATGGAATATATATTATATATAAATGCTTTTTTGTCATTTACATTTAATAGTACGTATGCAATTAACATGTACATTAATATCTACATATTTCTTTTAATGTATATATGGATGTTGCCTACATAATGACAATAATTTAATTTTACGTTAAATAATATTGATAACGAAAAAATAACTTGTTACTCTTATTATTACAAATTGTTGCCTTAAAAAATTCACTTTGTAATCTTATAAAGACTAAAAAGTGTTGCAATATCTAGTTAACATTGTTGCTATAGTTTGAAATTATTTCGTTGCCTTAGTCAAAATTTAAATCAACATTTTTTTTATTTTGTTGCCTAATCAAAAAATTTTGTTGCCTTGTACTTATTGCAACGTCACTTCTTATAATGATATGAATTCTGTGGCCTTAATAAAAAGGTAACAATAATTGTACTTATTGCTACACTTTTGGCTGTTGCCTAAATTACTTTTTACCGTAGTGATAGTTTTTAGAAAGATAAAACAAAACGCTAATTTGTAATGCCTTAATAAATATTAGGAACTCTATGTATCATATAACTTTTGCATCAATAAATTTTAACATTATCAAATCAATAACAATTAAACAAATTTAATCAAGTTAATCAATTAAAAGAGACTCTAATACTACTGTTGAGAAATTAATCGCTATCCAGTCACGTGCACAATTGAAAATTAATTATTACAAATTTCTAATCATATCACTTTAATTAAATAACTTAAAGAATGCAAATCATAAATAAAAGGATTGAAACATACCTTATTTGGATTCTTGCATAAATTTTTCTTATCAAACTATCATCCACAAGCCATTCACATATCCAACCTCTAGTAATATTTATATGATAGAGAAAAAAGAACTGAACACGTGAGAAAAAGAACTCAACACTTGAGAGGGAAAGACAAAAGTGCTGTCTTTTATGCCTTTTTCGTATTTATAAAAATACTATAAATTAAACTTCCTAATTATAATTAAATTATAACTCTAATTATAATTACAATTTAAAATTAATAAAATCAAGTATCTCATATTTGATTCTTGAAGTTTATCAAACTTTACAAGTAAATTAATTGCTCTTTTATGTGTTACTTATTAGGTTCTTAATAAGTTGGAAATAATTTTGAATTATAAGTCTAATTTATAACTAGACTTAGGTAAATCAAAACTCTTTTTAATTTATATAATTAGTTCTCTAGTTAAACAATTTATAATCATATATCACGGTTGATATCTAGCAATATATTATGACCATATGAATATTAAGAATATCAATATGATTTGACTCAACTTATCCACGCACGATTATAATTTATAATTCAATATTTTCATCATCTAATATTTTAATTGTACATAGAGTATGGATATAGTATCCATTCTTTTAAATCTAATCATGACTTTTCTTGTTAATTCGTAATCACCGTGGCTAAAAAAAATTTAAATCACTACTAATCAAGAATAGTAGAGTATTCTCACTAATTAATTTATTGTGATGAATCCTTTATTTACTTATTCATCCATTTCTATATAGTTTATACTATATCCAAGTGTTACCAGCCGAATTATCCTAAACAAAAAATGTCATAAGTAACAATAAATAAAGTAATTTTTATATAAGATACTTTGATAATCTCAAGTGTAAAGGTCAATTATACAACCATCATAATGAGAAAATTTACAAGCACATTAATAATATTATTCTATTTTGGATCACAAACTTATTATCTAATAAACTATCATATATTTGTTTAAGTATCTACGTACTTTAATTTATAAGATCAGTTACTTTTTTCATAAGAAAGAAACATAATGTGTCTTAATCTTATTGTTTCATCAATATTTTATCTTGATTAAACTACAACTATAAGCAATTTAGAAATAATATATAAATACAAACTGAATATCGTAATTATGATATCATTATAATTTTAATTGTATAATAATTATACACAAAATAAATATTATCTTTAGTTAAATATGTCACAAAATCTATAATCAACCTTAGAATATATACCAACAATTCATTCATCAATAGGTGGAGTAGTAAATCCTTATTGGCTGGAATAATTGTATTATAAGACGAATTCCCTTTTAAATGCCATAAATAGAAGCTTTAACTTCCTAGGTCAGGAGAAATTGTTCTCGAGTAGAATAGAACCTGGTCAAGAATTCCATTTCTGTGGAATAAATGTGCTTATTGGTAAATTATTTGTTCGTAGGTAGAGGATGAGCGAAACTCAAAGCTAAATAAAATCCAGGAATGGAAAGGTCTAGAACTATCACTTACACGACACTTATTTCTCCTTGGGAAGCGCTCAAGTAGCAAGCTAATTGATCATTGATTTGTTAGTACTTGCTTTTACGTGAAAGGATAAGAAAGATGAGTTGGCAAGATACATCACCAGCAAACAAGACAACCTGGTGCTGTTGTTTTAGATCAACCAAGGGGGCACTACATGTTGCAACACAACTAAAGTAAATCTCAGGCTTTCTCAATAAATGATGATCATGTTTTGTCTTAACATCTTTTTACCCCTAAAAAACAAATGTGTCTCCGTCGTCTGATTTGTCATCTGTTTGGTTTAGAGAAGGCACGCATGTTCTTAACTCCAATCACCCTACAGGTTTATCGCGGGAACTCACCAGGCCTGACAGCTTGCAAAGATGCAACCAAGAGATTAACTTATTTGGGTGTGGATGTGGTCTTCACTCCAGTACGTTGAAGATGATGTACGAGAAACAGCAGGGAAGTTTCGTTATGAACGAAACATCGCAGTCGTAGTCTTCTTTAGAGGTTAAAGGTTCCATTGCTTGTCGATTGTCACCAAAAGGGAATAAACGGGAATGATGTTCTCCAGTAATGTGACAACCTCCTCATCTTTTTATCTTTGTTTAACTTCAGAAAAATGCCTTTAATGAGTCAATGATAGATCGATCCCATGTTTTATCCAACCACAAAGTCTTGTTAACTTGTATAAATCAATGATGCAAAACCAATCTCATTTTCTTTTACTCTAGTGATTGGCCCACAAAAAGAGGAACAAAACTTGCTTTGGTGTTATACCCTTTTCTCGTCAAGCATGTGAAAATCCAAAGTATGGGTCCAAAAATTCGTGTCACAATGGCACCAGAATAATTTTTGTAATGATGCTTGCCAAAAAGCACTTATCAGGTCAAGTGCTTGCAATGTAAATGGTGGACGATAAAAAGAAAAAAAAAAGTAATATGCACTTCTCTGCGACTGGAAGCGACCTCTGTATTAAGCTAAGCTCAAATTGGGACCGCTTTTGTCCATCAATATTGTATGGTTTGCCAGTTTAAACTTTAGCATGACACGTGAATAAGGAACTTATGAGTCTATTTTAGTAGGGCCGATGCCACTCATAACCAAGCAAAACTCTGGCCAATGTAATGCCTAGTGAGTTTAGATGGCTAATGGTATGTCTTTGTTAATGTTGAGTGCTTCTCATTTCTTCTATTTTTTCTGAGCCCCATCACCAGCACTCCCATGTGCATCATCTTCCCTACCCCTTTGGTTCTTGCTGCTTTGTTTTTGCAAGAAAAGAATCCATCTTTTTAAGTATAACTATTCACACACACGTAGAGGGAGGGAGGGGGAGAGAGAGAGAGAGAGAGAGTCGTGCAGTCCAATCATGGATGTTCTTCTGCCATTGCATGTGCATCTATCAACTCGCCCCACTATGCATTATTTTACACTTCAGCCACCTTTCTCAATAATTACCAGTATTCTTTACCCTCTAATCTGTTCCTCTTGAATATATTCATACTATTTTGTCCATCGTCTTTGTTCCCCTTGAAGCAGAAAGCAGACTTCAAAAGAGAGTAAATTTCTGAACTTTGGAATGACCAGTCCAACGCCTTGCATTCGGTCCTGGTGAGTAGAACTGTACTTACGAATTCTGAGCAAACCAATTTTCAAGAATGGATACTGTGAATATAGTTCTAGCAGCTAAATTGACTCTTACAAGTTTTATTTGTATATTCTGATCACGGGATATAAGGACAATTAGTGAGGACTCACTGAGAAGATTCGTCCGTTTTGCAAGTGAGAGCTGCATACAGGACCTGTTGTCTGCTTCAGACTCCAATAGGTTGAGTAACGGAAGTGATGGTTGGAAGATTCTGAGTGATACTGAAAATGGAGTTGAAATATCAAAGCGTAGGTCTGGACCCTTTCACGCTTTTCGTAGCCGTCGGCTTCTTAGATCAGTCTCTCCGAAACAATTCACAACTGTTGCCAATGCCATCGATGCTGCGCGGGTACTTAATTCTTCGTCACTTTGTTTTTTAATTTTCTTTTTGACCACGTTCTTAGAACTGCTCGCGAAAAGAACTAGTGGAGCTAAATGATATATCTATAAACAGATAATCCTGGCGAAAGTTCGATTGGTTGGATTCGAAGCCAACTCACTGAAAAAAGATAACTTTTGTCTGTAGTAATTTCACTTTTTTTATATATATCCCTCTGATTGCCATCCATAAAGATACGTAACAGAAGATGATTTTGTCTTCTCTTGAGTAAAAGTACGGCAATTTCCTCTTGTCTAGATTAGTACATATTGAATAACGACGTGTTTGAGGTGAATGTACGCTCGAGAAAAAAAAAAAAGTAAAAAGGAAGTAGAAAGTAAGATTGTGAGGCAGGCATATATAAACAGCATAGTCGATTTGTTTTCTTGGTGCAGCAATGGGACTCTGACCTGGTGGAAGCCAGATACATAAAAGATGTAGAAGATAATCTCAGCATAATCCGTCTCAGGTACGGAGAGAATTCTAAGCCTCTCTTCAGAAACAGAGAATTCATAGTCTATGAAAGACGCGAAACTATGGAAGATGGTACCCTCGTAAGTATCTATGTTTTAACATTGAAGGATTTGTATGAAGATAGTATGTTAACATGGTTCTATAAACTCCAGGTAGTAGCAGTAGCTTCACTACCCAAAGAAATAGCTGCAGGATTGCAGCCAAAGCAAAACAATGCAATCAGAGGATTGCTACTTCAGTCAGGGTGGGTAGTCGAGAAGCTTGAAGATGACTCCTGCATGGTCACTTATGTTGTTCAGGTAACTTAACAATTATTGTTATGTCTTGAATCTTTATATATATATATATACATTAAATACAATCCTACATATGGATACAGTTGGATCCTGCTGGATGGCTGCCCAGGTGCTTACTGAATAGGCTCAACACGAAGTTGGTCATGATCATTGACAACCTCAAGAAACTCGCACAAGGTTGTGACCAGGATATTAATGCTGATAAAACCCTAAGTTTGGAAAATCGGAGAGATAAGTGATGGAAATATCAATATTAACCACAATTTCTTAGCCTTTTGGCCTTGATTAGGCTATGCTATATCTTCCCGTTCCATTTTGTGTTAATATTTTAGTTTATGAACAGATCAAGCAGAGACAAAGCAGGTTGACAAAAACTGAGGTATATTCAACCTCTAGTTGTCTAAACTCCTACTGGCTATTGCATGATACCAAGTATAAGTATAAGAAAATCCTCATTTGGCTAATAAATAGGCAATGGATGAAGGAGAAATAAGCTAGATAAATAAGTGGGTAAATGACAATGCAATAAAAGAAAAAAAAATCGTAGTCTTTGTTCTATGTTAAACGACGTCGACTCACCCAGACGATCTCTTGAGGTTTAGATCCTCTGTACCCAGCACCTTATTCTAACCTTATTCTGCACCAAAAATGGCATCGTTTGAGATGTAAACTGTAAACAGATATAAAACGAAGTTATTTTTAATATAAAACAAGGTTGAAACAAAGTGGTGTGTACAGAAAATCTGGTGCCGGTCTCTTGAATGTAACCTCTGCTAACCTCTTTAGTTGTGGAAAGAGCTTAAGAATGGAATAACAAATGTTAGCTATTCTTTCAAAGGGAGTCGAGGACCAACGGAAGGATATGCATTTCCCATCTCAGATGCTATCACCAGGTAGTCAGTAAAGCCTACAGGTGTACGCTTCAAGCCAATTTACACAAATGATTTGAAGGTAATTCAAATTAAATTGACCTTTGTATGAAGTGTCAAGTTTCTACAAATAATAGAATATTGGGAATATTACTAGAAATATAACCGATGTTAACCGATTAAATTTTGATAAAATACTGTAATAGCTAATTTTTAAATTTATAAAATGATTTTTAAATTTTTTAAAAATTATAAAATAGTCAATTATCATATTGTACAGTTATATTATATATTTTTAATCATGTCTCCAAAAATATAAATAATAAATAATAATCATAATTTTAATTTAATTTATAAATTAATTTAATAATTACTAATAAATATAATTAAATTTAAAATATATGAATTTCAAATAAATTTT
>JAOSBK010000005.1:21945472-21962469 GCA_027568895.1 Erythroxylum shatona | reverse complement strand
ATTTATGTTTTTTTTTAAATCATTATATTACATGGCATATACGTGAAAGTGGGACCCACCAATAAAATTTAAAAATATGTTATAAATGCAACGTCAATATTGATGTAGCACTTAACTGATTGGAAGTTTAACTCGCTAACTTTTTCATTTATCAAGGATCTATTTTGAATATTTTGAAAATGTTAAGAGTTGGAAATTAAACATTCTTAAATATTAGGGTTAAAGTCGTATTATGATTAAAAAATACTTTTGACCAAAGTTTAAATTAGTTATCATTATTTTTGACACAAGTTTGCACTATAACATTTACAAAATAATAATACCGGTACTAATATTTTAAAAATCGAATCAAAAATTATATTAATAAGATAAGAAATTTAATGTTTAACATTTAAACTAATATTAAATTATCATAAAATTAATATATAGAAAAAAATCTAATAAAATTGAAAAGGAAAATTATCTTTGTTCGAAGAAGAGACTAATATTTAATTAAAAAATTGTTAAATAAAAATCAACTTATTTATTTATATTTATAAAAATCAATTAATTTATAAAAAGTTAAAACTAGTCAATCAAATAATTTTTAATAATAAAAGTTATTACAACTTAATTGTTTTAATTTTTAATCGTGATTTTACCTTGATTTTTTATTTTTAAAAAATATTTTTGATTTTATAAGTATTCATCCTATAAGAATTATTATATTATTAATCGTCAGATCAATTCAAAAGAAGAAAAAAAACAGATAATCAATGGAGCATTTGGAAGATGCATTGCAGGTCTTCCCTCACAACCCCATCATCGCCTCCTCCTCATCCTCACAATTACTCACTTGGATAGGATTCGATGGAAATAGAAATTCCACTGGGAGTGGGAGAGGCGGCACTTAGCTATGATTTTGAGAAAGCAGTATGCAGTCATGGGCTATTCATGATGTCCCCTAACCACTGGGACCCTGTCTCCCGCACCTTCTCTCGCCCTCTTCGTCTTCCTCATCATTGCTCCTCTTCTCCTAATTTATCATCGTCAGCTCTATGGGTTACGATCTCTCATCCATCTCACCTTCGACATTCTCTTCTCCTGCGCGTGCATGCCACTCTTCCTCTGTCCACGCATCACCGTCAATCTCTGGTGGCTCAGGTGGTGAGGATGATCAGATTGTCTGATGCTGACCACAGGAATGCCACTCGCTTCATTACGACCTTTGCGGATGATTCTCTTCATGACATCATCAGAGCGTTCGGGGGTAGGGTGTTTAGGTCTCCAACTTTATTCGAGGATATGGTTAAGTGCATTCTTCTCTGCAATTGCCAGTATGTGGTAGTTGTCTGTAGTTCTTTATCTCTGCTTCTACTTGTTCGACGAAATGTCACTTAGAAAATAACAAAGTGTCTCTTATGCTTTGAGCCTTCAACAATAATTAAAAGATTCTGATATTTCTTTTTTACTGCAGATGGCCAAGGGCTTTTGCAAATGGCCAGAGCGCTTTGTGAGCTTCAGCTTGAACTTCAATCTCATCCTCATTTATCTGATGAAGAGTCATCGGTTTCGAAGAAGCCCCATTCTCCCCTTCAAACTGAAGATATCAATATGATTCCCTACACACCTCCTGCAAATGAGTCTTGTAATAGAAAGCGCCAAATCTCCCAATCTTCTCCTACCCATTTACCAGGTAATGCTCATAATACCAACGTGGGGCATATGGGCAGCTTCTCTCTTAATGGCAATGAAGATGCTCCTTGTGGACTTGTGTCTCACCAGAAAGAGGAATTCAGGACACTGGAATCAATAGGTAATTTCCCAAGCCCCGAAGAACTTGCCGGCCTTGATGAAAAGTTTCTGGCAAAGCGTTGCAAACTCGGATATAGAGCGAGTCGAATAATACAATTAGCCAAGGGTATTGTAGAAGGGAGGATTCCACTGAGAGAACTAGAGCAATTTGAAAATGGAGGAAGCTTATCAGACTATGACAAGCTGGCGGATCAGCTCAAAAAAATTAATGGGATCGGTCCGTTTAGTTGTGCCAATATCCTTATGTGCATGGGGTTTTATCATGTTATTCCAGCTGATTCTGAA
Source organism: Erythroxylum shatona (assembly GCA_027568895.1). Taxonomy (NCBI): domain Eukaryota; kingdom Viridiplantae; phylum Streptophyta; class Magnoliopsida; order Malpighiales; family Erythroxylaceae; genus Erythroxylum; species Erythroxylum shatona. The sequence goes on along the minus strand of JAOSBK010000005.1, from coordinate 21,960,390 downwards.
ACGATTAGGCATCTAAAACAGGTAAAACCCTGTTTTCTGTCTCCCATCTTGGTTAGCGTTAAAGAGGAAGATTTCTCTCAATTCCATGCCCTTTCCCCACGCAGGTTCATGCAAAAGAATCAACCATACGAACACTTGAAAAAGATGTGGAAAAAGTGTATGGAAAATACGCACCGTTCCAGTTTTTAGCTTACTGGTATGATATGCTCATGTGATACCTGATTTTTCTTTTAGTTCCACTCTCTTTTTCGACGTACGATTTGATTTGGTTCGTTTTCCCCATCTATCAGGGCAGAACTGTGGCACTACTATGGGCAAAGATTTGGGAAGCCAAGTAAAATTCATGTCTCGGATTACAAACTTATTACGGCCAGTAATATGAGAAAGAAAAATAAAGTAACAAGAGAAGTTGCAGAAGCAATAGGAGAAAAGTAACTTTGGCCTTGGGTTATATGAAGAGCCTGTGCTTGAATTTAAAGAACTGTACTTGCTGGACAAGATTAATTTTGATAAGCTATACAATGTATTGATGGTTCAAAAATTCCGTCGCTGATTGTCCCAACATACGTATTCTATCCAAGTTCAGTTCCTGAAATCACATTCAGACGAGGGACCAGGTTTTGATTAAACTGCAATTTTTGCAGTAAGGTAGTCCTCGGTGCATTTTTCTTTTCCGGTACAGGTGGTGGTCTAGATTATAGTAATATTCAGAACTTTGAAACTTTAGTGATCGTAGCCATAACCAAGATATGTTCCTTGAGTAACTTAAAAGTGTTGAAATGGATTATTTGATATAGAATTAGCTTCAAACCCTGTTACAACCCCATGCGAAAGAACAGGGAAGTAAATTTGATATACAATCAAAGTCATTCTTTCTGGTTAGTGATGAAAAGTGTTCCTACACGGAAGATACCTAGAATGAGGATTTGACAGATTGCATTAGCTGGAAATAATGCCAAGTCTTACCAAGATCTACCATTTAGCAAGATCAAAATCGCATCAGGGAGCTCGAGAAAACAAAATAGGAGTACTTTTAATATTTATATATTTAACTTCAAGCTACATCTAAGTCAAACATTTTAACGTGAGCATAATCAAAATCAATTGCTAGTAAACAAGTCCTTGTCCGATGGGGGTCGAAGCCTTCTCATTCTAGTTTCTGGTTTAGGCAAGGTTTTCATTTTATCAATTTTAGCAAGTTACAAAAACTTGGAAGGATTGGCGATGAAAGCTTGCTATTTTCTATATAAATAATTTATATTCTTAGATCTAACTGGAAGAATTGTAAGCCAACCCAAAATAGGACTACATTAATTGCTATTAGTCATTTGAGAGATCTCAAAAGAGATCATCATAGTCATTTCAAACGTTTTCTATTCTATAGAATGAAGAAAAAATAACGACTCATCCTTAGTACTCAAGATCCGGGACTGAAATCCTACTATTGTTTGATTCCGAAAGGGAAGGGGTAACTCACCAACAGGTGGGGGATATGAAATATGGCACCAACAACCGTTCCACTCGAGTTATAACTGAAGCTGCCCACCTTCTTCCGTAATTGACTTAGCCCCATGAGGCCTGGAGTGAAAGAGAGCAACTAAAATAGAGTTATTGAAAGAAAGGGTCAGGCCCTGAATAAGCGAAGCGGTCTTGCAGCAATCGAAAGAGTCCCCCAAGCCAATGGAGGATATTCAAATAAGAGGAATGACCAAGGTGGGACTTCTAGGTGAGAGAGACTAGGGCTATTAGCTTCTGCCTTCTAGCTCCTAGCTGAAAGAGAAGATGAAGTCTTTGGGTTCCGTAGATTAGCTAGTCACATAGCTTGAACTGTAACTCAGAACTCCCGCTAACCCGCTCTCCTACTCGTGTAGGGTAATTACACTTGCTCCCCAGCCCCTAATGAGGAAACAGGACATGATATCAAGGCTAGAAAAAACCCATTCATAGTGATCCTCAAACTGTAGCAACTGGTGCCTTCAGGGTGGATATCTCAAATACAAAGAGCAACAAACAAACTCTCTAGCCCTAATAAAAGTTCGGCCTCTCAACCACAAAATGACCAGGCCATTTGGGCAACGGCGATGGGCTGTTAACACTCCTAACATTCAGCCTCCTTCAAGTCAACAAAAAGTTGAGATATTGAGTCAGCATGTTTGGCCAAGGGTTTTTGGTTGTAAAAAGTATAGATATAGAATATCAACATATAAGCTTGATTAACATCTAGTCATGAAAGATACATGACTCTTCAGGAAATCTAGGAACCTTCTCCTGTAATTAGAATGAAAAGTAATGCAAAATTTGGGGGGAATAAGATATCGTCTGATTAACTTCACTAGCACAAGATTCAGAGAATAAAAATTGGCATCACATACTCCCAGCAGCACAATGAGTAAACCATGCAGGGATAGTAGATGACTTGTATTAAACAACGATTTCATAGGATGCAAAAAGTAGCATCACATTACATTCTACAAACACGTAAAACAATCTCATTCATAAAAGTTACATTTTTATTATCCCCATTCACACAATTACTTGAAAGTGAAACCCAACTCTGACCAGCGAGTGATGGTCTAGAATGTCATTTGCAAGATTTATTTTGAGGCTCCAAAAGAGAAACACTGGATGATGCAACCATAGGATCTGCAAGTACAAGATGAGATGTAACAAGAATATTACTGGAACAGTAAACAGAACCAAACGTGGAACCCACATGTATATGTAGTTTTACGTTGGATCTAGTCACAGGAATCCTCTTCTCCTTTATCAGAATTCTTCTCTTTTTAAGTCTTATTTTTATGAAAAATTCTGATTGCTTTTTATTTATTGCAATGCCTTCTATATAGGCTTATTACATATAGTTTTATAAGAATTTATTAACTTATTCTCCTAATAAAAATAATAGACTTTTAAATAACATGACTATTACCTAAATAAAATAACCACTAAAATTACTTCACAATCAAGATGATCTTGTGTATTTCTTTCTTAAAAATGCATCGTTCATATCATTAATCTCCCTAAACAAAGCCTGTTCTCAAGCTCAAACTCACGGTAATTTTGGATGTCGTGACCCTCCTCCATCCTCTTCTTTGGAGTCTTCTAATTCTACCGAGAACAACTTCTTACATTTTATGTCCTTGATATAATGCTTCATCACAATTGAAACAAAGCCCCTTTTTCCTTGTTCCTTCATCTTTACCTTAGTTAACTTCTTAAAGAAAATAATAAAAAGAGTGCAGGAGCACTTCTCACACTAGAAACAGCCCCTTGACCCCCTTTTCCTCCTCCAGAATTTCTTGACACAGACCTCTGAGTTGTTTCAAGAAGTGGCAGCTTTACCAGCCTCCTGTGACAACTACAGCACTTCTCAACCTCATTTTATACGTGCAGGTCATATTCATGAGAGTCTCCAGCTAGTTCGACTGTTGTAGCTCCACTTCTAGTAGAAACCCTTCCATGAGCTCCATAATAAACAATCCAATCTATTGCCTTGTTTTAAGTTTTGTTGTGCGCACAAAGTCTAAAACTCTTTGTTAGCTAATTCATCCAATGGGTTAAGACCTATAAGAGGTCCAAATTGTAGGTGACATTGTTTTTTGAAAGTTTCCCAATCCATACCCGGTTCCTCTTGCTCCACCTTAAAAAGTTATAATTGTACTTCTCCATTAAGATGGAATGTTGACAACCCCACTTTCTCCTCTTCCAGGCTCCGTTGATTCTTAAAGAATACTATTTGTAAATCCAAACAAGAGGGTCATCAAAATCATCAGAGTTGGGGAATTGTGGGGAATTCTAATTTAGTAGGTGTAGTCGCTGCTGCTGGCCTCACCTTGCTAGCCTCATCTGTGAATAGCCCATAGAAGCTCCTCAAAGTGAGCATTTTGGCATTCTTCTACCTTTGTCAACCGTTGCTCCACTTGTTTCATATACACATCTACTTTAGTTGACAAATCACAAGAATCGTCCATGACCTTGGGCTCTGATATCAAATTGATATGTGTTTTTACTCAAAAGGATGTCCTCTTTTTCCTTACTAGAGTTCCTCTCCTTTCTAGGCCCTATGGTTGTTATTAAGAAAACTCGTTTTGACAAGCATTCTATTAACTATTTTTATGAGAAATCCTTACTGCTTTCTTATTCAATGTAATGCCCTTTAAATAGGCTTAGTACATACAATTTTTAGAAAGTAAAACAGAATAGAAATCTGCTTGTCTAATCTCCAACTAAAAATAAACTTATAAAATAATAGACTTCCTAAATAAGATGACATACTGCCTAAAAAGATAACCACTGCAATTACTTCCTAGTCAAGATGATCTTCTTGTATATTTCTTTTCTAAAAAAGCATCTTTCATAACATTATTCTCCTCTGGACAAAGAGCTTGTCCTCAAGCTCGAACTCAGGGTAACTTCGGATATCCTAACTCTCCTTCATCCTCCTTCGTCTGCTTCTTTAGATTCTACAAATTCTACCCAAAACAACTTCTAACACTTATGTCCCTGATATAATGCTTCATCACAATTGAAACAAAGCACCTTTTTTCCTTCATTCCTCCCTCTCTGCCTTGGTTAACTTCTTAAAAATTGCAATAGCACTTCCCCTGCTAAAAATAGCCTCTTGACTCCCCTGCACTCCCTTTCCCTCCTACAGAATTTCTTGACACAACCCTCAAGTTGTTCCACGAAATGGCAGCCTTGTCACTCCCTCCAGTGACAACTAGAGCACTTCTCAACCACGTTTCATGTGTTTGAGTCAGGTTCATAGTAGTCCCCAAGCTCTTTGGCTACTTTAGCTACACTACCAACCGAACCCTTTCATGAGCGCAGTAGTAAACAATCCAACCTGCTGCATTTTTTTAAGCTTGGTTGTGCGAGCTTACAAATTTTAAAAGTCCCTCTGTACTCCACCATCCTAGTCTGTTTCAAGTTAGCTAATTCATCCAATGGGTTAAGACTCATGGGAGGTCCAAACCGTAGGTAACATTGTTTCTTGAAGGTTTTCCAAGCCATCGTTCTCCTTGCTCCACCTTAAAAAATCAGGGCTGTGCCTCTCTATTAAGATGGAATACTGTCAGCCCCATTTTATCCTCTGACGAGTATAAATCTAAACAAGAGAGTCATCATAACAATCATAGGTGGGGAATTCCAATTTAGAGTACCTGCAAACGATGCCTAAACCAACTGGCTCCATACTTCTGTCCGCCTTTGTGTCGGTGAGATTGTTACTATCACTCTCCTCTTGCTGATCTCGTCCACAAATAGCCCGCATAACCTCCTCAAATTGAACATTCTGGCGTTCTTCTACCTTTGTCAATCGTTGCTCCACATGTTTCATAAACAAAATTGACAGATCACAGGAGTCGTCCATGACTCTGGGCTTTGATACCAAATTGATATATATTTTTGCCAAGGATCTAGTAATGGAACGACTCACAGGGAAATCCTCTTTTCCCTTGCTGGAAGACGATGGTATTGTTCTGCAAAAACACGGCTAAAATAGGCTATTGGCTGCCCTTGTTGCTATAATACTGGCCCGATAACCTACCTAAGGCATCACTTTCCACCACAAATGGCTGCAAAAAATCCGGCAAGGCGAGTACTGGGGTGGAGTACATCGCTACTTTCAACTCCTCAAAAAGCGGTCAATGCAGAAGTCGACCATTAGAACGAATTCCTTTTGAGCATAGATGTCAATGGTGAGGCTATCTACCCATAATCCTTCACAAATTTTCAGTAGTAACCTATGAGTCCAAGAAACCCACGTAATGCTTTGAAGGTAGTGGGCTGTGGCCATTGTAACGTAGCCTGAATTTTTTTCGGATCAACGAATACTTCTTCCGTTGAGACTTTGTGCCCCAAATAAGAAACCGAGGGCTGAGCAATGAAACGCTTAGATCGCTTCAAGAAAACCTGATTATGTCACAGAACTGAGAAAACTTTCCGTACATGGCCTATATGCTCTACAAAGCTCCTGCTATAAATCAATATATCCTCAAAGAAAACCAACAAAAATTTACGAAGATAAGGTTTAAAGATGTGATTCATAAGAGTTTGGAAGGTTAAGGAGGCGTTGGTAAATCCAAACAACATTACCAAAAATCCAAAGTGCCAATGATGTGTATGAAATGTCGTTTTAGGCATATCGTCAGGATGCCTTCGTATTTCATGATAACCCGAGCATAAATCTAACTTGGTAAAAATTTGCGCTCCGTGAAGCTCCTCCAAGAGTTCATCAATAATCGGGATGGGAAATTTGTCCTTGATAGTTTTGGCATTAACTCCTCGAAAAGCCACACAAAACCGCCAGTTCCCATCCTCTTTCCCTACTAATAGAACCGGAGAAGAATATGGAGATTGGCTCGGTCGAATGAGGCCTCTTTGCAACAACTCGTCACACAGCTTCTCAATTTCTGTTTTTTGGGCATGATGATATCAGTAAGGACAACAAACCACCAGATTGGTGCCACTTTCCAAGATAATACGATGATCACACCAACGGGAGGGTGGCAATTTTGTGGGCTCCATAAACAAATCCTCGAAATCAAGTAGAAGATGTCACATTTCCATGTTGAGATTCTCTTCTATGGAGTCAAATTGCTATCGACAATAACCATAAGTTCTCTTAATACCCCATAGTTGGATATGACTTCCATCATATTCAAATTGCATCCATAATCACTTAAAATCCCACATGATCTGGCCCAGCTTGTTCAGCCAATTGATTCCTAATACAGCACCACAAAAACCAAGTGGAATCAAATAGAAATCCAAAAAGAAGGTATGATCACCCAACTAGAACCCCACATTCTTGCAAAGGCCTGGACTCTGTATCTTTTCACCATTTGCCACTATTACCTGGAAACAAATTGTTTTATCCACGACTAAGCCCAGATCAGTAGCCGAAGAAGAATCAATAAAGCTATGTGTACTCCCTATGTCCAATAAAATTCGCATGAGTCTCTGATTTATGTACCCATCTAATTACATTATCTGAGGATGTGGAGTGTCGGTAATAACCTGCAGAGAAATTTGTGGTTCCTTCTCAGTATCATACTCTTCTTCCTCATCGGAAGTCTCCTCCTTAGTTGCGATGTAAAATAACATCTTACAGCGGTGGCCCGGTGTATAAATGTCGTCACAATTATAGCATAGATTTTTGGCACGACATCCCGCCATTTCTGCTCGTGCTAGACGCTTAATATATGGGTTGCGATTGGTGGATATCGCTGGAGGTGCCAACAAAGTAGAACTAGTCTGGCTTGGCTGGTTTTGGCACTTCCCAGTTAGCCGACATTCGTACAAGCGTGCCAGAGTCATTGCGGTTATGAGATCAGGGGAGACTGAAATTCAACGTCCACTGCAATGGATTCTGGTAAACCGCTGATGAAGAGGTCGACCTCCTATCCTGGATCAAGGAAGGTGATACTTGCAGCTAACTTCTCAAACTGCCTTTGGTATTCTTCCATTGTACCCATCTGACATAGTCGGGCTAGTTCTCCCAGTTTGCTTCTACCACTAGTTGGCGCAAATCTACGCATACGGTGGTCCTTGAATTCCTCCCATGTCAGATAGGGTCAGTCTTTGTCAAGTTTCAAGAACTAGTAATGAGCATCGTCCTCCAAATGTGGTGCTAATATACTCAGTTTCTTATCTTTTGGAACCTGCTAGTGGCAAAAATAGTAGTTGCAATGACTCAACCGTGGAAATGGCTCGTAGGTACCGTCATAACAAGGAAATTCCAATTTGCGATATCGATGTCCTCCATCTCCGCAGAACGCTCCACCCTCGACATGTTGTGGACGGCTGCTTTCTCCTCCATATTCGCAAGACCACAAGGAGAATGGGTCACCTCATGAAACCTATGTTGGAGATCTCGAATGTCCTATTGTTGGGCTTCATTGCGTTCCCTGGCCTCGTGCTCGCAATCAAGTTGTTCGCGAAGGTGTTGCTGGTCAATTTCTTATCTAGCCATAAACGCCTCAAATTGTTGCTGGAAAGCACGAGAAGTATCACCCATAATGTTGGGCTCTGATATCAAGTTGTTATGGTCCCGTATAGAGGATCTGGTTATGGGTCATTGAAGAGTGCAGTCGTACTCGTGGAATTGTTGCTTCGAAGAACTCTTGTTAGTATTTCTACCTTTTTTATTAGGATTGCGCATGAAGGGAATGAGAGTTCATTTAGAGAGAACTCTTCAATCTCTGGATCAATGTATTTGAAGTATGCAAAAACTTGCCTCTGCCATTTTCCCCTATTCATAATATATAGGCGTTAATGCCACTATTGCAGTTACAATAATTAACTACTATCGCGACTTAAAGAAAATTAACTGCAAGAATGCTAAAATTAAAAAGATGGCCAATTCCAAACTATTCCTCAATTGCTGCAATGTTCTTCTAGCCCCACTTCCCGTGAGAATAGTGTCGGTAAACCTTAGGACTCATAACATGATGTTTGACCTTTCAATCCTTGATCCATAGGATCAATATCATAGGGTCAGTCTAACAACATCATTCATAATGTTGCAACCCATGACGCAAAAGAAAATGATCTAAAACAACAATACAAATGGACCATCCTAATCATTATGCATCATCATTGAAAGCATTACCTTTACAAAAACTCATCAATCTAACTGGAGCTACTTGGAGTATCTGGCTGATTTTCTGGCATAGCATCTTGGAATACTGGAAGTGCACTATATGCTTCATGCAACCTCTGCAGAAGAGGGAATTGGGACTGCAAAAACAATGGGAGAGAGATACTTAATGGGGATTGTGTATACAAAGTTAAGCATATCCTAGAAGGAAACATGACATAGAGCGTAAAAAGGTCACAATTGAATAAGAATGTAAAATAGTAACACATGCAACACACAAGTAAACATTTCCTCACAAATTTTCACATCAACTGCAATGAAGAGGCGAAAAAAGTAATAGCTGTAAATTTTTAGGCACTCCTTCACTTGTTGAATCGTGCAGTGAACTCTCTTTTTGACATCTTTAATTTTATTTTTTTCAACAATAACTGAACAACAAAATTTTACATGCAAAGTCAGATGAATTGAGAGGAATGAGCACTACCATGTCAAATAGAATCTTTTTGTTGCAAAATGTTCACATAAATTGTAACTTTGTGAAGAGGGAAAAAGTAATATCTACAATTATAGATAGTCCTTCATTCATTGAACCATGCAGTGAGTTCTCTCCTACATTTTTTATTTTATTTTTCAGGAGTACTTTAACTAGACAGTTACAAGTATGAATTTATATGCATCGAGAGAATTAAACTTACCATATCAATATTGTATCTTTTTATTGCTCCATGAATTTGTGGTGCTAAAAACAGATCTGCCTGCAAAAGGACATATATCAGTCACAAAAAGCCTTGTTTATATTAATTGAATAAAATAAATGCATATTTCAAACAAGAATTATCTATGTGCAATGCAAGACAACATCTATAACTCTGCCATTTTCTCTCAGACGCAGTGTGTAAAATTCTACCTAAGATCATAGCATCTAAAAGCTCAAGTGTCAAGGCCTTGAATTGGGAACAATGCTCACATCAAGACTGTGGCCACCAACTAACAGTAAAATCAAATTCTTATGTTGCATTTTCTACAAAGGTAACAATAGTAAATTCTAAGTTGTTTAACATTATTAGCTATGTAGAGAATATAGGAATCGTTTTTTTCTCTTAAATTTACTAAAGAGAAGCAAGTGATCCAAAGACCTAATTCAATATCTTTCTTGTTTAATTGGATCATATCTTGACAATATTAATGTCTACCACCAAACAATTTCATTTGTTGATTCACTAGCTTAACCATGTCTCTTCAACTTCATCTAATAATTCAAACTTTCTAGCTCAATGGCTTCTTAGCAAGATCAAACTATCTCCTACAACCTTAAACTCCAATTAGTAGAGTAAAGAAGATAGGAAGAGATATAGAGCATCTTTTTATCGATATTAGACTACACCAAAAATCCTCATTGAGCCCCTTCTTATTTGTAATAGTTGTAGATGAGCTCACCAAGAATATCCAAGAAGATGTGCCTTAGTGTATGTCATTTACTCTCACCACTGCTTTGTATGATTGAGTTAAGGTACTTACACAATCTTTCTATTGTATAACTTCTAAACCAATCTTTATCACCACATGTGGCGCAACATTATCACTTAAAAAGTTGCACTCTAAGTATTTAGTCTTAGTCCTGCTCAATTTCAAACTTTTTCACTCTAGCTTATCCTTTCAAAGTTCTAGCTTGACATTAACACTCTCTTTTGTTTCATCTATTAAAAGAGGAATACCAAAGAAGAATTAAGGGTAGGTGATCAAGTATAATATGGCACTATTAGAACTTACCGAACATGGCCCTCAACGAAAAACTTTGGCAGTGTAAGATTCGAACAGAGATTCTTACATAGACTGGTCCGCTTTTTGCCAAAAAGTTATTTTCTTTTCATAAGTCTTTTCAATCTTTTTCCTTCCTTTTTTTTGTTTCTTGTCATGTATTTGCCTTAAATACTACTTGTCCCTTTAATTATTTTATTTATTTATTTCACATTTTTTCTTTATTCTCTTTCAATTGCTTATTTATTTTACTTTATTTTTTGTCTATTCATTTATTTATTTAATTATTTTTTATTTTTATCCTTATCTTTTATCTTTTTATTTTACTTATTTTTTATTTATACAATTATTTGTTTGTGTATTATTTTATTTTATTTTCTTTTTTCTTTTTTCTTTGATTTGTTTGCAAAAAGAATTTCATTCTTATTTCTTCCAAGTCTATCGAAAACAACCTCTCTACTAATTAGAGATACGGATGCATACTGCTAGACCTGCCCATGACTCAAAGAGATGGAAAAGCATCAAGCATTTTGACTAGGAAGAAACTACCCAATAAACTAAAAACCAATACTTCCACATCCCACCTTAAAAGAACTATGTAAAGACAACTGCATGCAACAAACCCTCTACGATTTGTGCAAATTCAAGAACACTTCCATGATTTTAGTTTAGTTATGGATTCGTAAGGTATTAGAAAATGTAGAGCCTCTTAAGTTTGTTCTTCATTTTTTGTTTGAAATTTTAAATAATTTTATTAAGAACAAAATTGTTAACCTTTCAAACACAAAATTAAGAGCAAACTAATATTATTTTATAGTAATAATTATTACAATACATTATCAACATGTTTTTCTTGTGATCATTTGGAAAATATCATTCAAGAGATAATTTGTTCCTTGTGAAGTTATCAAAAATTTTAAAGGTTAATAACTAATTGGAAGCACTGGGCGCTCTTTTTTAATATGGCTAAACTACAGGCATCCTCACATAATCAACTCACAGTTTTATTTGGTAATTAAAATAATAAAATGGTTTGGAAAAAGAACAAACCAGGAAAACATTGTCTCCAGTCGCATATCTTCCAGCATGATCTTTTAGTAGCTTCTCAAGTGCTGAGAAAGATAAAGCTAGGAATCAAAAAATATTCTAAATACAAATGGACACTACATATAACTTAATACTTGGCTGATTCAAGGAGATAACTAAACATTAGGGTTTTTCAAACTTAGTTGTAATCAACTAAAGTAAGAATTTTATTGTTGAAGTAATCAGAGAAGTCTTAAGGCACAAGAATGGTATAAAGCTTATTTTGACTATCAAAATATTACAACTTATTGCACATCACACATTTAATTTTCTGATGAGATAATGATGAACCATACAAATTTTTTAAAACATGATGAGTGACAACTTGAACTAATTGTCCTAGACTGGACTATTCCACCGTGCCTAGTATATTATTCTTTCAACATTATAACTACAAATCTTAAACATGTTGCAAAATACCAAACCACATACAATCCAAGGGTAATAATGCTAAGTATAGGATTTATATAACATAAGTCAAAATTTTCTTATAAGAACCATTTTAAGATGACTCTCTTAAGGCTACATAGAGTTCTTTCCTAAATATGGCAAAAATGCAAGAGTACCGAAACGTAAGTTCAAATTGCTGATAGATTTTTTAATGAATTAAAACTAATTAAACATATCAACAAGGATTTTCGTAGCAAATGGTAGAGTTGCAAGTAACAAGGTGGAAATCTTTGCGTTCCCAACAATAATACCTTGCTGACATCATTTAAATGATTTGATTTTTCTTTTTGTTCTTATTATAATTCCTTCCTTGCATATAATAAGATGACAAGATCTACAACTTCTCCAACTACCATATTCCTAGATCTTCTTTTACTATATTTTTCACATGCTAGCTGCTGGGGAGAGATGTATGTTGGAAATTACCAGAAAAGCCCTTTTCAATATGATATTGAACCCAAGGAAGTTTCTCATCCGGACCAACTTTTTGCTCGATAAATTTCTGTTGTATGAAGGTCAGAAACTGTCATAGACAATGAAGAAATACAGAAAAAAAGTGATTGTCTTCTGTGCATAATGTAAAGAATGAGAAGCTGCAACAAACACTGTCATTAACCAACCAGCACAGCTACATTCTGAAGCGGTTGTATGCTTGAGGAGACAATGTTTGCAGCCTATAATTAAGAGAAAATTGATAAGTGCAAAAGTCAATCATAAGTTCAGAGGCATGGGAACACAGACCAAGAGAACATAAAGGGAAGTCAGATAAAGAGTAGACAGTAACTATATCACTGTCAAGTTTGCATAACTACATCTTGAAACCTTAAAAGTCAAAAGAATAATATAGTACAAGGAAAGTTTAGCAAACAATAACTTTGGAGAACAGGCTTGTCTAATGGAAATTTACAAGTGAAATTATTTCAAGTTAGAAAAAAGATAAGAATGAGATGCGTTATATACAAAATAGAATTCATAACTCATTGTCTTAATATTTTGAGTTAAGATATAGTGTCTTTGGTTGTACATAGGTCCACTTGAACCTTATCCAATTTCTTTGGAAATCCCCTCAGAACCCTTTATTGGTATTAGAAATAGGTTAACAAAGGCCAATAGATAGGAATTCATGAATTATGATATGATGAATAATTCAAAAAGTGACTCAAATGACTTCCCATTAGTTATAGGTTGAGGGAGTGTTGTTCTAATGTAAATGGGCTCACTTATAAGGGACAGATATTAAAAATTTATACGTGAAATTGGCCTATATCAGAAAGAAACACAAGAATAAAGTGAGTTATATACAAAAGCACGATTCATGTCATTCTTTTAAAATTTATTTTAAAATACAATATCCATAATTATATATGAACTCATTTGATCCCAGTGCAATTTCTCCCTAAACCTTCTTAGAACTTTTCATTGTCCCAGTTCATGCAATGAATCCAAAAAGCTGTGCAAAATCCCCATGCACAATTAGTAGATATTCCTTATTTGTTTGTGATTCCATCTGCTTTGATTTAGAAATCTCATAACAATCATTGGACAAAAGTAATGCTTGGATTGAGTGCTGAATCAATCAACAAAGAACCCCATAACAATTACTCATGGAAAGAGAATGCGATGCAAGTTAACCTGGTAATTGAGAGCTCTTATCCGAAGATCCTCAGGCAACAATGGATTTTGAGGGAACTTCTCCTCCAGATACTGAAGATTAACAAATGAACCCAAATGGAAAAGTTTGACAAAAACAGAAATACAGATATACAAGGAAATAAAAATAAAAATAAAATGCGGGAACAAACCATCAAAATAGCGAAAGAATCAGAAACTACAATATCTCCATCTACCAGAACTGGTACGTAACCGATGGGATTAAGCTTTAAAAACTCTGTCAAGTCATAAAAAATAACAACCACAGTTCTATCAGTCAATGGAGCAATAACTCTTTAGAGACGGGTACCAACAGGGGCGCCTGCAAAGGATTTGAGTGGGGTACAACCACTAGGGCACACAGCAAAAATGACAAACTTAGAAAGTTAGAATGAAGGTCTGTTCGTCACCAGGACTAAATTGCTCTCCTTTGACCAAATCAACAGCCACATATTCATAACTTAGCCCTGTCAAGAAATCAAAAACAATTATAATCCATTTAGGGGGGAAAAAAGCAAGGAGAGGATATAAAAATAAGAAAGATAACCTTTCAAGTTAAGAGCAATCCGAACGCGACAAGAACAGGAGCTTCTCCAGTAGGAATACAGCTTCATCTTATTACTGCTAGTTGCCTTGTTTTCATCGCCAAGACATAAACACATGAACAAAAACACAACAGCTTCAGTTCTACTTTTCCATGTACATAAAAAGGTTGAAACTTGTTATTCATTGATAAAAAAAGACACTAAATCATCAAAATCCAGAGCAACCACATATCATTTATGCTTACCATATCACAAAGATGTGTGAGAGCTTCAAAGCTTATCACTCCTCTTTGACTTGTTCTCCCACCGGCACCGCAGTTATAATGCACCTACATATATTATTGCTCTTATTATTATATACGTAGTTTGTTCTCGACACGCTTCCCTGATTTTTGTCCGGTCAGTATTTACGTGTTGTTTGAACCTTTAAATTGTATTTATTAACGAATTAAGGGATTGAATTAAATTGAATTGAATTGAATCTAATTTAATTTAGACTGTATGAAACAAATTTAGTAATAATAGAAATAAATTCAATTACACTGTTTGAAATGAGAATGAATATAGAGAGAAATGAGAATGAATATTATTATTATTATTATTATTATAGTTAGTTAAGAGGAAGGAATGATTACTATTACCATTAATAGGAGTTGATTTGTAAAAAATATTGATAAATAAAAATTTTATTGTATTTTAATTAATTAATTAATCATATTTTAATTACTTATATTGTAATTAATCAATTATAATATATTAATTAATTAAAATATTGTAATTAATTTTAATTAATTATATTGTAATTAATTAATTATATTTTAATTAAT
>JAOSBK010000005.1:21935197-21945372 GCA_027568895.1 Erythroxylum shatona | reverse complement strand
ATAAAAACTGAAATTTCACAATAATCATAAAAGTAGAAGTAAATAAAATAACTAATTAAAGAATTTTGAAAAAAAAAGAGGGGGGAATGAGGGAGAGTTTAAAATTTTTTGAAAATTTTGCAAAAAAATCTTCCTATTTTTTTTAATTTCTGATACCGGATGATATTTGACTGGTATTTTGAATACCGATCGGTACCATCTGAAACCTATTAGTACCATCTGAAACTGGACAATACCGACCAGTATTTTAACCCAATACAACTAACCCTCCATTTCGTACTCAATTTTGGTCCGATACGTAAACGGTATCCTAAACCTTACCATTAACCCATAGAGGTCTTGAAACAAAAGCAGCTTCTCCTCTCCAAATTGCTTGCTGAGGTACTGAACTAGTTCATTCATCCTATTACCTGTTGATCCAAATAGTTATTCCATTAAAGAGCTAATCAACTTTTCTTTTCGTTATTTTTCTTTTTAGTTTTCTTTAACAATGATTAATTGAAATATTTAGTAGTGTTATAAAGTAAAACTTGGTTCTATAGTGTGACTTGGTCAAATTAACAAGTAAAATTGATGTTAAATTCCTTTTATTAATTGCCAATTTCAAATTGCCGACTATTTCACCTCATGGTTAGAAATCTATAAACATGGTCATTGCCCAAATAATGTGAGTGTATGCAAAACAAAGAAATAGTGAGAGTGTGTATAAAGTTTGGGTTATTAGCCTCAACAGCCTAATGCATAACGGATTTTTGGATTGGGAGAATTTGTAGTGTGAGTTTGTATTTATAAAATTTGTATTCTCTCAATCAAAAAATGTGTGAGTGTGTAATTCAATGTCAAAATCCATTATCTAGGTAATTTTAATTTGCTAACATTTAGTATCAGAGCTCGGTTAAAGTACTCAAGTAGATCAAGATGGCTTCGAGTTCAACATCTAAAGTTTAACAAGTTCAACCAATGCAATTATCTATTTTCAAGTTTGATGGCAAAAACAATTTTGTAATGTGAAAATGTTTGATGGAGTTATATTTGAGAAAGCAACGGTTATGGTAAAATTTAAAAAAAAATGCTTAGTAGAAAAAGAAACACCGACAATTGAAGAATCACTATAAATGGTTCATAATCGTTTATTAAATGAAAAGGCCTTGTTTTTAATTTGTCAACCTATTGAGTTGTTGATTCTTGAAAACATATTCATGCTAAAAAAGCAAGCGAGACTCGGAATATTCTACTCAAAACGTATGAAAGAGCAAACATAGTTAAACAAACAAAACTATAAGGTTTGAAAAGGCAATATGAGTTGATGGAGTACGGCAAAGATGAAAGTATTCGTGATTATTTTTCACGATTGGAAAAATAGATCAATGAGATGAAAAATAATGGTCATGAAATTAAGGAGAAAGATATCGTGTAGAAGATCATGCTCACGTTGACAAGTCGATTTGATTATATTGTCATAGCTACTGAAGAGTCTAAAGGTTCGGAGTCCATAACTCTCAATGATTTGCAACCCTCATTAGAGTCCCAAAAAATGCGTATGAATGAAAAATTACCAAACGCAACGAAGCAAGTTCTAAAAGCCCAAGTAAATTTAATAAATGAGAAGGAAATTGCAATAGGCAAAACATAACATACTTAAAGAAGTTCAAAATTTAAAGGCAGAGGACGCAAATATTTCATAACCAATTCCAGACTAGGAGCAAGGGAGAGTGAATCTCCTCAAAATAAATCTAATATTCAATGTTACAAGTGCAAAAAATTTGGTCACTATAAATCTGAGTGCAAGTCAAATTTTAGTGCCATAATTGTAAAAAATATGGTCACTGTAATAGAGAATGTCACGCTCAGAGACAACAACATAAAGTTAATCGAGCTAGAGTCACTAAGAATAATAACTGAAAGACCTTGTTGATGGCCACTCATGAAACCAGTAACAGTGACAATTGCCAATAGTTGTTAGATTTGGGTTGCAGCAATCACTTAAGTGAAAATAAGGAAATTTATGCCAAATTAGATTAATCATTTCATTCTTCAGTAAAGTTTGTAATAACCACAAGATTCCTATTTTGGGAAGAGGAAAGATTGCTATAAAATTAAATAATGGGTTTCTAATATGTACTATGCTCCTAATCTTTGCTAGAATCTTTTAAGCATTGAATAACTATCAAAAATAGGGTACGATTTACACTTCAATAAAAATGGATGCACTGTCAGTGATATAAAAAGGGTATGATTCTAAAGACGAGAATGACATCTAACCATCTATTTTCAACATATCTTAATTATGGTAATTCTTTTTTCATGTAATAGTATGACTATCAATGATAATTAGCTATGGTACATACAACTTGGGCATTTGAATTTTAAGCATTAAGTTTCTCGGAAAAAAAAGAGTGGGTTTCAGGCTAACCAACCATTCAAGTTCCAGATTTGTGATGCATATGTAATGAAAAAAAGCATAAAGATCCATTTCCTACAAAGAAGGTATGGAGAGTAAAACATCCACTAAAGCTTGCGCATTCAAATTTATGTTATGTGGAGGTTCCATCAAATAGAGGTAACAAATACTTTATTACATTTATAAATGATTATTGTAGAAGCATAGGTTTATTTTCTAAGGCAGAAATCTGAGGCACGTAAAGTACTTACGAATTTTGTAACGTATGTTGAAAAACAAAATGGTTATTCTTTTAAGACTATAAGAATAGATAGAGGCTCAAAATATATTGTTTATGATGATTTCCTAAGAAAGCATGGAATTAAGCATCAGTTGACAGCTAGGTACACTCCTCGGTAAAATGGAGTGGTAGAAAGGAAAATAGAATTATCATGGATATAGTGAGAAGAATGTTATTTTGTAAGAAGCTACCTAGAAGTTTATGGGTAGAGGTCGTGGCTTGTGCAATCGATATTTTGAGTAGGTGTCCTGTTAAAAGTGTTCGGAATAAAACTCCACAGGCAGCATGGTGTGGATGAAAGCCTAATCTTAGTCATATGAAGCTATTTGTTTGCATAGCATAATCACATGTGCCTAATGAGTTAAGAAAGAAGTTAGATGACAAGGCAAAAAAATTGTATATTGCTCGGTTATAGCATAGAAACAAAAGGTTATAAGTTTTATAATCTAAAGACTTAAAAAGAGATCATCAGTCGAGATGTTACTTGAAGAAGATGGGGTATGAGATTGTTCAGAAAAAGCAAAGAAGTCATTACCAGTACTGGTGTTCATAAACAATAAATTGGAAACAACTAATCAAACTGAAGAGACATCTTCACCTCCAATTCCTAACAAGTCAACTTATGTTGATCCTGAAGCGACATCTCCTCCTACATCATCTTCACTTAGGCGCTCACAACGAGAGTGCCATCTATCCACTTATTTGAAATATTATCAAGTAGGTGATAATGAAAATGAAGATGTTACCTACTATGCTTTCTTTGTAGATTATGATCAAGTAACATATAAGGAAGCAATTAGCAAAGATTGATGGATTAAAGCAATGGATGAAGAGATTAAAGTAACTACTCTCCTAAAAGGAAAGAAACCAATCAGAGTCAAGTGGGTATATAAGCCAAAGCACAAACCCTATGGAGAAGTGAAACATTTTAAAGCAAAGTTAGTAGCAAAAGGATATAGACAAAAGCATGTTATTTAATTTTTTGAAATATTTGTCCCAATTGCTAGATTGCATACTGTGCAAATGATCATTTCTATTGCTGCTCAAAGAAATTGAAAAATATTTCAAATGGATATTAAGTAAGCATTCTTAAATGGTGTGCTTGAAGAAGAGGTTTATATTAAGCAACTATCAGGCTATGTGAAACAAGGAGATGAAGATAAAGTTTACAAATTGAAAAAGGCACTATATAAATTAAACAAACACCATGAGCATGGTACACCCATATAAATATCCACTTTCTGAATAATGGATTTCAAGGGTGTTTGTGTGAGCATGCTTTGTATATCAAAACCAATTACTTATATGTGGATGACTTAATCTTCAATGGCAACAATTCTAAATTATTGGAAGAATTTAGGAAAGCCATGATTGCTCAATTTGAAATGACAGATCTTGGTTTGATGACTTATTTTCTTAACATTGAAGTGAAGCAAACAAACAATGATATATTTATTTCTCAATAGAAATATGTGTAAGATATTTTGAAAAAGTTCAAAATGGAAGCATGCAAACCAATTTTAACACTAGTAGAGGAAAGATTGAAGCTTTTGAAAAAATGGTAATGGTGAATTGGCTGATGCAATGAAATTTAGAAGACTTATTGGAAGTTTAAGGTACTTAAAAGCAACAAGACCTAATATTGTTTATAGAGTTAGAATTGTGAGTATATTTATTGAAGCACCACGACAATCTCATTGGCAACCCGCAAAACAAATTTTGAGATACATTAAAGGTACACTTGATGATGAAATATTTTATTCAAATTCTAACACAGTGAAATTGGTAAGATGTACAGATAGCGATTGGGCAACAGATATTGAGAAACGAAGTATCACCTTGAGCTATCTTTTCCATCTTAGTTCGAGAGCATTTTCTTAGTTATTCAAGAAATAACAAGTAGTATGCCTTTCAACGCCAAAAGCTGAATACATATAACAACATCAAATTACTCTACACAGGCAGTATGGTTGCCAAAAATTCTTGGAGAATTATACCATTAACAACTTAGTTCTACAAAAATCTTCTACGACAATAAATCGACAATTGCCTTGACAATAAATCCAATCTTTCATGGTTGCAACAAACACATCGACATTAAACATCACTATATTTGATATTTGGTAAAAGATAAAGAGATCGTGGTTGAGTATTGTATGTCTAAAGATCAAATTGCTAACATTTTTACAAAGCCATTGAAAGATAAATTATTCTTGAGCAGAAAAAGATGCTCGGAATAAGGGAGAATGTTAAAAAGTAAAACTTGGTTTTATAGTGTGACTTGGTCAAATTAACAAGTAAAATTAATGTTAAATTCCTTTGTTACTTGACAATTTCAAATTACCAACTATTTGACCTCATGAAAGTCAATATTAATTGACTTTATAAATCTATAAATATCACCATTGGCCATATGATGTGAGTGTATGCAAACAAAGGAAATAGTAAGAGTGTGTGTAAAGTTTGGGTTGTTCGCTTTAACAAGCTAACACATAACGGGTTTTTGGATTGTGAGAGTCTGTAGTGTAAGTTTGTATATGTAAAATTTGTATTCTCTTGAGCAATAAAATTATGAGTGGATAATTGGATGTCAAAATCCATTTTCTAAGCAATTTCAATTTGCCAACAATTAGTTACACTACGGAATTTCGATTATAAATGTTAGCATATATTAACAGTTTGAATCGTTAAAAGAAGATGCCAGCTCTAAAAATCCTGAAATGAAGATAGAGAAAAGTCTTGTTGATAGCTAGTCGAAGGAAGATAAGGAGATGGATCGATTGGATGGTGGAGAGGAGATAGTGAAAGAGTTTAAAAAGTTGAAGAGGCAAAACATAATAATTCACTATCTGTTATCTGTAATGATCATGCTTATAGTTGTTTGGTAAGTTATAAAGGTGTCACTGACCTTAAAAGTTAAGGAAGGATTGAGCCACCCATTTAAATCCTTTGGAAGCTGGCTAAATAGGTTGGTGAAATTGAAAGAATATCTATAAGTTAATAAAATTAGTGATTTCTAGTTTAGTTAATTTAAGGTTTAATGAAAATTCTAATTCCATATGCACTCCGTATCACGTAAGGTTAATTGCACGTAAGAAAAGAGGTCTAAAAGAAAAAAAAATTATCTAAGAAAATTTTAATAGAGGAATTAATTTTCTATTAGTTTAAGGGCATACTTCAATGTTTATTAAATATTTAAGTTTTATTTGAACCTTAAAGAGCGGTTGGGTCCAACTTAAATTTTAATAAAAAATTTTAAATATTTTTAACCCTTTTTCCTTAAAAAATTTTCATATAATTTTATTAATTCTATTATTTAAAAATCTTCCTAAAAATTATATTTTACAAAAGCTTAAAAATCAGTTAAGTTGTCTGCTCATCTCATAATGAAGGTCTCAAGTGATACTCCATATAGTCCCGTCATAAAAAGTTAATTAAAAATTAACAAACCACATAATGTATTAACACTAACAGTGGCAAGTCAATATAAAAACAAAATAAGCATTAGCATTGAGTATACATGGCTTGTATGACAAGAAATTACTCAATAATTATTTACTACAGAAAAATAAATTAATAAATTTTCCCATATTTAAAAATATTAATTATAGTAAAAATAAGAAACATATTATTCATTATTGATAAAATATGATAAACAATATTCATTCTATATTACTAAAATTAATTAATATAATCATTATTTTTATTATACAATTTAGTAAAAATAATGATATGTAAACATGATTCATAAATAAAATAATTACAATTTTGTAGTTTTGTTTACTAACAATAAAAAATATATCAAATTATTACTAAATACTTGTAAACATAAATTATAAAATAAAATGATAATTAATATATTATGATAAATATTTACAATTTTATGTATTAGTATAAAGAATCAAACAAATTAATAATTATTTATAAAAATAAAAATAGGAAAACAATTTTGATATTATTATTTATTAGTATTATTATAATTATGTTTTTAATGAGAGATTTAAATTAATATTTATATTAAATTAATAAATACATCATTATTGGTTAATGAATATAATTAAATTTTAATAAAGTAAGTTAATATTAAATGTTAATATATTTTTAATATAAGTAATAATATGTATATATATATGATAAATGAATAACTCAATAAAATAAATAAATCAATATATTTTACGAATATCACTTTTGCGATTTGTTAATTTAGTTATCCATTTATGATTAGAGATGTCAATGGGTTGGGTCGGGTCGTGCCAGAGCCATGGTGGCCTAACGGGCCAGGATGGTTTTACTCGTGGCCCGACTTGTCAATTTTGTGAGAAAAATTTCCAAAATAACGTCGTTTTAGAATTGGTTAGGCCATGGGCCACCCCGTGCCAAAATCAGGTTGGGTCCTTTTTGACATCTCTATCTGTAATTATATTATTCTTGTGAGTATAAATGATCATGACACTCGAACAATTTAATATAATGATGAATTTGTATTTTTTCATAAAATATAAGAACGTCGAATAAGATTTTTAAAATACAAAAAATTTAAAGAAATTATTAGTGTTTTTTACTCTTCGATGGCATATCATTATTATTATTATTATTGTTGTTGTTATTGTTGTTGTTGTTGTTGTTATTATTATTATTGGAAATATCTATGAAATTTAGTATGCAAATGATAATTATGAGATATCAATTTTTGGTCGGATAATAAGCTTTAGACGCCTATCAAAACCTAACAAAGAAGTTAAGCTTGAATGCAATGTAAAATAATATGAGCATAACTAATATAAATACGATGTCTTCTGCTTCAATTAAGAGGGCTACAACTAGCTCTTAAATATGCCATTGTGACTTCCATGCATGCCTTAAAGATGTAATAGCAAAGAAATGTTAAAGGATGATACTCTTTAAGTTAGATTCAAAGTATAAGAAAGATTTATTGATATGAAAAATGTTAATTGACACAAATGCGTCTTTTTAATATAGTACATGTCTTAAGTGTGGAAGTCTAGGAGATCTATACACATAACTAAATCTAAGATTCGAACGGATAACACGACATTGTGTTTGCTTCTAGGATAAGACACGAGTAGTAAGTGGTGAACAAAGTCTTTGAGAAGAGTATGATCATTCAATAATAGGATAAAGGAAAGAAAATCTTATTGAGGCGTACGAGGTGTAGCATGAGATACGGAGTATCCTGATGCAAACATTACAAGTTCACCTTTCTTTTTTTTTTGCATAAAGGGAAAAAGAGTACAACGAAAGCTAAATGAGCCGGGGGAAATAGGTCCCCGACATATCCTCTAAAAGGAGACTATGGCACCCTGAAGGTGGAACATTAAAATAAGTGACTCCAATGCCGTCCTGACCTGCCGGGGCAGCGAGCCAGTCCACGCATCTGTTGCTCTCTCGATAAACATGGAGATGAACAACAGACTAGTTTCGGTTGAGAAGTTCCCGGATACCCATGACTAGAGGGTTGCCCGATCGAGAGTGAGCAGTCACAGATGACAGGAGCTGGTGCACCCCCACCGCGTCCACTTCCAACTCAATCCGACGGAAGCCCAGTCGCCAAGCCAAGGATAGACCTGTGTATACGGCCCAGAGTTCCGCTGCCTGTGCTGAGCACCATCCTATGAGCTGTGAAAAACCGCCTCGCCAAACGCCGTCACTGTTGTGTATGAGAGCACTTGCGGAAGCCGTGAAATGGGTAGGACTACAAGCCCCATCAGTGTTCAACTTGACCCATCCTGCTTGCGGCCGACTCCAACCGATCAGTTGCACCTGGCAGGGACGAAAGTCGGTGGGGCCCAGGCTGTGCCGCTCTGTTGCCTTCTGAGCCTAATCTGCAAAAGATAAGATAAGAAACGAGGGTGAGGTGGGCCGAATAAAATCAGAATCAAAAATAGATCTGTTCCGCCATGTTTAGAGGAACCAGCAGGTCAACCCAAAAAGCAGTGCCCACTCCTGGCCCTGCACTAGCCGATGCTGGAGGAGGTTGGTAAGCAGCCAGTCACGAGTGGGAAGATCAAAAGCAGACGAGGTCACGATATCCGGCGGGAAAGTGTCCCACACTTGTCGAGCGAGCGAACAGTCTCGAACAACATGAAGGGAGGATTCTTCTTGGAAATAGTGGGGACAGGTACTGTCGGTAGTGAGATGATGACGCACCCGTTGTTGATTACTAGCAAGCGATCTTTCGCTAGTAACCATAAAAAGGAGCGTACCTGCTGTGGCCCCGACCACTGCCAAATGGCCCGCCACACCCCATGCGGAGCTTCAGTCGCGTGACCCAAAAGCAAGGAGTAGGCAGAAGCAACTGTAAAGTGCCCATGATCAGAGGCTCCCCAGATGATCCTGTCGTGACCCAAAAGAGGGGAAGGAGGAAACATGCCAACTATAGTGCGACAAATCGAAGGTGAGAGGAACACCTATAAGGCAGCCAAATTCCACTGGCCTGTGGGATCCACGTAGTGTGGAACTCTGTGGTTAAAAAGGTGGTCCAGGATGGGCTGAGTAGAATGGGAAAGGAGATGGCCAACTCCCATAATCCAAGGGTCGAACCAGAAACGCGTCGTCGTACCATTGCCGAGTCGCCATTGCATACCTTGAGTCAAGAGATGCCATGTCGCCTTGATGCTCCGCCACACCATCGAACCCCCCGAGGAAGGGAGGGAAGATGGAATGCGGTGAACATCAAACCCATATTTACCAGAGAGTACTTGGACCCATAAGGCATTAGGATTGGCAATCAAGGTCCAGTCGAGTTTTGCCAGGAAGGCATCGTTCATTTCCCGAATCTGCCGGATGCCCAAACCCCCAAGAACCTTGGGCTTACAAACCTCCTCCCAGCTAACAAGGGGAATCTTCTGTCTATCGTGAGACAAGCCCCACAAAAATTGCCGCATAGCTTGTTCTAGAGCATCACACAATCTACGTGGCAACTAGACTGTCTGCATCGTATAGCTCGGTATAGCCGCGAGGACCGATTGAACCAAGGTGACCTGGCCAGCAAAAGACAAAGTGGAGGGGGACCATCCAGACAGATGGCGGTGGACCGAATCTAGAATGTGCTGATAGGTGCGCTTATCGACACGCTGGTGCAGGAGGGGAACCCCCAAGTACGGCCCTAGGTCGGTAGTCCGGGGGAAAGTGAGCGCGCGGCTTAAGACACGACTGGTCGAAAGGGGAACATTCTTAGAGAAGTAGCATCTCGACTTGTCTGTGCTCACACGTTGTCCCGAATCAGTGTAGAACGAGTCCAAGACACCCCGAACAACGTTGACTTGGTCAATAGAAGCCTTCGAGAAGAGGATGAGATCGTCGGCAAAGAATAAGTGGGAAAGGGGGGCCGTACCTACTCAAACGGACCGGATGCCAACTACCGAAGGACATCGCATGAGAGATCGAGTGGCCGAGCCGTTCCATGCACAGCACGAAAAGGTATGGGAAAAGAGGGTCACCTTGACGAAGACCGCGAGAAGGTTGAAAAGCCTC
>JAOSBK010000005.1:21905769-21921400 GCA_027568895.1 Erythroxylum shatona | reverse complement strand
CACATAATTCACATCACTTCATCAATTCAACATGTTGAGTCACATACATTTCATATTCACTTAAATCATATATCACATTCAGAAATCATTCTAACTATTTATTTCAACCATTTAAATCATACATATTAGATGCATATGTAGTGCTCTCGAGACTCATTTACAATTATTACTTTGTTGTGACCAAGTGCCCTTTTTTTAGCCCATATTCCTTGTGGATACCGAGCTTGTGTTAGATAATGTCCCATATCCCTTAGTAGATAGCAACTGAGCCTGAGGCTCTTATCACATTCTGAGCTTTAAGCTCTTTTTACTGGCGACTCCGATCATAACTGCCTTTATCTTTCATATATTCATGTAATGAAATGCATCACATTCACATTCACATTTATCTTCAGACTTTGGTCCAACATTTAACAAAAGTGTTGAGTAATCACTTATTTCGCCAAATTCATATTCAATGAGCACTTCCAATATGTATTTCATGTATCAAACGCCTCAACATTCAATGTCCAGAATTAGCACAATCACATTCACATAATAATTCAATACAGGATTTAAATAGAACAATAATTTAAAGTGAGACTATCTAGGTCGACTCACAATATGCTCCAGATTAGCATTAGCTTCCATGATTCGGAAACATTTGGATACAGACATTTTATCCTGCATATTAACATTAGGCAGTACACACACTGCACACACATTATTAATTGCAAATTATGTAAACATTCAATTATACATATATGTATATGTGTCATGCATAATGCATGCTCAATTTGACTATTCCGGGTATGTTTCCTTAATCATGACTCTTGATCAATCAAACCTTATCATTTGTATGTGTCTAAGTTATTTTTAGGTTTACGCCTCAAGAACACTTGGTTATTCTAATATCAAATTCAATTACTCTTCATTTTTTTCTAACAGTATATGATCTTATAATATCAAATTCTCATTCACCTTTACTTAATACATATTGCTCATCTCTTTTGAATCACAACTACTATCATATGAACAACTTCATTCCCATTATACTTATGCCTTTGATACTTTGATATCAACAATTCATTTACTAACTTATAACATCATCAATCAATCATTCCAGATTTTCTCAAATTTTTGGGTCAATTTTGCATGGTCATTAAGACAAGAAAAATGAAGTATTTAGGCAATGCTTTCTTCTAAATAAATGTTCCTGTATGTCTTAAGTTTCTAATGAACTAAAGTTCATACAATTCGGTTCAGTATTATACAAGTTATATAGAAAATACTTCAGAGCATTCTCTTACTGCAACAACACTCAATACTCAACTTCGAGTCAAATTTTGAAACTCTTAGAGACAAAATAAAATTCTATTCCTTACATAAAATTTGTAGCAATATGTCTCTAGTTTAATCTAAATCACAAATCATTTCATTTGGATATTTGCAGATCAAGATATGGTCAAAATACAGATGCCTATTTAGTGAAAAACACTCCATTTAATAATTTCCAATACACTTCATCATTTTTCATCCTAAACTCATCAATCAATCATTATCAACCCTTTCCTAATGAATTCAGATGACCATGAAGTTTGGTGGAGAGGAACGAAAATGTGTGAGGAGTTCATGGTTCGAATTTCAAGTCAATCGGAGGTCCAAAGAAGAAGTTATGATCAAAATAGTAAAGGATGTTCAAAATTGTCATATATCTCCACTCTCATTGTCACACTATGCATTTCCAGTTGGTTGTTCACTGTCACGGTTGTGCTTGTGCACGATCATGTTTTTTTAGATACCTTCTCTCTGTCACGATCGTGCTTGTGCATGATCATGCATTGCCTGATTTCTCCCTTCTATCACGATCATGCTTGTACACGATCGTGCAACTCCTCTAAGGCTTCTCATTGTCATGATCATGCCTCATTTTTCCTCTCTGTCATGAACATGCTTCTACATGATCGTGCAGCTCCATAGAGAGTTCTTCTTTATCACGATAGTGTTTGTGCACGATTGTGACAGACGATGTTCTGCAGATTCATACGAAACTGCAAATTTTCATCTCTTTTACTAAATCCAACATTTCTAACTTATGTCTCCATTATTTTCTCTTCATTTCAACTTCCATTCAGCTAAACTCATTCATAACAAATCAAAATCTATGATTGATTATAAACATAAAAAACAGAACAATTCATATATGCATATTCATCCTATTTTCTACACTTCTTCATTTTCTGCACTTCTTCATTTCATCTCTCACTATCATCTTAATCCTTCCTAGTTCAAAACATCCCATTACACTAGCCCTTTTCCTTAACTCCTACTAACTTAAATCCATCTCTATAGCACCCAATAAGATTCACGTAAATATACGGTGAAAACAGAGCATGAACACCCATTTACCTATCAAAATTTTATACACTCTTTTTACACCATCTTTAACGATCATTCTAATCAAATCATCACAACAACGACTTATGAACTATTGATCATCATCATATGAGTAAAAGCAAGAGATGAACATACCCAGGTTTTCTCATTCACGTTTCAGCATCACCATTTTATAATCATTTAACTGTTAACTATCATAAAAAATGCTTTATTCAACAAATAAAGAAGAGTAGTGCTTAAGACTTACTTGTTTAAGCTTCAAGATCTTCAAACTCTTCACATTTTCTCTTAACCCTAGCTTTCTTCTCTCACTTGTGAATCATCATTTAAGGGTGGTAGGTGAGGGTCTTTAGTAAGAAATGAAGAAGACAATGAAACAGTAGTAACAAATGAAAGGTGAAAGCAAGCTTCAACATGGATGGGTGAGAAATTCGTGGAAGTGAAGAAGCTAGTAGAAGGTGGAGAAAGTTACGAAGAAGAAGGAGAAGTAAGAAAGATTTAGACAATTAAATAGTCTTTCAATTCTAACCATAGGAATAAAGACTAGGCAAGCGTCACTTGCTACATGTCCAATTCCTATGAGCTTAAACTAGGTTATATTATTAAACTAGTCCAATCTACTCCAATATCTACTCCAATTGTCTCTCAATTTTCAATGACATTTGTTAATAAATTCCAAAGTCATTTACCAAATTTTCCACTATCATTTGACTCTTATTTCTATTACCATTCATCAATTGACTTGCCACTTGACATTTTTCCTAGTCTAAAATTACCCTTAATTCTAGAAAATTATCATATTTCACCAAAAATTCTAATTCACTACTTATACACTCCAACTCAATTTTTAAGACACATAATCTACAATTCACATTATAATCACATTAAATATCAATTATACCTGAAAATGTCAAATGAGTTCATGTACAATCATCAAAATGTGTGCAAAACAATCAAATTCACGTGTGTATATGCTAACATTATGCATGAGTATGAAATGTATTTTTTTAGTCTCTCTTGCTATTTCTTAGTTACAGAAATCTAGGATTCTAACCTTTAGTATGGAAGCGGGATGTTATAAATGCAAGTCTCGAATTTTACTAAAAATTTCTTAACTGCATCATTGGTATTATGGTCAAACTCCATTCTCCCTCATAATTCTCGATCAAATTGGGAAAATAAAAAGGTTTCCACAATTTCAATGGAAGCCATAGATGATCAATTGAAGAAGTTAGAGTAAAAATTCAAATTGAAGCTTGAAGAGCAACATAAACTAATGGCATAACAATTAAATGATTTTATGTAAATGATAGAAACATTGAAAAAAATTAGTAGCAACAATAGAGATTCACATTCAATTGACCATTCAGAACATGAAGAAATTGGTGAGCAATTTCCTTATATGCCCTTGTTTCAATTCATGCCCAAAATGGAATTTCCTACTTTTGATGGTGAAATCCACAAGTATAGGTGTAAAAAAGTGCTAGATTTAGAATTATGTAAAATTCATAAGAAAAGAAGAATGATTTAGCCCCAATTCATATAAGTCAAAGGCTTCAATATGGTTTAGTAGCCATATCTTAGCCATAAAATTAGTTTATTAATCCATGTTTTTGACTGATGATTGTGATAAATTTAAGGATGAAGTGGATGGATAGATTGTTGAGTGATTTAATAAATTGGAGAAAAATGATTTTTAGAAGAGTATATTGATGAATTTAAGACTCTATGGGCACTATTGCTGTAAAGAAATCCTAAAATATCCTTTGACCATTTCTTGGATAGTTTTATTGGAGGATTAAAATCAACATTAAAATCTTTTATGAGAGAATTTACTCTTAGTAAAAAAAATATTTTTCCCATTAGTACATCATCATCTAAATCCATATATTCTTTTATCCCTTTAAAATCATATACCTATAACAATTGTAATCCTCTAAGGCCTTGCTGAATCTCTTCCAAAATCTTATGCTTCTCGTAGTGTAGCCTCAACTTAAAATTTCTAATGCGCTTGTTCTTAATAAACCACCAAAGCATAATAAGGTATAATTGTATATGGTGGAAGTGGATAATGAAGTTGATGAGGATGAAATCTTGATAGAAGATCATAGTAGTGAAGGGATGATAAAAATCAATAATTTTGTTAATGTTTTATTAAGGCAACCTCATTTCCAAACAATGAGGGTCACTGGATAATGCAAGAAGAAGTCCCTGCATACGCATTTGATAATAGGAGCACTCACAATTTTATAGATGAAAGGTTGGGTGCAAATATTAGGGTATAAGACTGAACTTACTCAACCTATGGTTGTATCTATAGTTGATAAAAGTAAAGTAGTTGTTACTGCAATGTGTAAAGGTTTCGGTTGGTAGATTTAGAATACAACCTTCATTGCAGATTACTATGTTCTTCCCCTTGGGTTTTGTGATAAGGTGTTAAGAGTGCAATGGCTTATAGCTCTGGGGCCAATTACTTGGGATTTTCAGTAGTTAAGGATGTAATTCAAGGTTGGGAATAAGAAGCACATGTTAAGAGGTGCTATTGCAAATAAAGTGAACACTACAGATAGTAAATAATTGCATAATATGATATAGCTTTACTATTGTTATGTCCACTTAGAAATGATCTTGAGCCGACTTCATCCACTATTTTCTCTATTTCTACTGTTGAGGATGATTTGCATGCTGTTGTATCTGAATTACTAGATGAATATGCTATCATATTTGAAGAACCACAGTCTTTGCCTCTTGTTATGGAGGGGTTTGATCATAGATTCCCTATTAAACATGGATCATTTCTCGTTATTAAAGTCCATATAGATACCCTACTTTGCAAAAGGATGTAATTGAGAAATTAGTGAATGAAATGTTAGAATTATTTAGCATATTACTAGCCATTATGCTTCTCCTTTGATCTTACGAAAAAAAAGATGACTCCAGCCTTTGTATTGGCTATAAAGACTTAAACAATCAAATAATAAAGGTAAAATTTCCTATGCCACTGTTAGATGACTTGTTGGATGAATTGGGAGAATTTACAACCTTTTTTAAATTGGATTTAAGGTTAGGGTATCTCTAGCTTAGAATGCATAAGGATGATTTGTATAAAACTGCCTTTAAGACTTGTGAAGGCCATTGTGAGTTCTTAGTAATGCCTTTTGACATTACCAATACACCAACATCCTTTGAAAGTCCTATGAACCATAAGTTCAAGCTATATCTCAAAAGATTTGTACTGGTTTTCTTTGATGATATTCCAATGTATAGCCTAACATTAGAAGCTAATGTGGGCCAACTGTAGTCGGTGTTTGAAGTTTTAAAGGTCAATTCTCTTTTTGTCAAAAGGAGTAAGTGTACTTTTATACCTATAAAAGTAGAATATTATAGACATTTTATCTCTAATGAGGGAGTTTCTATATACCTTGCCAAAATTTTTGCAGTTCAGCAATGGCCTATTCCTACTACTTTATACTAACTGAGAGGAGTTCTGGGGTTGTCTAGCTATTATAGGAGACACTCACTGATCTATTAGAAAATGATTAGTTCCTCTGGAATTTTAATGCTCAATAGGCTTCTGATCAGCTCAAGCATGCATTTTGTTTAACTCCAATCTTGGCATTTCCTAACTTTAACAAGACTTTTATTATAGAAGCTGATGCATCCAATTTAAGTATTGGTGTTGTGTTTATGCAATATAATCATCTTAATGCTTATATCAATAGAAGTCTTAGTCCCAAACATCATGTTAAGTCGGTCTATGAAAGAGAGTTTTTTGTATTTTTATTTTTTGTACAAAAATGGAGTCCTTATTTGATGAATAGACACTTCATTATAAAAAATTACTAGAAAAGTATAAAGTATTTGCTTGATCATAGAATTTCTACTATAGCATAACAAGATTTGATGGTCAAACCTATAAGATATAACTTTGAAATTCAGTAAAATAAGGGTCTAGAAAATAAGAATATAGATGCACTATCAAGAGTGTAATATTTAGAGATTCTATTGGCAGCACTACAAGTAATTGATGATGGTTTATATGAGGAGTTGCAGAAGTGGTGGCATATTGATCCACCTCTTATTCAAATAATTTTTTGGCATATTGATCCAACTCTTACTCAAATAATTTATGATTTGAAGGTTCAGCCTAACAGTCACTCTAAGTATTCTTAGGTGAATGATTAGCTTAGAAAAAAGGGCAAGTTGTTGGATAGTTCTTCCCCATAACTTAAACAACTTATACTAAAATGGATGTATGATTCTCCATTAGGTGGTCATTCAAGAAGAGATACAACTTTGCAAAAAGTAAAGTCATTGTTTTTTTATAAGGGAATGAATAAGGAAGTGTAGCACTATATAAGGACTTGTAATATATGTTAGAAGTGTAAGTATGACACAACATCCTACCCAGGATTATTACAACCTCTATCTATACCTGAAAGGGATGGTCTTTAATCTCTATGGACTTCATAGAGTGTTTGCCTAATTCTCATGACATGGAGTTTATTTTTGTGGTGGTAGATAGGCTTACTAAATCTACTCATTTCGTGGCCATTTCTCATTCTCATATTGACCTTTAAGTTGCACGACTTTATATAGACCATATGTTTAAACTTTATGGCCTACCAGACATCATTGTGAGTGACAAAGATATTATATTCTTCGAGTAATTTTTGCAAAGAACTATTCAAGATTTAGGGTGTTGATCTCTTAAATTCATCTTCTTATCACCCTCAGACAAATAGGCAGACTAAGGATGTAAATAGATGCTTGGAGACAAGGTTAAGGTGTATTTGTCAAGAGAAGCCATCTTCCTAAAGTAAATGGTTGTCACTTGCATAATGGTGGTACAACCCGTTGCACTTAACTTATTTCTAGAGTAAAAGTTCTAATACAACAATTGATAAACGTTTGTAAAAATGAGAAAGTTCTTTTATGGCAGGAGATATGGTTTACTTGTAATTGCAGCCATACATGCAGTAGCCTATGGTTCACATAAGCTTTTAAAAACTTAGTCCCCAGTATTATGGGCCATTTTACACTCTACTGATTCTACAATTAACATTACATAATAAGGTCAACCTTTCAAGTTTGATGTGTGCGGAGGAAGTTTTTCTTTTCGACATTAGAAAGAGCAAGATCTAATTTACTTAAAAGTCCCCAATCCTTGAATATGGAAGAAATACTTCATTTATGAACTCTACAACCAGTATTTTAAAACTAGGTTTCAACAAAAAGGATGATTACAATTTGGGAGACAGGCGTAGTCAGGGAATTTTCTCAGAAATTTAGCTGCACAAGTCCAAGGAGATGATCTTCATATGCAGATTCATATCCACCAAGTATGATTCTTGGGTGAATGAATGTAAGATTATCAAGCATTTAAGGAACAATGTGCGAGTGGAAGTCAGCTTGCCACGCATAATATGATCCATTGCAGTTGCGTTCTAAGCCAGATGTGGTGGGTTGGATGAATGGTACCTTTCAAAGTCCGTCCCTGTATCTTTTTCTATCACTTTGTCGCATTACATTAATTAATATAATATGACAACTTCATCACTCTCAATCACAGTCTCATGCTTCTCCTTCCTTGTTCTTCACTACTTTACTGAGAAACAAAAACCCAAAAAGTATTTCGAGTGGTCAATATTTCTTATGATCCTGACGTGACACTTCTGTTAACATCACGCGGCGTAATAGATACACAGGCTTTGCTTCTCTCCCAAAAGTTGTTTATAAATTAAAATAATATGATATGATCGCTTTATGTTCTGGGTAACTTGAGCTGTTACGTTTAGTATCTTTGAAAGAAAAGAAATTAAGGAAAACCACAGTTTGTTTTCCATGGACGATTACTCTGTTCACCAGTCTCTTATTCCGCATCATGATGCCAAGAAAGCACCTTTCTTGGTATCATCAACCAAGTGGATTCTCAAGATTCTGATTTGGGTGATTTTCGTTACATGGGTTGCTTTTATCTTTCTATTTCCGACTCAATTTGGTGGTGATATGTTTGAAAATTGGATTCGAGCCACTAATGGAACTCTTTTTGGCATAACGGGTTAGCAGTCCCATCTGCAGTACTTTTGAATCTATCTTACCTTATTCAGTTTTTGATACTTTGTAAGAATGAATTCCAGGGAGCATATTCCTGTTAGTGAGTGGACCAGTAGTTGCTATTGCATTTCTTTGCATAGCTTATCTCATCATTGCTGGGGAAGAAGAGTTCCATCAGTATGTCATCTCTAGCTCTAAGTCCCGATCCCATTGAATATGGATATAATAAGCTAACATGATAGTAAACTTGTCTTTTGGTTTACAGCAAGAAGAGATGGAATCGCCCCAAATTTCGGTTGTGGACATTCCCAGTTCTGGCAGATGGACCTTTGGGGGTTGTTTCTGCCTCAGAGCTCATTGGCGTTTTACTAGTTGTTGCCTACATTTTCTGGGCTGTTTATGCGTATACAATTCGCAACCTTAGCCTCATATCAGAGTGGGAATGGGATTTATCCTTTGGACAGAAGAGGTACAAATATTTCCCAGCTCCCTATTGCGTTTTGCACAAGCTATTGTTGTAATTACTATCTCGAAACATTTTCAGCATTTGGATGCTGGAATTGACGGGACTTCGATTAGGAATGATTGGATTATTTTGCATGGCATTCCTGTTTCTTCCAATTGCAAGAGGATCAGTTCTTCTTCGTTTCGTTGACATCCCATTCGAGCACGCCACCAGATACCATGTTTGGTTGGGACACCTTACCATGATTCTCTTCACACTTCATGGCCTGTTTTATGTAATTGGATGGCAGATGCAGGGAATCCTCCTTGACCAAGTGAGTCCTTATTCAAGTTCAATCTTCTTCCCGACCTTTTTTTTGTTCTTGTTAACTTTGTATCATAGCATTGACTTGAATCATTTGCAGTTACTGGAATGGAGAGATGTTGGGGTGGCCAATTTGGCAGGAGTAATCAGCCTCCTATCAGGTTTGTTGATGTGGGTAACATCACTACCGCCCGTGAGAAGGTGGAACTTCGAATTGTTCTTTTACACACATCAACTCTACGTGGTGTTTGTGGTGTTCTTGGCATTGCATGTCGGTGATTTTATTTTCACGATGGCTGCTGGTGGCATCTTTCTTTTCATGCTTGATCGGTTTCTAAGGTTCTGGCAGTCTCGACGAACTGTTGACATAATATCAGCTAATTGCCTTCCGTGTGGAACAGTTGAATTAGTACTCTCAAAGCCCAAAAGTAATAAATAACCATCAATCTTTAGTTTTCCTTTTGTCATTTTCAATCTTCAGCCAAATAAAAGCATACAGATTTCTAATATCGTCAACTGCAGGCCTGAGGTATAATGCACTCAGTTTTGTTTTCCTCCAAATTGGAAGACTATCGTGGCTCCAGTGGCATCCATTCAGCGTTTCATCAAGTCCTTTAGATGGCAAGTATCATATGAGCATTCTTATAAAAGTTCTGGGCACATGGACTGATAAGCTCAAACAACATATATCCAACAAGCTACTAGAGGCAGAGCCACATCGTATTTACAAGAAAATAACAGCTTCTGTTGAGGGTCCATATGGTCATGAATCTCCTTACCACTTAATGTATGTCTTGTTCTCTAATTCCTTAGATATGTAGGTGTGTGTGCTTGATCAAGTAAACCTGTTTGATCATTTTCTTGTTGGTATAGGTACGAAAACCTTATCTTGGTAGCAGGTGGCATAGGAATTTCGCCATTTCTGGCAATTCTAAGCGATGTTCTCCATCGTATTCACCAAGGAAGACCATGTCTACCCAGAAACATCTTAGTTGTTTGGGCCATTAAAAAATCAGATGAGCTTTCTCTCTTCTCAGCCATTGATATGGATTCAATCTGTCCAAATTTCTCTAGCAAACTAAATATGGAGATTCTAACTTATGTTACCCGGGAATCAGAGCCCATGTTGGTACGTTAACTTTTTCAGCACGAACATAAATAGACATTTTCTTAGCTGCTGTGTACATAGATTATGACAGATTAAGAATATGTATATGCAGGAAGAGGGAAAATTTGACGAGGTAAAAACTAAAAGGCCTTACGCATGCCCTGTGTCCAAAGGAATTGGAATGTCTGTGTTGGTGGGTACAGGCAATAATGTTTGGGCAGGACTATATGTAATTGTAAGTGTCGTGGGATTGGTGATTTTGGTAGGTTTGTTGGATGTGTATTACATAAACCCTTATGGCATAATCACATGGTGGTATAAAGGGCTTCTCTTCATAGTATGTATGGTTGCAAGTGTTCTAATCTTTGGTGGTCTCGTGGTTGCGTTATGGCATCTATGGGAAGCCAAAACTTCAGCAAAGGACAGAGAGCAATGTGAAGAGGTAGTTGGAACAAGGGTCAATGAGCAGGAAAGCGATGAACATGTCGTCTCCAAGACCAATTTATATCAGAAAAACAATGCAAACGTTGCTGATATACTGTATGGAACAAGACCGGATTTCAGGGGTAACAAATGATTCAATTTACATCATCTAAGCGATTGATAATCGAAATGGAACTGATATTTCATGTTTTATTTGGTTTTTACAAATTGCAGAAATCTTTGGATCAGTAGGGAAGAGATGGGGATATGTGGATGTGGGGGTCATTGTTTGTGGCCCTCCAACTCTACAGGCAAGTGTGGCTAAGGAAATCAGATTCCACAATTTAAGGAGAGGATCTCGTGATCCGATCTTGCATTTCAACAGCCACAGTTTTGATCTCTAGCCATCATGCTGTCACCCAAGCGTTGGCTTGGCTCACATGTAAAAAGTATGTTGTATTGTATAGACTATAGTTGGACGACCCATTCTGGGTCAAGTATAAACGATGTGTAAGCTCAATAAAGGCTTATATTAATAATGTAAGTATTTTATTTATTTAAAGTTTTTCTTTACTTTACTATTTTCCTACTAATATATCTTTAGGTACCAAATCCTTCTAATATTTGTGTTCACTTTCTTATAAACGAGTAGCTTCTAATTCTGTAATTTTATAGTTTTTTTCTCATAATATTGATTTTCGTTTTAGTAAATTACCCTAATGTTTGATTAAAATTTAATTCACATATAAATATTTTACAATAACAAACAACAACAATAACCATCCTAATGTACAATGCTACCCGTTTTGTGAAGGTCTAGAGAGACATTAATTATACACGACACACAGGATTTCATGTATAGAAAATAATGAGCTTTCGCAAAAGAAAGTTAACATTCTCCTTGTCTTCTTAGAAGTGATAGGGGAAAGAGACAAGGTCTAAAAAGAAAGGAAAAATATAAGCATGACGTAGGAAAGAGAGAACAAATTCGGGAAAAAATAAAAAGGTCGAGAGGGAACAATCAAATGAGAGAGAATCTAGTAACGAACAGGAAAAGAAAGAGTGAGAAAATATGCTAACTGAAAAATAAAGGGCAAACAAGGATGCCTATCTATATAAGAGTCTTATAAAAATATTAATAACTTCTATGTAGGTTTAAATTGACAATTGACAAAAGTATGTCGTTAACGTATCTTTGTAACTTTCTTAATACATGAACTTCTTGATAGGTCAGATAATCCGAATGTTTACTATTTTTTAGGAGTAGTTATAGGAGACCTTAAGTTTATATATATAGCATCTATATTAGGCTTTCTCCTCACATACCCAGTACAAGTCCGG
Source organism: Erythroxylum shatona (assembly GCA_027568895.1). Classification (NCBI taxonomy): domain Eukaryota; kingdom Viridiplantae; phylum Streptophyta; class Magnoliopsida; order Malpighiales; family Erythroxylaceae; genus Erythroxylum; species Erythroxylum shatona. Next base: position 21,909,326 of record JAOSBK010000005.1, on the reverse strand, counting down.
CTTACATTGATTAGGGTCTATTTTTTCTCTGAACTTCAACTTATTAAACTAGATCATTTATTGAGATACTTTATTATCTTTAGCTGGATTAAATTTGATTCGCTTAATCATAAATTTACTAAAATTGTTAAATTTGTAAATAATTGTTATCCAACCTTAGGACAATTTCTAACATTTAATATATTGATGTCACATAATGTTAAAGGTTATCTCTATGGTCTTATGCAATATAAGGAAAATTAGATGTTAATGAAGGACCTAAAGTAAGAAATTAAAAGGATAAATAACAAGAGTTGTCGTAAAATTTTAAAATTCCCCCTATATTATTAAACTTGAGTTTGAGTAATTAAACTGGATTACACCTATGGATGCTTAAACATTTAGAGTAAGACTAAGAACGATTGTGATGTGTTTACTAGGTAAAAGGGTCACTTTTGATCATAAGTTTTACATCAATTAACAATTTTAACCCTAACATTGCAAAGTTAAAAAATCATAATCTTAACATTTAAAAAATGTTAAAATTTGACCTTATCCTAACAGAAAATTTAAACTCCTTTATTAAATGTCAGGTCAGCACTGAAATGACATTTTTAAAAATATTTTTTTATTATTTTTGTGGGCTCTATTTCATGTCATTGTTGACAGGGTAATTTGGGATCCACTTTTTTTTAAAATTAAAACTTAATTTATTTATATGTGTTGGACCCAGTTTTTTTATTTAATTTATTTGTAAGTCTCCCTCTCCTACCCCCTTCTTCTTCTTCTTTTCTCTCTCTCTCACACATACATGCAACTAAAGTTCCTTTATTTATCCAGTTTGCAGGTTTGTTGCTCATTCGAGGTCCACCATACTGGGCAACTAAAGTGAAGTTGGCTAAGTTTTTTTTTTGAGCAAGTTCTGAATTTGTACCGCCATATAGTTTATCTATGAGTACTCAATTAGATCAAAAAGCAATTAAAACAGATCTCTTTTGACTTGAGATTGAGATTATCGACTAGCTATTAACAAAAACAAAAGATACAATAAGCTTAGAATGCCTATGTATATATGGTAAGGCCAAACATTGTAGATACAGACGAACTCACTTAAAACAGACATTTCTGACAATAGAGAAACACACGGAGCAAATCTTGGTTTCATATTTGAATAAGAATAGATTATAGTAGGTACTGACATAAGATTTTACTAGTATTTTTAGCTAACTCGCAATAGTAAGGTGATCTTAAGAACTCTTAGCTTCAATTGCCATATAAAGGTATCATGGTGCAGGTTTTACCCACATCTCAAACACACTTGTTTTGGTGATTGATAGAAGAACCACTATAAGACCACCACATTAGCACATCCAACCTTATCTTCCTTCATATAGCCATAGATAAGTGAATGGTGTATATGAATGTGTATTATTAAATGGATAAATGTTGTCTACATAACTACAGTAGGAGAACAAAAAGATCATAGTCCCCAATGATGAAACAAATCTAAATAATAGGTATGGATGAAATGTTTAATAGCATCGATACTACCGAATAATAGCCTATAACCCCTTAAACAACTCAATAAGAAAATGTTGTCCAACTATTTCATTTAAGAATTAAGCCACCTTTTGTATTGTGAATGAGTTACGAATTTGCACACCAAGCATGTTGCAACTATGTACATGCTTTTTAACAATTTTAGGGAAACAAAGTTATGCCATCAAATTGAACCAAACATTTCCTATATAAATAATTTGAGAGGCAGAGACCATTTTTCAAGTCACATGCCTTTTCATCCATTGTGAGTAATGATTCTCCAAGTGCAGTTGTTAGTTTTTGCATGTTGTTGGCAATTATTCAAGCGACAGGGTCAACTAGATTGCAAGCCTCAAGTACCAAAATATTGAATCTATTACTTGAATCTCCAAAGAACACTCACAATAATTTTACAAGTCTTTCATGTAGTAACATATACATATATGAATGTGTATAGGTGTGGTAACATAAAGCAAAAGAAGAAAAGAAAGCTCATCCATTTGATGTGATAATAGAAAAATGTAATTGAGAAAAATCACTAACGACCATGAGTAGTAAGTTAATTAGCACATAAACAAAAGGGCTTTACATGCCTATTGTCACGGGATTTCTTTCGCTCGAACTTCATGTGCAGCTCTAGTACACATTCCTCTTAAGCTCGAGTGTAACGAGTCAACCTTCCCCAACGATGCCTACTTGAACTATGAAGAACTAAGAAAGCAAAGAAGACACGAATAAGAGATCTCTTTTGGGCAAAACCTCACCTTATAGCCTCTAAAATATGCAGAACGTGACACTATGCAAGTATGCTCATCTTGTATGAATAATTACAAACCAACTAGCTTGATAATAAAGAAGAGACAAAGAAAACAACTAACTTGCATATGATAAGCAAGGAAGACTACCAGAAATCAGGAAAAAAAACAAACAAGAAGATGTACTTCTCAATACATTTCAAATCTTAAGATCAATATTAAAAATAAAAAGGTATCCATCTTAACTACGAAAAAGGTCATTGATATAGGTAAATCTTATCGCAGAAAAAATGTAAAACAATTAGTGAACACAAAAAGCAAAATGTAGGGAAATGATAAATTACACAAAGGTATAGAAAAAAGATTTAAAAAACCCAGAAATAATGAGGTCATAGCCCAATAGCAAACCATTTTATCTTAATCAACTTTCACATTGTTCATCAATATCACCAAATGAGCTTAAACTCCACATGCACATATAGGGTATAAAACAAAACAAAACAAAACAAATCACTTAAACTATATTACCCATAAATTATCACAACAAGGGATGAACAAATCTCAAGGAACAACTAGTAAAAGAAGCAAGAAGACAAAATTCAGGAAGAGAAAAGAGTAAGCAAAAGACAAAAGCATAAGGAGAGGAAATAGGTAAACAGATGAGTAGATAAGTGAAAGAGACATAAAAGGAGAGACCTATTAACTATAAGCATGCTCTCTCTCCCTCTCACAGACACTTGCACGAGGAGTTTGCTTTTGGTCTTGATCATTGATAACTACGGAGGAAACCCCTAGGAGGAAACCCTTTCTCAACTCGCCCAGTGACATGTTTAACGGAGAATATTATGATTTGTGAGATCTTTTTTCTGTTAATCTCGGTTGCTGTTTGTTTTGTAGTATGGATTGGGGATTCCAGAACCTATCAATCCGTGAGAAGGAAGACGCCGAGGTTGTGATTCCAGCAGAAGACAACCAGAGCGATGAGATTAATTATGAACTCTGTTTGCTAGGTAAACTGGTAGGCAAAAGAGCTGTCAATGCAGAGGCCATGGAAAGGACGTTCTTTGGCGTCCGATGAGGGGAGCGTACATCAAGCCAATGACAGACACCAATCTATATATTATCCAGTTTTATCACCACATCGATTTGAAGAAGATGTTAGCTGGAGGACCATGGTCTTTCAACAAATGTATTCTGCTAGTCCACTAATGGAAGGAAGGGGAAAACCCAGCTGATATAGATTTTACTCATACTGATATCTGGGTACAGTTTCATGGCCTACCA
>JAOSBK010000005.1:21863079-21875684 GCA_027568895.1 Erythroxylum shatona | reverse complement strand
TTGAGATTTTGGTGTTTGATCGGTGTGGCACACCACCTTAGGGAAATGTTGATTATGACCCTACAGGGCATTAAGCTTAAGGTTTAGGACTCCGGATGTTGGGCTTCGGAAACGAGGCTCCAACATGAAAACCCAAATTGAACCCTAAATCAAAACACCGACCCAAACACCATCCTTTCCTCCTCGACACAAAAACCTCTAAAAAGACCCCCTTTTACACTCAACAAAATCAGACCGTAAGCAAATCTATAATAGTTGAAGGAACAAAAGCGGCACAATTGGAGTCAACATCAGAAGCTGTAGATCAATCAGAAGTTGTAGATCAAGGTCTGGAAGCTAAGGTGATTACTAGATCTTGGAAGCCTATGGTTGCAAATGACATGGAAAAAACCTCGATAGACAAATCTTTAACCTACTACCCCTCGGAGATCAAGGAGAATATGGTTTTTGTCATACCTCCTACAGAGTTAGCTAAGCAAGGAGCTGCAAACTTTAGATTATCACTGATTGGTTTCTTCATAGGTAAGAGACCTACGTTCCCTGTAGTACAAAGAGCTTTAACTAAATCATGGGATAAGTTTGGGTTGAAGAAGATTCTAATTACTATCCCTAATAATTTCTTATTTAAGTTTGAGTCAAAAATAGAAGTAACTTCTGTGTTGGAAAAGAGCCCTTAGCACATCCAAGGCAAGCCCTTATTTATGAGGAAGTGGAGTTTGAATGGAGGTGAATAGGTGGTTGTGAGGTGTGTCCCAGTGTGGATGAGATTTTATAATAATCCAGTTGAATATTGGAACACAGAAGGGCTGAAAAGAATTGCTAGTGCTATGAGACACCCGCTTCTCGTAGATTCTCAAACTGCTAGGATGGCTTGGATTGTATATGCAAGGATGTGTAGAGAGCTAGAAATACAAAGAATCTAGCCTACCTCTTTTCAACTAGCTACATATAATGATGATGGGGAAAGAATTTTTAAGGAAATAAGGATAGAATAAGAATGGAGGCCTGATCAGAGTGCATAAAAAAGGGAATGGGCATCGACAAGAAGAGTATTCAAAATTGGAGAACATCATGAGTTGGAGAAAGGAAAGGAGGTGATAAAAACAATTAGGAGAAGCATGGAGTGGAGTAGGAACTAACCTCAGAAAAGTCAATTCAAAAGGAAAACGAGATTAGAAACTCTAAAACTGAAGACTAATGTAAGGGCTTAGGACCTCTTCTGATGGAACATATTATGGGGATGAATCAATTAGTGGAACAATTCTCGAGTACTACTGGTACTCCTATTCCATAGTGTAAGGAACAAATGGACCAAGATGATTCAAATGGAAACCTCGAGGATCTGAAGGCTCCTGCTATAAGTCAAGTAGGTACAAATCCTTCCTCTCCTATTTCTGAATTAGCTCCTGATAGTCCTGGTACTTTTGGGGAGGGGGCAGAGGGAACTTTACACTGAAAAAAGTAGGAAACCTAGGAGAAAGCAAAAGAAGGAGATGTTTATGGTTATTGGGTTATGGATTTAGTTTTTTGGAATGTTAGGGGTCTAAATAACCCCAAAAAATAATTAGCAGTACATGCTTGTTTTAAGAGACTATCTGTGTCTTTTGTGTGTTTTCTTGAATCTAAGATTAGGTCTCCTTCTTATTTGAATATTGTATACTCCTCCATGTTTCCTAGGTGGCCTTCTTACAGTAATTTAGATTATGCTTCTAATGCTAGGATAGTGTTAACATGGAATCCCAATAGTTACCTGTGCAACATCCTAAGCTCTAAAGATCAGTTTATTCATTTAGAGATGACTCCCAGGACCAGTGTCCCCCCTTCCTAGTGACTTGTGTCTATGGTTCCAACAACCTAAACCATAGGAAGAACCTTTGGATAGATCTATCAAATCTTAACCTTTCGATGGGAAAGTTGCCTTGGATTATTGCAGGGTGACTTTAATGCTATTTTATTTCCGCATGAGGCATATCTTATAAGTCCCTCAACTCTAAAGGGAATGAGTGACTTTAGGCAATGTGTTGAGGGAAATGCTCTGTATGATCTTAATTCTAGTGATCTATGTTTTACTTGGAACAACAAACAAAGTGGAGACTTCTATATTGCTAGGAAGTAAGATAGAACTCTCATTAATTCAGCACGGAGCTCTTGTTTCCTTAGATCATATAGTGTCATACACCACTCGAACATTTCAAGTCATTCTCCAGTAGAGGTTAGATTTTTAGCATCCATTCAGAAAAGAGCTTCTCCATTTAGGTTCTCCAATTTTCTTTCCTCTCTACCCAATTTACTCCAGTTAGTTGAGGAAGCTTGGTCCTCTCAAATTTAGGGTTCTCCTATGTTTTGTGTATTGTCTAAACTCAAGTTGGTCAAAAAAGCCCTCAAATCTCTTAATTCTGGCCAAATTGGAGATGTGAATGTTAGAGTTAAGAATTGTCAAGTAAATCTTAATAACATTCAGGATCAACTGAGACTTTTTCCTATCTACCCTGTTGCTTGCTAAAGAATCGGAGGCCATTAATAAGTTAATTAGAGCTTTAGAAGATCAAGAGTCCTTCTTTAATCATTGCAAATAGGATTAGAGAAATTCTTCCTCACATTGTAAGTCCTAACCAAAGTGTGTTCATTAAGAATCGTCGAATTGTGGATAACATCTTACGGGCCCAAGAAATTTTCAAGAATTATCATCTCTCCAATAATAAAAAAAGACGTGCCTTCAAAATTGACGTCCAAGAGGCTTATGATTCCATTTAATGGGATTGCCTTATTAATGCTTTGGAAGCTATAGGCCAATCTCCAAAGTTCATTACTTGGATCTAAGAGTGCATTTCCTCCCCTTATTATTCTATTACGATCAATGGTTCACCTTCCAAATATTTTAGAGGAAAGTCAAGACTGAGACAAGGAGATCCTTTATCTCCTTTCCTTTTCATTATCTATATGGAAGTATTCTCCAGGAGCTTAAATGATTGCATAATCCAAAGTCCTTCTTTCAAATACCATTGGAAGTGCAAAACTCTTAAACTCACTCATCTTTTGTTTGATGACGACCTACTGTTGTTTTGTTATGCTGATATAGGTTCATCTCACACTTTACTCAATTGTCTAAGTTCCTTCTCTAGATTTTCAGGAATGGATATGAATCCTTCCAAGAGTTAGTTTTTCCTATCTCATGATATGAACCACTTGACCAATCAGATGGAAGTAATGTCTGGGCTTAGAAAAGGATCTCTCCCTATTAGATATTTGGGATTACCTCTTATAACAGGGAGGTTATCAAGGAGGGAGTGTTTACCTTTATTGGATAAGATTGATGCAAGAATTAACAAATGGACTCACAAAAACCTTTCCTCTGCTGGTAGACAACAACTAGTGATTTCTGTCCTATCTTCTTTTCAAGTGTATTGGACTTCTCATTTCATTCTCCCTTCTTCCATCCTTAAGGAGATAGAAGCTAAACTTAGGAATTTTTTATGGGTTGGGAAGGTGGATATAAACTCTCATTCTAAGGTTAAATGGAGTAACATTAATAGACCGAAAAGGGAAGGGGGTTTAGGGATTAAACATTTGCCAACTTGGAATTTTTTTCTTGTAAGGGAAGAGGATCTAGTATCTGTTTTATGATAGTGAGACTTTGTGGGTTAAGTGGGTGCATACAATCATTTTGAGAAGGAAAAATTTTTGGAGTGCACAACCTACCAATAATAGTTCTTGGAGTTAGAGGAAAATCTTATGTGTGAGGGACAAATTAGGGAACCAATTCAAATTTAGGATAGGAAATGGACATTCTACACTCTTATGGCAGAATCCTTAGCATTCGAGGGAAATCCTGAAGAATTTATCTTCACCGAGGGAGATAAATGGTTTCGGACTACCTATGACAGCAAAAGTTTCTAAAATTATCAGAAATAATATGTGGAGATGGCAAGAAATACCTATAGAGATCATTAGTAACCTTGAACCCATACAAACCGGATTATTTTGAATGGATACCTAGCCATTCAAAAAAATATACCAATGGATCAGCCTATACTTTCTTGAGACCTTATACACAGACTGTATCTTGGCATAATCTAGTTTGGTTCAAAAACAACAACCTTAGGTGTTCCTCCATATTGTGGTTGGCTGTCCTTAAAAAAATTGTAAACATGGGATAAACTTCTTTTTCTCTATACTCCTAACAATTGTTCTCTATGAATATCAGACAATGAGTCTAATGAACATTTGCTCTTTGAATGCCCATTCTCTAAAGTAGTATGGGAACATTGCCTCAACCACTTCCAAATACTCATCCCCAACATGACAAGCCTCCAATCCATCCTCAATTGGTTTAACCATACAACCTCACACAATAACCTTATCCCTATTCTACTGTCCATTATGGTTTACAACATTTAGACTAAAAGAAACTAAAGAACTTTTAAGGATGTAGCCATGGATGTGGAGAGCTTACAATCTAGAGTAATCTTCCAAGTTCTGGAGCATCTCAGTCCAAACACATTGGAAAGGTAATTAGAGTAGAAATTATACACTAACACTGTTTTGCAGATTCTTTATTTCAGATGGGAATAAGAGGATGGAAACAACAAGCAATTCTACTTCAATTCAGGAATCATGGAGCTTTGGTAGGAAATGGTTTTGGTAACAAGGAGTCGTAGGTGTACAACTTTCCTTACATCAATGTTTACAAGGCAGATGATCAGAAACTTAATACCTAGATAATCATTTCCTATGGAAGCTCTATTGTGAATGGCATATGCAATGAAGGCAACCTTGACAGTTTTAAATTGAACATTCAATCTTCTTTTATCAAATCTGATTGCGGTTTGTTACTTGGGTTTTGTATATGAGGGCTGAATTGTTATGTTATTGGAATGTTTGTGACTAGCTTTAGGATACTGGGAGAAGGGCTACTTTTTTTAAGGTTTCATGGTAGAAAATAAGGGAGGAATGTTGGTGGTAGTGCTTGTTTATCTTTGAACTAGGTTTATTACTATTTTGCACTACCTTATTTCTTTTGGTTGATAAGAGATTTCCTTTAGGAAATCTCTAGTGGTGTATATAAAATTTTATATTTGTATAAAATTTATTATTTACCAAAAAAATTGCCTGGTGTTCATGGATGCTATTATCATTTTTTTTCTTCCTAGTCTGCTGCTTTTCCTTTATGAATTTATTAGTTCGTGGATGCTCTATGGCCTGTTCTACTCTTTTCATTGTTGTCTCCTCTTTTGATGATTGGATTGACTATGTCAGACATTTGACACCACGGTCTTGTCAATGAAATTTCTTAGCTGAATATCAATTTGGAATTGTGGATACTCAGATTGATTTCTTTGCAGAAATTTGTGCTTTCATATGGATAAATAAACTGGTTTGCCTTTTGTAATGCATCAATTTTGATCATATGAAACTTGTAGTTCCATTTTCCTGATACAATCTTTTCGGTGTGTTCAGGTGTTGCTGAGTCGTCTAAAGTTGTCTCTGAGCCCTAGTTATCCATATGAAGAAATTCTGCAAACATTTCACAACCAGACCAGTGTAATTATGTGCTCATTCTTACTAGATTTTAAAAGTTTCAACAGGACCAATGGTAAATATACACATTTGATTGGACTATCTGTAAATGTATGGATTTGGGTATCTCATGTTAAATCCTTGATGACTTCTACAGGAGGATTGATCCAGTTAAACTATGGAAGGCGACAGCCACTTCAGTATGTTGTCAATGCAGCCTTCCTAGCCACTCAATTTAATGATTATCTAGAGGCTGCTGATACACCTGGAAGGTATCGCAGACCAAATTTCTACTCTATCAATGCCTTGCATCAATTTGCCAGGACTCAGGTATGTACATTCTATTGCTTGCAATAAGGATGCCTTCAATGGATATTAGTAAGATAAGATAATGACATTTAACTTTTTTATGTGATGATTTGGAAGATGGATTACATTTTGGGCAATAATCCGCGAAAAATGAGCTATGTTGTGGGTTTTGGCAACCATTTTACAAGGCATCTCCATCACTGGGGGCATCAATCCTCAATAACAACATCAAATACAACTGCAAAGGAGGACGGAAATGGAGGGCAACTCAAAGCCAAACCCTAATACAATTGTTGGTGCCATGGTTGCTGGGCAGATAAGCATGATGGCTTCCATGATGTTCGCAACAACTACAACTATACAGAGCCAACCTTAGCTGGCAATGCAGGATTGGTTACAGCCCTTATGGCTTTGTCAGGAGATAAAACTACTGGAGTTGACAAGAACACCATTTTCTCTACAGTTCCCCCTATATTTATAACTCCACCACCACCCCCTGTACCTTGGAAACCTTGAGACACCGTGAAGTTATCTTGTAAGAATGTCTATCTGACTTGTGGCTCAGGTGGTTTTGCTGCAGCATTAGGTTTTGGAATCTAGACCACTGTTTGGTTCACAAGATAAGGCTGAAAGAAGGTGCGTGGGAATTGTAGGAAATGATGCTCCGGAGAATCTAGGAAGGAAAGTGGTTGAATTCTGGGCAAATTCGTAAGAAACTGACAATTTGTGTTTGAGAATGTCTCATTGTCTAATCTTGGCATATACATAGTTAAAACAATGTATGATAACTTGTTTAAAACTTGGGCCCTCCCCTCATGTATACAGTCGTTTAAAACTTTGAACCAGAGTTTTGTCTCCCGCAAGAGACCTACTCAGTTCAAGCAGGGATTAGTCTGAGTGTGGATAGCTTAAAGGAATCTTCTCATAGTTAGAACCCTCCTAGGATACCTCGTGGACAACCAAAAAAAAAAAAAAAAAACAATGTGTAATATCATCTTGTATTCTTTTACATGTACATTTGAAGAGTTCAAAAATGAAGTGGCAAAAAACTTTCATATGATGTCATGTCTAGTAGATGTTTTCTGTGTTAATAATATTCATCGTCAATTTGTTGGGCTTCCGCTCTTTAATGCTTCGGACATTTTCAACACCAGGAATTAAAAATAAAAAATTACTGAAACAGTGACAGTTTCAACATCATATGTTAAAATTTCAATTAATCAGTATTTTTGCTTCTTATGGTTCAGATGGTGTTATAGGTGGGGAAAGAAAATGACCTTTTGTTGAGTCAAGTGCTGAAGTAAACCTATTCCCATTTGATAGCTTCACTTTCAACTTGGCAACTTGCAATCAGGGACTGCAGTGTATAGTATACGACAATCCTTCGTGTCCCCAAGTCTTTTGGGGATTAAAAGGTAAGGTGTATACGCTGAAGAAGAGAAGGGTTGCCTTTTATATGTTAAGAAGAATTAAGAATTGAATCTGGGATCCCACCAAATTGTTTCACTATGTAACTAAAAATGGAAATCTTTTGATAGATCCTCTACCATTTTATCACTTACAATTACTTCTTTTTTTTTCATTTTTGTCATCTCCAGAAAGCATCTTCTATTCTTCTGTCTTTATTTTCATTGACTTGGGAAAGCAACAAGCTTCCTATCCCGAGATATAATCAAATCAAATAAATTGATAAGAGTACTGAGTATTTGATCATACGGCCGAAATGAAGTCAGCTGATTGTACTTCACACAAACGTGGCACTGGATGGCTGCTGTTTTATCATTGTTCTTCTTGGAGCAAAAGGTTGAACCCCAACCTAAAGGACCCCCCACACCCCGGCCTGACAAAGCAACTGGAAAGGATGTAAATCAGGTACTCAGCGGCCCGCTAAGGGGGAGGTGAGCAACCCACAGGCCTACAAGGAGCCCACCCTCAAAACCCACAAGGGGCTCAAGAATGTTGCTCCCACACTGCAAACCTTGGAATTTGAACCTTACACCTTGGAGCAAATCTGGCCCTCCGAAACCAACTGAGCTACGCCCTGCGGGCTTATCATTGTTCTTCTGTCCTAGCTGAGAGTGATCCCCATAAGGTCGGAAAGATACTGAATTGTATAACTTCATTAAGCATTTATTCCAAAATGTGTTTTCCCACAAACCTGAGGTTTAATGGACTTCTCATTAAAGTCGCTTCAAATCAGTTAATAAACATTCTCCGTCAATTGTTAATTTATTGTCGCTTATCCCAACTAATTAATCATCAACAGCTATACCCTCAAAATCCTCGACAGGGCAGGGCGACAGATTAAAAAGAGAACTGACCCAGAATATGTCATCAGTAGCAGGTTCGCTCAAAGCCCAAAAGTTTACATCAACGCTCTTGCCCCAGTTTCCAAGCTTTGCTTTGACGTCCTTCGACATTATTTTTCAACATGAATTAATCACAAGCCACTCTTTAACATTAAACTTCGTAAGATCAATCCTGTATAAACTTGAACCTAGTCATCACGGAATGATCCTATTAATCATTTAATACACAATAGAGTAGGACTAAGGAGAGTATTTTGAGTTAAGCGTGAGGAGCATTTCAATGTCACTAGACTTGGTAATAAACAGCAAAAACAGGAGAAAACATGTCCATACCTACACAAGTTCAATATATGCCATGGGGGCATTGTCACCTCGTCTTGGCAGAGTTCTAATAATTCGAGTATACCCACCATTTCTTTCCCCATACCTATCGGGAACCTCTGCAAATAAGGCATGGACAATCTGTTTTTCATAGACGAAGCCTAGAGCCTGTCTCCTTTTGTGGAGAGATCCATCTTTAGCCAAAGTGATCATTTTCTCAACATACTTTCTCATGGCACTAGCCCTTGCTCTTGTGGTTTTGATCCGACCATGTTTAAGAAGCTGCGTGGTAAGGCCTCGGAGGAGAGCCCGACGTTGATCAGGAGGCCGGTTTAGCTTGGGGACCCGCCTGCCATGCCTCATGGCAGAAATTCGAAAACCATTATTCACATTTGTGAAACGATGTTCAGAACTGGTGTGGTCTACAAGAAAGTAACAGCAGACTGAGTGCATGGCATGCTAAAAGTTTGGGACTAAGGAAGACTAATCTTTGAGTTTGACAGATATGGCAATGAATAGTACGAAAAATCTTATAGGAGTGAGCATCCAACAAATGAAGTACAAGACAACAAACATGGATAGGGAAAAATCAAACCGATGACCGTAAAGATTGAAATCTGAAAGTTGCATTAGATAACAAATTGGAAACAGAAGGAAATTGGCGAAATTACCCACAAAGTTAATGGAGGGGAAATGACTTAGAGGAGAAAGGCCAGTAAAAGACCGAATGACTTGAGACGGCTTGCGTAGGGAGAGGCTTAGTCTGCTTTGAAACAGTAACGAGGATGAGCATAGTGGAAGTGCCGCAGTCACGTAAGGAGAAGGAAGAGCTGATTTAAGGGATGCCATATTCCATCTACTCTCTAACCCACTAGCCGTTGTCATCGTTAATGCCATTGGAATCGTCTGTCAAACAATCGGCAAAAGGCCTTGTTCCGTGAAGATTACATTTCCAAACAAGAAAGAGTATATACCGACTGAAACAAACATTTATTTTTGCTAAATAATCGAAATCTTGTATTCCTCCTGCCAACAAATTGTTGTTCTGTACATGAATCCGTAATGCATTACCTAGCCCAAAAAAGTCCATCCAGATAAATGCAAAACCAGAAACAAAAACAGCACTCTCCAACCAACCAAGACAATCGCACTGCATAATACATACATAACCTAAATGAATATTCCGGCCTCATATTCCTAATGCCCCACAATATTTACATACTAGCTCAGCCTAACCAACCTGCAGCTCTTTCTCGATTGGGTTCTATTCGTTTTAAGCAAAGCACAAAGCACAGAAATAGAATAAAGCACCAAATACGATTAGGATAAAATCATCGTCAATAAAGAACCTAACAGTTGAAAAATGGGGGAAAGATTGGGAGAAAGAGAAGAGTTTCTTTGTACGGTTAAGGGGTACCTGCTGAAGCTAATCCCTCGAGGCTCGGACTGGCGGTGTACTCTGCTGGTTGCGATGTCGATAAGGTTACAACATCGACGGAAAAAAGAATTTAAGATAAAATAAAACAAAATACATATAAAAAATTGAAAAGAATTTAAGATAAAATAAAACAAAATACATATAAAAGTTACTTCGCAAATTCGTATTTCCTCCCACAGGAGGATCTAATGCACGTGGTGAGGAATGATATAAAAAATAATGTAAATTTTATTGCCCTCTCTCTGCTTTTCGATGTCTTGATTTCTTATGTTGATTTGCATTTTCAGTTCTTTACTGATAATTGTGTAATCTTTTAATAGTTTTTAACACTTATTATAGTTTTCATGATAAATAATTCCACTAATTGGGTTTCTTAGGTTAAACTAATAAATAACAAATTAATGGATTAATATAATTTAATTTTCACTAAAAATTTAAGACAATAATGAAAAGGCTAACTTGTATTTTTCATAACATAAGATACTGTAAAATTTTAAATGAAAAATAATAAGAAAGTTTTTTATAAGTTAACAAATTATATTAAATAACTCCAAAATGTTGCAACTCAAAACAAAAGATTCAAGTTTTAAATCAGGAGATGATTAAGAGCGTTTTAATTCTAATTAGTATTTTAATTATAAGGTACCACGAGGAAAGATAAAAATTTCACTATAAGAACTTACTGCAATTTTCAGCTTTATGTTCAAGCTGAACAATCTAGATTGAAATGAGAATTAATTATAATGAACATTTAGTCTTGTGGCCTTATTTTAAGAATCAGAACTATGTTCTTACAAGTTCCAATGTATTGTAAAAATTAATCAATGGCAAGTAAGCTCAACAATTTCACTGCATTTGTGATGGATTTGATAAGCAATCAATTGCTTCCTAATCAATCCCAACAACTGTAGCAATAAACCATGATTCTGAGTCAATTTAGGAAGAAAAATCATAATTTCTTCCTTTCTATAAAGCTTAAACCACATTGCCAAAACAATTGTATAATCTAGCATGTCACCTTTTACCTATCCTGTGTTTTTGACTTAACCAATTGATCAAACCTTGCCAACTACTAAGAGGGAGCTTAAGTTGTAGAAAAGTTGGATTCTTTCTTAAATGTAGGCGGAGAAGCTACATTTGAAGAAGAGATGTTTAATAACTTAAGTTTCTTGATTACAGAGTGCACAAGAATTTGGTGTACCTGGAATTCCTCTCAGCATATTTGAAGTTCTCAAGCTCTCCCTTGTAGTGAGGTAAGACTATATTTGGTTGGACGTAAAATTTTTAATAGAATGAAATGTAATAGAATGAAACGAAACGTAAATGAATCGGAACGTAAATAGATGTAATATTAGAAAATTGTTGTTTGGAAAGAATTGAAGAGTTCATAATGTAATACAGTAAAATATTATTTGGTTGAAGGGTTTATAATGTAATATGGTATAAAGTTGTTTATCATTTTATATTTCATCCTAAACTCTCAAATTGGAGTTTTTTTTATTTTTATTGTTTAAGATAGAATGGAATGTAATATGAAACCCTCCACTTCTATCTCATCCCATTCTATTCTATTATAAATCTTCCTCCCAAATGATGGAATAAATAAAGATTTCCTAATTAATTAAGAAATCAATCTCTAAATAAATATGTAATGACTTTTTTAATTAAATTTAAAAGTATATTATTTAATTTTGAAAGTAATTTCCTTTAATATTAAAATAGTTTTCTAATTAAGGAAAAGCAATTTCTAATGAGATTAGAAATAGTAATTTCTAATTTGATTACAAATAGCTTTTTAATTGGATTATAATTTGTTATTTATGTAATTTTGAAAAAGGAGTTTTTAAAAATTATAATAAATAAGTATTATAATTTATTGAAAATTATTTTCAATTAAATTTTGTAAAAGAGTCAGATATTGAATATAATAGTTTCCAATTGGATTTAAAAAATTGTTTTCAAATCAAAATAAATTTTTATTTGTAATAAGAATTTAGTTTATTTAGGAATCAATGAATTTAATCTAATGTAATTATTCAAAGAATTGGAAATATTAGTTTAGATTATAAAAAACAAAGCTTCATGTTTTATGCATATAATTTGATTATGTGTGCATAAGATGCATACTTTATTTATATGATAGATATATATATTAGATGCATGATAAATTGTATTTTTATATTTTGATATTTTACTTGCAGTTTATGATTGATGAGACAAATAAAATTGACATCCCTTGTTAAAATATTAAGCACATGTTAAAAACGTGATTGTTGCCTTCCATTGTTATAAGAATAAACCATAGTTAGTTTATAATAGGCTTGTTGAGAAAACTCAAGGTCACTTTAACCCAAACATATTTAGTCTCATGATAGTAGGTTATAATTAACTAAATCTATGTGATTTGGATGAACAAACTCATGATTATGTAAATTTAGAGGCAAGGTTAGGATAACATATATGATATGTTTTGGTAAGAGTTGTCAACTATCGAATCTAGGAATTACATAAGAAGTAATTGATAAACTAGGGTCCCATTCTATGGATCGTGCCCATCCAAACCGAAACCTAACCCTAACCCTAACAAAGGCATTGAGGTCATAAAATGGAAATGAAATGCACGGGCAGATCCAAAAATTTTTTTAAGTGGGGGCAAAATTTTAATAGAGATAAAATTTTATTTTTAATGGGGGCAAAATTTTAATAGGAGT
>JAOSBK010000005.1:21838841-21855417 GCA_027568895.1 Erythroxylum shatona | reverse complement strand
TAATGCAAAAATATCTATAACACAAGTCATATACAAAAATTCTCATTTAATTTCATTTTCATATTTCTAATTTCCACCGAAAGTTCGGGGTCCAACAAAATCACACAAGGAAGATTACTTGATTATAAGAAGGGGGATTTATCCTATCATCAAATGTTAACATGATTACTTTTTAGTTAAGACGGTATAGGTTCTAGACTTTTGAACGGTGAATTACTCTCTCTTGAGTTATAATCATTAAACCTTAAATCATAACCTCTAATTGAATTGTGAAATCTGCAATCTCACAATTAACAAAAAAACCTACAAATCCAATCAAATCTTAAGCCCTCTATTTGACTACCGGGTCTTTATAGGAGGTCTCTCTTCATCTAAATTCTTGATTTGATTATTTATATAATCTATTAGATCATTTAACTATCATTACCCAATCTAATCATTTTGCTATAGGTTCTCTCTTGATTTTTTACCAAACCATGTAAATACAACAAATAATCACAACACCTAATGTATTAACATCAAAAGAAGTTTAGAACATCATCATCAAACCTAAATCCATTACTATCAAATCCATCTTATGCATTTAAAAGAAAGAACAATAAAGATGAAATGAAATGTTAGTTGGAAGGATCGAAATAGATCAAGAAGATAGTAGCACTGCAACCCTTCCTCTTCTTCTTCCTTTCTTCTCCTTCTCTCTTCTTCTTCCTCTCTCCTCGGATCTTTCTCAAAGTGATAGAGGTTGGAGCTCCCACTAAGGTTCTTTCTCTTTCTTTATATAATATTTTTCATTTTAGGTAAACCTTAAGGTTTTCTCGAGTCCAGAAAGTCCCAAATTTCCCTCGATAAGCCGCGTTTGGGAGGCTATCCGCGTTGTTGTCACTTAAGCCACGATCGTGGCCTAATATTTTTGCTCTTTACCATAATTGTGGCCTAATATTTTTAGGAGCCTTCATGCTTTTGTGGGCCTAGAACTTGCTCCAACTTCCTCCTAATTCTCTCCATTCTTCGATATTTGAGCTGTAACACTAACCAACATATCAAAGCACCTTAAATACACAAAATTGAAGCTTAATAGCATGCATTAACCCAAAAAACAAATGTCTAACTAAATAACACAATCCTAACCTAAACATGCACCAATCATTCAATTTTAATACTAAACATATACTAAAGTACCCACTAAAATGTTATGCAATCTACCACTATCAACTAGAGGAGGAGAAAACTTAAGTATTAAACTACTTGAGAGTTGCTTCCATGCATAATTCATTAATTAGACAGAGATCTAGGTGCTTTGGCTTAAAGAAAGTGAAAGAAACATAAAATTCTTTCACAATTCCATCAAATCCAAAGAAAATATCAGTAGGATAAGCTCCCTAAAGAAACTAAATAGAGAACTCATTACCATATAGGAAGATTTTAATGGAGAAGCACTCAGGTTCTTTATGGACTTAATTGGTTCAAGAACTATAAGCAATTCCTCAATACAACTACTTACATCCTTCATCAATCATCTATTCAATGAAGAAGATAATGAAGAACTATACAGTATACCTCCAGATATTGAAAAGGAGGTTTTTTTTTAGCTAAACTTAAGAAAAAGCCCTAGGAATAGATGGCCTAAATAGTCATTTTATCAAAAGGCATAGCCTAAATAGTCATATGCTGAAAGCCTTTAGGTTTCCTAGAATTTTCAAGGAATGGATTAAAAATTGCACAAGCTTTATAACCTTCAGTGTTTTGGTGAATGTTAAGCCCATTAATTTGTTTAAGAGAGGTAAAGGTCTAAGATAAAGGGACTTAATTTCTCCTTATTTATTCATCCTATGTATGGAAACACTAACTAGGCTAATGAAGCAAAAAATTAACATAAATCCTTACCTTAGATGCCATAGTTAATGTAATTAATTTGGTTTTTTTAACTTGTCTCTTATAAATAACTTAGATTTTTTCTCAAAGGATCATAATAGCTCAATTTTTACATTAATTTCCTCTTTTCATATCTTTAAAAGCCAATCAAGATTTGAGATTAATTATAGTAAGAGCCATATGATTATGTCCTGCAGTGCTTCCATCATATTAAGCTGGTTTTTAAGTCTAACATGTTTGTAAGTAAAAGATCCTCCTTTTTACCTATCTAGGTCTCCCAATATCTATGAGGAGAACTCAGTTCAAGGATTCATACCCACTTATAGACAGAATAGAGAAAAAGATAGGTAATTGGTGCAATAAGGATTTTTCATCTACTGGTAGTCTAGACTTAATCAAATTAACTTTGCATTATATATATATGGTCTATCCATTGTGTTACTCTTTAAAGGTTTAATCATTTCTATAGAGAAACTTATGAGTACATTCCTATGGGGTGGCAGAGCAAATGATAGAAGCAAATCAAAAGTAAGCTGGAAGTAAGTCACCAAACTAATTGAAGGAGGGGGGGGGGTGTGTTTAGGCGTAACTCCTATTAGGTTGACAAAAAAGATGCTAATAAGAAAGGCTTTAAGGATTCTTGGAAAACAAGAATACACTATAAATCAAGTGGCTACATGTTTATTGCTGGAAAAGTAGAACTTTGTGGGAGATTTAGCTAAGCTTATAATCCTCTTATTTTCTAGTACAACTAATAAAGTTTAGGGACAAATTGTTAGGAACAATTAAATGCAAGATGGCAAATGGACATAGAACCTCACTGTTGTATGATAACTAGAGAAATCCCCTCCCTCGATCTAATCTACGCTTATAACTTATATAAGGAACTCTATGGAAGCAAAATTTAGTGAATGGATATTTGGAAATTTAAGGACCAACTTCTCACTAGAGCTAGCACATGTAATTCCTAACTATAACTCTTTTGGAGATAGATTAGATAAATATTCCTGGCTAGGCAAACTAAGTGGCAAGTAAACCAATAGATTTTATAGAGAATTACTAAGGGAATTAGGAGGTAGAATAAGTTGGTTCAAGCTAGTTCGGGACCAAAAAAATTAGTAAAAAGATCTCATTCTTATTATGGTTAGTATATAAGTAGAAGTTTTGCATAAGAGATAGGCCTAACTACCTAAACGTACCCAATTAGTTCCCGCTGTGTAAAAAAGACACAAAAAACACATGTATTTATTATCTGAGTGCAATTATTCTAACTTGATTTGGAGGAAAGCTTTCTATATCTTCTCAATAAATAGAGATCATACTAAATATATAGAAGCTCTTAAAAGGCTAGAGAAGCAGAAGTCAATGAGGAAAAAGGAATAACTAATCTATACAACATACATGAGATATTAAATGTATAAGATCTAGGAGGAACACAATACAAGATGCTTTCAAGGAAACGAAAACAACCATGAATTAGTATTCAAAGAAACTACTAAATGGATTCATGAACAACTAATGAAAGTTATGCAAAACATATATGGAAGGAGAAACTAACCTATACGTAGTACAATAGTGTAGTGTAATCCTAAAACTATACAAAGAAGAAGAAACTGGAAGCCACTAATTTCTATATAGAGTTCAAATGTAGTGTCAATACATTAGCATAAGCGAAGTTAGTAATACCTAAGGGAAGTAACAACTTCTCTATAAATGGTGGACTAATTGTTTCATTTTATATGTAACGCCTGAATTATAATAATTTTTAATATAACATTTTACCTTTTAAAAAAACTTAAGGTTATTTTTTATATATTATGCTTATAATGTTTCTTTTACCTAAATAAGTTTTTAATTGGGAAAAGATATGTGGATTAGTAGTACCAATATTTTTCTTTCATAAATAAAGTTTTCATAATTAAAATTGTAAAACAAGACAGTGTTTGATATTAAGAAATAGAATAATATGCTTCGAAAGTAATACAATAAATAAATTAAAGAGAGATAAAGAAGATAATTATTTTATTATTTCTTTTTCAATGCTAAAGAACATTAAATATATTTAGATATATATTCATTTCCTTATAAATTGCTAAAATAATGATAAAAATGTCAAATGTCAAATGATAATTGATAATCTTCTTTTATAACAACCAACTTATATAATCAAAACCTTATCTCTCCATCTCCTTTTTCTATTATATAGTTAAGCAATTTTTTGTAATAAAAAACATGAATTGTTTTAATGATATGAAAAATTTATAGATAAGCACGTTGAAGAGTCATTATATGGTATCAAAAATGATTATTTTAAAGGTGTTACTAATGAAGCAAGCACTCTAGGTATATCTAATTTATCCTAACATTTATCATCTTTGTTATTCTATCTTAATATTTTATTTTCAATGTAGTTATATATATTTATATATATTTATATGGATGTATTAACATATGGTGTAGATGATAAAGATTTTAAAGTTGATAACAATCAATCAACATGCAAGTTTTGTTCTATTTATAAAACCCTTAATGTTCTGCAAGTATACGAGTTGTAAGTGTAATAGTTGAGGTGTCAACCCCACAAGGAATTAGTGAACTAATTGAATAACTTTGTCTAAGGTTGTAAAAATGTGATTTAAATGAAAATAAAGAAAAAATAGAAAATTAAATAATCAAGTAAAGATTGAATGAAAATAAAATTTCGAAATTAAAAAAAGTAAATCAAAATGGAACACAACTACTTAACGATTAAGATATCGCAATAAGATAAGATCAAAGAATTATGAGAAGGGGGATTTATCCTATCATCAAATGCTAACATGATTATTTTTTAGTTAAATCGATATCGGTCCTAGACTTTCGAAGGGTGAATTATTCTCTCTCGAGTTATAATAATTAAATCATAAATTATAAACCTTAGCTGAATTATGGAATTTACAATCTCTCAATTAACAAAAAGCCCACAGATCTAATTAGATCTTAAGCCCTCTAATAGACTATTGGGTCCTCACACAAGATCTCTCTTCATACAAATAACCTATTTGATTATTTGCGTGATCTATTAGATTGTTTAACTTTCATTACCCAATCCAATCATTTTGTTATCGTTTCACTCTCTCAATTTGTTACCAAAGCATGCAAATACAACGAATAATCACAATACCTAATGTATTAACATCAAAAGAAATAACATTAACATTGATTCAAGAACAAATCCCTAAAGGAGTTTAGAACATAATTAAAAACATGTTCAACATTTTTAAATCCAAGTCATACATTAAGATGAAGTAAGTAAACAAGAGAAGGTAGGAAAGAATTTGAAATGGTTGGGTTGGAGTGGTTGGACAGCAGGTGCAGATGCTTTTCTCCCCTTCTTTCCTTCATCTCTCTTCCTTATGCTTCTCTCTCAAGTGGAGAATGGAGGCACAAAAAATTATGGTTCCTTGCCCTCTTTGTATCTTTTCTATTTAGGGTAAAATCTAAGTTTTACCTGAGCCCAAAATGTGTGAAGTACCTTGCAAAGTTAAGTTTTTGAAGTCAATCTGCATATGCTATCACGTAGGCCATGACCAAAGCCTGGGATTTTGCTTCTGCCCTTATTGTGGCTAATGACGATCTGCCCTATGCATTTTGCTTCTGTCACGATAGTGGCCTACTGGCCATGATCGTGGGCCTGGATCTTCCATTGGAATTCCTCCAAATCTTCTTTGTTCTTTGATATCTAATCTCAAACACTAACAAACATATCAAGGCACCTCAAATACACAAAATTTAAGCTTAATAACATGCACTAACTCTTAAAACACTCGAAACATAAATATCTAACTAAATAACACGATCCTAACCTAAACATGCACTAATCATTCAATTTAGCAACTAAACACATACTACACTACCCACTAAAACATTACGCAAGCTACCCTATTAAAATAAACCCACAAAATTCAAAGTTAAAAATGGATAGCCTTAAGCAAAACTAAATCCCTATATGGATTAACCTACATGGGGTTCTACTAGAGTACTAGTCAACAAAGGGACTAAATGCTCTAGCAAGTTTTATAGGAATTCCAATATGCATGTAACACCCCCTATATGAAACCTATATACATTCTCAACATACATTTCGGTTCAATGTTATACATATACACATTACAAAACTCCCTAATGCTTAACATTATCATTTAACAGTAGTAAAACATCTTTACATTTATATGGTAATCTAAAAGAAAATATAAAATTTCCTTTAATCATTACATGTACAATCACCTTTAACTAAAAAAACCTTCCAAAAGTGCTTTTGTTTCTATTTATTGGCCTTGGTCCCTATAGATGTTCCCTGTATCTCACTCCTATAACTTGGACCTACACAGATTAACACTAGTGTTAAGTTTTAAAGCTTAATGGTGAAACACTTACTCTGATGAACATTCACAGCAGTCATCTGCCAAGCTTATACATTCATAAACATTGCACAAATATAAATAGTAAAGGCATACTTAATCAAATAAATAATGCAAACATGCTTCAATATTTTTTTCATATACTATAAACTCACCTTCAAAAATCAAACATTAATATTCAACACTCAATGCTCAAATTATCAATATAAATGCAAATGCTCATTCATGTACTGATTATTTATGTTGTCATACTGCATTTCTTATTTATATCTATTTACTTCATTTTCTATGTTAGGCCTGTAAATTCTTGTGCGTGTGGATAACGAGAGCTGTGGATATCCGAAGATATCAAATTGTGGATACCTAAAGGCATCAAATTGTGGATACCCAAAGGTATTGAACTGTGGATACCAAAAGGTATCGAATTGTAGTAGTTGCACTGTATCCCTATGGGCATGCCTATCTATCCACAACCAAGACAATAAAGCAGGCACTGTAACCTTTACTTCAACCATTTTCTAATTTCACAATTCATCATATGATATTCATTTGAAGCCATAAAATATGTATATGTGTTCATACATATAATTCATAACTTACCACCCTTAAAAGGGTGTCAAAATCACATTTGTATCATCATACTATACACATATGAGCAACAAATACGTAAACAAATAATTTATGTACATGTAAGTTTTCTTTAGAATGCATTATGCTCAATCTTAAATTTCAATGTTCAATCACCCAATTCACATATGGTAAGTCCTATTTCATTTATTTCTAGGTGTTTGAAAAGTTTGATACACATTCAAAAGGCTTTGGATAAGATTTGGTAAAATTGGAAATAAAAACAAACTCAAAATAGTCCAAGCCCACAGTGATCAAAAAATAAGCAACCAATCAGTCCAAAAGCAAAACACATGGCATACACTGTTTTTTCTTGATATGTATATAGAAAATGTTTAAATTAGGTATTAATTCTTCTAGAAATTTGTTACCCTATGTCTTTAGTTTCTATAGCACCAACAATCAGACCATTTGGACTTCTAGATTATGAAATATAGACAAAATATCATAAGCTGCTCCAAAACATGGGCAGCATCAAATCACCATTTTTGATCCCAATTTCCATTATCATAAACCCATAATTAAGTAGAGTCTCTTCTAGAAATTTTTATTTATATGTCTTATGCTTCATGTTCAACTGAAATCACCCCATTTAAAGGTATGTAGGCTGAGTTAATGATTCAAACAATGTGATTGATTCAAATAAACCTAGAATTCCACTACTCATTACTCTCTTGTCATATTCAAACAATCCTATGCAAGGTAACACCAAAAAAACATCCCAGCAACCATTCCAAATCCAAATTAATCTTTATATCCATTAAAACATACACAAATATAGAAATCAACTAAGTGAAGTCCCAAACCTCAAAATTAACAAAGTAGGTCTTCTATTGCCTTTCCTTCCCTTCTTCTTTGACTTTGCGTGACTTACCAATGAGAAACACCCTAAATATACATCTCAATCCCACTTCCAACCTTATAATTTCATTTCTTCATAAGTAAAGTAAGAGGAGATAAAGGTGAAGAGAAAATCCCAAACTTTTACCTTGATTTCCACCCAAGATTGGCTTAATTTTTATATGAAAAATGATGGCATGAAGAAAGTGAAATGGAAAGGAGAAAAATTTGAACTTAGGACCTCCAAAGTGTCGCGCATCTCCCCTTTTCATATGCCTATTCTAGAACTTTCAAGACTGCCACATAAGCTTAATTCCTATTGGACACACATGCTTTACTATTATTGGTCACAAATGCCTTAATCCAATTAGTCCATGTGTTAACTTTAGAAAATTTGCATATTGGTCCTTCTTCTTCCTTTACTTCCCACATTGGCCTGAAATCTTATCAATTAATTTCATTCCCCTATGTCTTAATTTTCTAATGGAATAAATTTCATGCAATTTGGTTAATTATTTCGTGAATTATACTTAAAACACTATATGCTGTTTGAAAACAAGGACAACAGCCATAACTCAACTTCAATCTAAAATTAAAAAATCTTATAGGCATAATAAAATTTCAGTTCCTTTATAAATATCTATGTCTGTAGTTTAATCTCCAATTAGAATTATCTAATTTGGAGGTATACAGGCCAAGATATGGCCAAATTACATAAGTATGTTCATATCGAAATGAACAAATTACACACTTACCTAAGTCTTTTACATAAAGTACCATTATATCTCTTAATATACTTAGATGCACTTAATTTATTTATTATGTTCACTTATTAATACACCCATGTCAAGGTGGAAAATAAAACTATCATATTTAATCCTAGTTTTGAGACTGGTTGAAAATGAATCCCTCTTCTAAGATACCATTCGAGTTTCTTATCAATAAAGACCTAAGCAGATCCCTCTAGCAAAAAAATGGAGAGAGAAAGGAAAGTAGTTAAAAAGAGGAGACTATAAGGAATTGTTAGCTTTAGACTAAGAAAAAGAAGAAACAGTGAAGAATGGAGATGATTAAAATAACTAGGGTATTAGTACTTAGGGAGTAAAATGAACAAAATGTGAACAGGAGCACCTTAAAATATAAGGCGAGCAAGGAAAGTGCAATAGAAACTTCATTAATTCATAAAAATGTGGAAGCAGGAGAAATTACACCAAACTTAAAAGAGATGCATAATGCTCTCATTCCTAGTTAGAGAAGGACAATATGAAAATTACTCACCACCTGAGTGTATTTTAACTAGCGAAAACTAGAAATGGTTTTGATGTGGTAACCAAGAGGAAATCTGGAAGGAATAGAAAAGCGTTAAGGGCTACATATAAAAAAAATCATCACTAATTTTTGTAGCCTCACGAATTATAAGGGGCCTTAATAGCTATAAGAAACAGAAGGCTCTTAGAGAGTTTGTAGCTAGTAATAAGATTACGATCATTGGGGTTCTCAAAACCAAGTTATCACAAGAGACGTTTTTAAAGCTCAACATTAATGATGCATATTGTTTTTTATCTCAATATGTGATCAAAAAGATTATGGAGAATTTTTTATTTATTTGTTACCAAAAGGGTTAAGGTTAAAATAAAACACCATAGCAACCAACATATACTCACCATAATCAAATTCATAAGAAAGGACATAAACTTTTTAGTTACATTCATTTATGGATCTAACCTCAACTTCCAAAGAACAATGCTATAGAATCACCTCTTACATATCAAATATATAATTCAATATCTTTGTCTTGTGCTAGGTGACTTTAATAACACCTTTTACTGATATAAAGATAAAGCTAAACTATGTTTAAGGAATCATACTTTAAATTCTAGGGATTATGTGGAGACATTGGAAATCACCAACTTGAGCTCTAAAGGATGTTTTTTCACTTGGAGTAATAAACAATACTCCATTTGGTTCATTCGAAAGAAAATAGATAGGGTTTTAGTAGATGGAGAATGGTTGAACATAGGCCCTAAGTGCAATGATGTTTTTATAGACTCTTAGGTCTCTAACCACTCCATAATTTTATTACAAATTTTCTTGTAACAAGGTAACAAAAAAATCCCTTTTAGGATTAATAATTTCCTTATGTAATAAGATGGTTTTATGGATGCAATTTAAAGAGTGATAGACTAGGAAGTTTATAGGTATAACTCCTTTATATTTTTTAAGAAGTTACATAGATCATAGAGGAATTGAAGCAGTTAAAAATTGGTTATGGTTTAGATACATTATTGCAAATTAGGGAAACTAAAGCCATCACAGAAAAAATTTAAGATGAAGTTTACCCTGGTGATGATTGCTGGGTAGAATAAGAAAAAAGGGTTTTCTATCATTATTCTAAAGCATTGTTTGAAAAATTTCACAATTTTATCTTAACCATAAGGAACTTCAGTAAGATCAGCACTATATTTGACTAGAATCTGAACCCAATCTCTAGTCAATCTAAGCTCAAATAGTTAGCCTATTCATTCTTCAAGAAGTCACTAAATACATAAGTAGAAAGTAAATCCACTTTCCAAGTGTTAGGATCCTTCATCACTAATTAGTTCTCATCTTAAATGATCTAGTTCTTAATTGCACCTTTTGAACCAAATGAAATTGAACAAATGGTGTTTGACATCGACCCATGTAAATCCCTCGGCCTTAATGGTTTGAATAGAATGTTCTTTCATAAAGCTTAAATTGTGACAAAGGACTTAATGACTAAGGAAGTTCAAAAATCTTTTGAATTAGGTAAGTTGTTTAAAGTAATTAATATAACTTTGTTTTTCCTCATCCTTAAGAGCCTTGAACTAAGGTTTTTTTAGGATTTTAGAGTAATTTCTTGTTTCAATTTTCTTTATTAAATTATTTCCAAATTGTTATCTAAAAGAATGAAGAAAGCACTAAGTTCCATTATTAATCTTACACAAAGTACCTTCCTAGAGGGAAGGCACATATGGAAAATATCCTTCTTTCCTAGGAATTGTTTAGGAGTTACTCTAAGAAGAACTCACCAAGAAATTCTAAAATCAAAATAGACCTACAAAAAGTTTATGATTCAATTATATGACTCTTTATTAAGTAATTTCTCGAAGTGTTTTATTTCCTTAACAAATTTAAAAAGTGGTTGTCCATGTGTGTTACAACCCCCTCATTCTCTACTATGTTGAATGGAGAGCCTTCTAGCCTTTTCTGGAAGGGAAAGGAATAAGGAAATGGGACCTTTTGTCCTATACTTATTTGTGTTATAAATGGAAGTCTCCTCTAGGCTAATGGATAACAATATTTCTTAGGAATCCTCTTTCCAATTCCATAGTAAATATAATGATCAAAGAATCTCCCACCTTATGTTTGTAAATGATTTATTATTCCTCTCTAGATAACGTGATAAGTTATTTTATAATCTTATGTTGTCCCTTTATACTTTTAAAGATCTCTCAAGATTGTATATTAACAAATAGAAAAGTTTCATCATTTTCTCAAAAACAACATATCAAATTTCCCCTTGGCTTGTAACTATTATAGATTTACGGGTTAAACATCCCCCCTTTTGTATACTTAGGTTTACTAATCACCACTAGAAATTTGTTTCAAAGGCTTATACTCTAATAGTTAAAAAATCATAGAGAAGAATAAAAAATAGAGTAACCGATAACTATCTATAGCTAGAAGGGTCTTGTTTACTAAATCAATTAGTCGCATATTTACTGGAGTTCTCATCTACAAAGAATTTTAAGGAAATTCTTATGGAATGGAGGAATTAAAAAAATTAAAACAAAATTATCTTAGAGGGAATTCTATAAAATAAAAGAAACAGAAGAACTAGATGTGTTGTCTATCGATCTAAGTAATAAAATCTCAATAGGGAAAAGAATCTAGAGGTCACAAATGCATAAAAAATCACTGTGACTAAAGTGGGTTATCCCCTTTTACTTAAATGGAGGAAGCGTCTGGGAGCCACATGATAATCCAACCCATTCATACTTCTTTACCCAACTTTTGAAATTGAGGCAATCAATATCAAAGCCAATAGTTTACGTGGTGGGAAATGAGGAAAAGACATTTCTTTTTTAAGACAATTAGAGTAAGATTTAAATCTTGAATGAAGCTCAGTAGCATCAAGCTATCATAGATAATATTCAAAGGAAGCTAAAATAAGTTAATTAGATGAAATCAATGGGATAATGTACTATAGTAATTGGTGCACACTTTACCTAACTATAGTTTAACAAACTTAGAGAAACACATTCAAATGGAAAAAGCATAGCTCCAGTGATTTCATAAACAAATCATTCATAGCTTGTTTAGGTCTAGAGGAGGAGAAGGTAAACTAGGGTAAAATAGTTTCGGACAAGAATTTGCTTCCCAAGGTTTCATTTCACCTATGGCTAATGTTCTATAAGAGACAAATTACCCTGTGTGAATTTGGTGAATAAATGATGTCTTTGTAAAGTGTAATAAGAACCTTAGGATCAAATATACTTTGAGCGAGTGTTTTAGAGAAATATTGGAAGATATGATAAGCATTTGTTAAATGAGATTCATTAATATAAATTGAAAATTCTTTTCCAACTAAATCAAAAATTTTAATAGCCAGTGGATTAGGGACAGAATAATCATATTATTACTTTTGATTCAAGCTTGAACATATCGTGAAAAGAGAGGAATAAAAAGCTCTCTAGAGGTGAAGAAAAAGCAAAGTCAGTGGTTAAAAATGACACTACAATAGAGCCAAAAATTTGTCACAAAACTTTTTAATGATGACAAAGATTCGTTACATCAATCATCGCAAAATCTCGACAGTAAAATATTATCGGTATCATTTTTAAAATATCGTCTCAGATCATATCTCGCTCTGATCTCATATACATCGCGAAAAGTGATAGCTGAAGAGAAGGAAAATAGTCCTAAAAGAAGATTTGGGACGCTTTCTTTTCGTGGCTAAAAGTTATTAGTTGTGCTACCATATTTATAGGTAATAATTTATGACATTTTGTGTTTTGTAGCAAATTAGATTTTGAGATGATTTTCTAAATGTAGGTAAAAGTTATGCGTGAAGATTTCTAGAACATATCTAAAAAGTTTTGGTGACAATTTCAGAATCATAGTCAAATCTTTTTAGCTACATTTTATTTAATTTTTAAAATTTTTTAATTAAATATTTAATTTTTAAAAATTGTTGTCGACATTTTTAGGAATGTAAATAAAAGTTTTGGGGACGATTTTTTATTTTGACTAAACAATCCTATTAATAAATTTTCATATAATTATAATTAATGGTAATTTTTAATCCATCTTATTGTTTATAATATTAAAATTTTTTATTTATAATTAATTAAACAAAAATAAAAATAATTTAATTAAAAATTAGAAGCTTTTTTTACATAAAATAAAATTTTATTAAATGTTATTTACAAATATTAACAAAAAAACTTATGTGCAAACTAAGACTCGTGCTCATCGGCATTTCTACTTATATAATTTGGGCCAATTATTTGTTTGACCATCTTTTCAAACTTGGCCAACTTTTGTTCAGTATAGTCTAACTTTTGCTCATTATGCTTTAATTTTTCTTCATTATATTGTAACTAAACCTTAAGCGATCGATTCTCCTCTTGAAGTGTCATTACATATGCTGGTCGACGATGATGAATCAATTGGTTTAGGGTTATACCCAAGACCTTTGATTTACCCTGATCTTATGCTAAGGACGTTGTTGCAAATCTCATTGACATTACAATGATCTTTTCAATAACTCTTACATCTTATTCTAAAATTTAAAATCAAAATAAATATTTCATTTAAATAATATGAGTTAGTACTAAATAAATAAGTATACAAATTAAACAAAATTTATACTTACATAATTATTCTACGCTTCTTTAGAAGTCTAATCTTTACGTTCCTTGTAGTGTATGAGTTTGTAGAGTGTGATCCTATCATACTTTTCTCCATGTAGATCTTTCTGACTCCGGTTTATGAAAAAAAGAATTCAAAATAATTTGTATTTACTGATCTAATTATAACTTCTAAACAATAAACTTACAAATTGATTTCTTACAATAACAAATGATTTGGAGCCTTAGTTATGAGTAGTTTTCATTTTTACTCTATTATCCTTAGATTTTTCACACATTTCCTAAATAAAGAAAGGCAATAGTCATTAAATTGTGTAACAAGATTAATTAAAGAAAATGTGAAAGGAAAGAAGACAAAAAGAGTCACCGATTTGGGAACATGTTTGCTTGCCTCCTCATCCGAAGGAAAAGATTGTAGTATTTATGTAGTCTATAATGATGATCCTTAGCCCTTTGTTTCAACTAAGAACTCACATAACTTAACACTTAAGGTTCTTGATATCGACAATATTGAGCTTCATCTGTGAACAACAACTAAAAGAGAAATTACTCTTTAAATAAGTAAAAAATGCATATAATTAAATAAATTAAAAATTATAAAAAATTTATACAGAGCTTTATGTAGCAATTTGTCTTCCTTCAATTGCTTGGTATATTAAAGGCAAGGCAATTCAATCCTAACAATAACCCCTAACTCGGTGGATAATTTTTCTGATTGGACCTTTTCAATAAGATGATCTTGTGAGGTGTCAATACGCACGAACAACTTATTCACTTTAACATTCATGCGTTGCAACTCAAAACCTTTAGTGATGCCTCTGCCTCTTTTTCTGATGTCGGTATTGGAACCTGACAAAAAAATGACAATAAAAAATGCATCAAACATGTAAAGATATATTTTAGGATAAGTGTAATTATAGGTCGTAAAGATTCACAAATTTGAAGATCTCTTAGCATTAGTTGAGGTAGACATAGGTTGTTGCTACTTGCTTCATTGGTGGATGAAGTCAATTGTTGTTAGTAGATAGGGTCAGATTGATCTAGTTGTTATAGGGGAGGAACATATTCGCTAGTTGCCACCTTCTTTCCCTTATTTCATCCAAGTGTCATTATATTGAATATCTATAATTATTTCTCAATGATTTTACAATATAAAATATTATTAAATTATTTCTCTATGATTTTCTAATATAAAATAAAACTAATTAGAATAACAACATAAAAAACTTGTTAATTTTTTCCTTAAATCATTTCGGAGCATTTGACAAAACATTAACAAATCATAATCAAAGAAGATTGGAATCAATGACAACTTTAAGCATTTTTTTCTTTTAGTTTCTTTTTGTTCTTATTACGTGTTTCTTCTTCTACTAATATTTTTAATGGCCCTAAAGGCTTCTAGGTCATGAACTTGTTACTATTTTGTATTAGTTTATGTTGTAGAAATATATTATTCAATTTTTTAAAAAAAAGAAGATGGTTAGATCTTTGGCGCCATATTTTGAATCACATTAAAAACATTTTTATGTGCTTTTTTAAATTAAAAAGTTCATTATTTATTAAAAGAAACAATGTATAACTTCAAAACTTTACAAGTCTTGAATTTTCTTTGTCCATAAATAACACATCTGACAAATATAAAGAAAATTTGAATCATATTTCAGAAATTAATAATAATATGGTTGTAGTTTCTTTAAGGAATTTGTTACATGTATTGGTACTATTGTTACCAAATTTTTACAAATTTGATTAAATGCTCACAGAATGAAAGTTAATAAGGAAGTAAGCATTCAATTATTTAGTGATATGCATTTCATATAAGGGAGGCAATTTTGCTTCAATCAACATAGTAATAAGAATAGTTATGAGAAGTGATTCAATGATCTTAACTTATGAACAAAGTTATACATACTTCACAGCATTTGAAAGATAAATGAATTAAGCATAATGAAATACATTGCTTTTACAAAATGAAGCATAATAAAATACATTACTTTTACAAAATGAAGCATAATGAAATACAAAAGGAAGAATAATAAAATAAATTACCTTTACAAAATGAAGCTTAATGAAATAAAAGAAGCATAATAAAATAAATTACTTTTACAAAACTCCTAGGCTTGTGGAATATTTCACCGATAAGTCTTATGGGAGTTACATTATACGTTTCCAGCGTATATACCATCTTAGGGGTTTAGTATGCAAAGGATTGTCATGAACATTAGGTAAATTTCTAATGTTAATATTAAGTTTGAATTAATCACATTGAAGTTCATAAATTAAGATTGAGTTTCAACAAGCACTATAGTACGTGGCATTGCTAAACCACATAAATCGAGAAAGCAAGTTCTCGCTGTGACTCCTAGGTGTTAAGTCAAAATGATTTTACATAAATGATTTTGATGAAGTACAAATAATGAAGAAAAACAGACGGAAGCCGAAAAGCAGAAGAAGAAAAACAGACGGAAGCCGAAAAGCAGATGAAAGCCAAAAGCAGACGGAAGCTAAAAGTAGACGAAAGCCAAAAGCAGACGAAAGCCAAAAGCAGACGAAAGCCAAAAGCAAATGAAAGCCAAAAGCAGACAGAAGCCGAAAAGCAGACAAAGAAAAATAGATGGAGAAAAAGCAGACGAAGAAAAACAGATGGAAGCCAAAAGCAGACGGAAGCCAAAAGCAGACGAAAGCCGAAAAGCAGACGAAAGAGAAAAAACAGACGAAAGGAAAAGCAGACGAAGAAAAACAGACGGAGAAAAAGCAGACAATAAAAAGTAGACGGAAGCAAACTACGTCAGAATCAAGAATCTGTTTGAGTTAGTTACAGAACTCAACTGAATAACCACTTCTTTCAAGATTCAAGAAGCAAGATTCAAGAAGCAGTTGAAGACAAAGGCTATAAATATGAGTCGAAGTCGAAGATTGCAAAGTTACATGAACATACGCGCA
>JAOSBK010000005.1:21810125-21822536 GCA_027568895.1 Erythroxylum shatona | reverse complement strand
TCGGATAATTGGATAGTCTAGGTTTCCAACGCGATCATGTTTCTCTGTTCTTTGTTCTCGGATGTCGGCTCCGTTATGTGAAGTGTTGATTCTGTTTTCGATTTGCTTTTGATTTCGATAAGTATTTTGTTTCGCTTCCGATACCTGTGTTTTCGATTCGTATTTGATCCGCTTCGCTCTTTTGCTTTCGCTTCGATTCGATTTGTGATTCGTTTCGTATCCGATTTTGATTTCGGCTTCGTTTTGCTTCGGTATTTTCGCTCTTTGTTATTCGTCTTGCTTAGATCCGTTCTTTCCGTTTTTCGCGCTTTTTCGGTTAGGATCCGGTTTCCGGATCGGGTCCCAACATATATTTACTAGTTTTAATATTATTTATAATATTAAGCGTTATGCTTAATTTTATTATTTATGTTTATTTAATTTATCTAATATAATAGTTACATTTTGTTTAGTACCTCAAGTTTGCATGCATTTCAATAGTTTGGAAGAATAAATTCAAGTGTACAAACTTATGATAGGACTTAAGGTTTTAGTATACTAAAATCCTCTTCTTTAAAGGATAAAAATGGTGAAAAAAGAATATGTAATAGTTACTTGTCATCGTGGGAGGAAAGGAAAAGTTCATGATAATCCTGCCATGAAAAAGAGAATAATTAAAAGAATTGAATGTAAAGCAAGATTGAGTACTTCAGTGAGAGAGGATCGTTGATGGAAAGTCAATAAGTTTAATTAAGGACACAATCATGAATTAGATCAAATTGATTCAAGATTTCTTCTATGATTAAAAAAAATCATCTTACTTAAAAAATAAGTTAAAGAGCAACGTTATTGTTCCAAACAAGAATATTCATTCATTGATAGTGCAAGATAGAGAATATGAATTGTTTGCAAAATATTGTAAAATCATATAGTACAAGTAAGGAAGTTAGGACTTGTTAATAGA
Source organism: Erythroxylum shatona (assembly GCA_027568895.1). Lineage (NCBI taxonomy): Eukaryota > Viridiplantae > Streptophyta > Magnoliopsida > Malpighiales > Erythroxylaceae > Erythroxylum > Erythroxylum shatona. Next base: position 21,821,593 of record JAOSBK010000005.1, on the reverse strand, counting down.
GATGTTGATGCTACCTATAACATTTTTATACGAAAGTAGGAACACAATCAAGAATTTTTCTAAGGCCTAATGATAAAGAAGATTAAGAAATGTATCATGGTTTAATGATCAAAGAAAGGCAACATATGAATTTGGAGACGTAGTGAGCTTTGATACTACATATCTTGTTATAAATATAGCATGCCATTTATACTATTTACAAGATTTCATCATGGTTGATCCATTTTATTAGGGTGTGCATTAGTACATGATAAAAAAGTACTACTTTTTACTACCTAGTTCAAACATAGTTAAGAAATATGAGTAATCGTGCCCTTATAACGAATAAATGTCAAAGAATAAGAAGTTCTTTTAAAGGAGGTTAAAAAAGAAAATAATTACTCACGGGAATGATCCTTGAGATTTTTATCTCTCTCATTTTTACTCAACTTATAAATAATCTTTCTTCAATTATGCCATAACCATGACATGGTTCTTGGTAATTCTTGGTACACATAGTAAAGTTAGATGTTGAATGGGAAAAAATCGTCATTGAATTTGAGTTGGTGACTAACTCTTAGATTTTAAACTTATTCATAGAGAAAGAGATGTAGGCACCAAATGCTAAAGATTATCTTTAGGTTAGAGTGTCTTCCACTCAAAAAAGCTAGAATATAAAATGCTTACTATAGACACTTAATTTCTTCTTCTCTTTTTTATTATATTTTTATAATTTTTAAAATAAAATGAGACATTATGAATAAAAATTATTTTTATTTTTAAATAAATTAATAACCCAAAAAATAGAGGAATGTACAAAGATAGCAAATCAAGGCTTTGAAGCCTATTTTACAAATTGACGTTTAGAAATAAGATAGACTATAAAGAGTCCATCTCCTACCCTCTTAAATAGCTTGAAAAGTAGGTGGATGCAATTTAATTCTAGCTATAACAAGTTACCTAACGTTCCATTTTAATGTCATCTATATACTAAGTTGAATATTAAAAACTTAGCTAATATTATTTCACTAATCTAGTTTCCAATAATGATTTACAAATGTGGATGTTTTATTAGGTATGTTGAAATATTGTTAAGTTCCTTTTCTTTTACGTTGCATAAGCACATTAGCTAAAAATGAACTTAAACAACCTTTTATCCCTTTTCAAGTTGCACCTCACTTATGCTTGCCTAGTCAAGTATTTTATCCCAATCATCTTCCATGCATTGCCTGTCATATAGGTTTTAAGCTTGCTTCCATATAACAAAGGTGTAGCAACATTTTTAGAATAAATGCTTTACAATTTTTGGTTCTTGGATACAGAGGATTGTAGTAGCCACTAGCCGTAGTTCCTTTTAGTCCATCTTAAATCTTAAATCTCTATTTTTTCAACCATAATATAAATGATGATTTTAAATTACAAATGTTGTGCTATACCAAATTTTCTAAGAAATCTTTAGATAGGTGATTATAAATATGATTAAACACATTTTATTAGTAAACAAGCTAGAGTTATAAGTTGCCTAACCATTGGATATTCTTTTGTTAGATTGGGGTAATAAGCATACGTGTCACCCACTATAGAGGAGGTATATGAAATTTCAACCTCAATTTCCTCCTTATATCAGTTAGAAACCTTAGCATTATTTGGGAGTATATACCTAAAGATGTCAAAACCATGAAGTTTGTATAAAGGCTCTTCAATATGCTAATTGTCAAAACTAAAATGAAGTTTTATATCAACTCCCTATGATGCAAATTATCTACTAAGATATAGAGTCTCTCAATTTCAACATTTAAAATAATATAAATGATGTGTTTACTTTTGGATTAAAACTTTTTTATTGAGAGATTAAGAATGCATTTACTAGCAAAAGAAGTTAGATATAGTTGGAAACCAAGCTGTTAGGGATAACTTAACTCTATAAATATCATAAAACCAAAATAAGATAAAAGTTCATAATATTTCGTAATCCTACTTAAACTTTCCATAGTAATATGTATGCATATGAAGTCAAATCTCAATTTGATGGGCTTGGACCTTGTCAATGGAAAGTTATTCCTTCCACTACCTATTAATCATCTAAGTTTGATCAAATGAGACATTTAAAGTGTGTTCAACCATAATTAAGGATTATATTCCAAGGATAAGGTGTATTTGTACTATATACAAGGTGAACTTGCTATGTTATTAAGTGTTCTCTTATGAAGCCAATGAGATCTTAAAGAAGGGTATCTATTCCCTTATATTGTTTTATCATATTTGTTTCATGCCAAAGAGGATATATAGTGTTTCCTAAACTAATTCCATAAACTAAAAGGTATCCATTGCATAATATCATTCTAATTTATAGGATGAGAAGGAAAGCTACTTGTCTGCAACATTTCTCTCCAAATATATAATGAGAAATCACATTTGAAGAAAAGATGCTCTATAGACTCTTCCTCTTGTTTATAAAGAGAGCATATGGTTAGAATGTTCATCGATCCCTTAATTATTTCAATTTTGATCAGTTTTCCTTTAATTGGTAGCCAAAGAATAATTGAAGCTCATATATTGACATGATTGAACAAAAGTAATTCAAGAAATTTGAATCTTGGAGCTTGAGTTCTTATTAGCTTTATATATGAAAAATTAGAGAAACAACCAAATGTATTTATGTTTCATCTTATAACATCCTCTTTTTTTGATATGATAAAAAAGCTTGTAAAGAGATGAGTGAGTGGAGTCCTAGGAAGCATTTCAAAGCTATAAGGTATATTGTTGAGCACCTTTCTAATTGAGGCATGCTATGAAATAGTTTAATGCAAGCTACTGAACTTAGTAGCATCTCTTAATGGACCTAAATTGGTCCTGTTATCATACCAAAAACTTGTATTAGCTCCATTCTGAACTTTGTGTTTGATTTCTTGTCTAAACAAATCCCTTAAATTCAACATTTTAACCATGCTCTATGAAGAGTTGTTTCTTGGTTGAATGGTCCAAAAACTTGATCCTTTTAGGTAGTAAGTATGAAGCTATTTAACTCGAAGAGCATGTCTATCATCTAGAAGCCTCCATGATTTTTTAATCATCAACATTTTGTTAGTAACTATGATGGTGGTAACTCCTAATTCACCCTCATCCTTAGGCATACTTAATTCACTATGCTTTACCTTACCCATTAAATGTTCAACGTAATCCTTAGACCATAGAAAACCTCCTAATATCTTCTCAATTATTTTAGCAAATGATTATAGGCACCATAAGGTGAGAAGGCCAATTCATATGGCGGCTATTTAAAATAAAGTTCATATGTTAAATCAAATCCCTCGTATTAGGGATCAATTCTTATTGCACTAACTTGATATCCTCTTCTAAATTCTTTTTATCAATGAAAGAGATTCATTGTATGATGGATTCTTCTAATGGCAAGGACGCTTAGATAGGTAAAAGGAGGCTTCCTTAATTTTAAACCTATCAAGGTGGAGAACCAATTAGCATAATATTTAGCACTCAAAGGAGACAAATAATTGGTTTTTCCCTTATTAGTAGAGACTCATGAAAATTCCTTAAAAGTATTCATTGCAGTCATTAGAGCATTAAATTGTTGGCATATACTATTGAGAAAAGAATAAGATTATTTGCAAATGCCAACTACTCAAATTCAACTTCTTACACTTAGTATGTCACCTGGAATGTTTCTCATACTTAATGACTAATCTAATTAATCATGTAAAGAGTTCTATACTTAAAGTGAATAGATATAGAGTTAAGAGATCTCCTTACCTTAATCCTCTAGCTCATTCAATTAGTTTTGAGGGCTTTCCATTGATTAAAACACAATTGGAAACTGAAGATATACATTACTCCATCCAAGGTGCAATTATATTGGCGAATTTGAAAGCTTTAAGGGTGTTTATGATGGTTTCAATCTATGGAATCAAAAGCCTTGTGCAAATCTATTTTTAAGGAACAGTTCTTGATAGAGTGCTTCCTATCATACCCTATGGGGAGCTCTTAAGCTAATGAAATGTTTCCCCTATTAGTCTCTCCTTAATGAAGCTTTTTAAGAGTAATCAATGTATCTAGAGAGAATATCTTTAAGTCTACGTACTATAAGCTTGGAAATGAGTTTGTAAATTGTGTTACAATATGAAATAAGCTTGAACTCTTTCAAATAACTGGGAGAAGGAACCTTATGGATAAGGAAAATGAAGGTTTTATTGACTTCCTTCAATATTTTGCCCTAATTGAGGAATTCTAAGACAACATCTATAACCATTGTTTTAATATGGTTCCAAGCTTTTTAGAAAAAGAAGCTATTCTTTCCATCAGGGCCAAGAGCCTTGTTAGAGTATAGAGAGAATAAGGCTTCCTCCACATCTCTAGCCCTAAATGTTCTAGCTATGAGATTAGCTTCCTAACTTATAATTTATTCATTTATTATGGATTTTAAGAATTAGAAAAAAAATGTGATTATTGGTTTAAGAACCTATAGAATTAGAGAAGAATTTCAATTCCTCTTCAAGGACCTTATGTTAGGTTTCAATCTGGTTCCCTTGTTCAATTATAAGTGAGACTATTATGATGTTATTCCTATTGCCACATACTAAATTATAAAAGAAAGAGGTATTCTTATCACCACCGTTAAGACAATTTATTTCAGATCTTTACTTTCAAATAGAATGGCTGAAACTAACTTCTTGCGTATAGTACAGTATAGTAATCCTCTCCTCTACTTTTGAATCCTCATAATAAGAGAATGCATAAGATTGGACTGGTCTATGTTTAATCTTTCTTTTGCTTAATTAATTGTAAGCTTAGTTTTGCAACTATCCTTCTATTAAGGATCTTTAATTCCTCCTTATTCATAAGCTTCCTCATGAATAAATAAAGCTTGTGTCTTTGTATATCATTAATGATATCCTTCATTACGGCCTCCTAAAATTCATCCACTTCAGCTAACAGATTATTAAGCCTAAAAGGATTTTTAAAAAACCCATCTAATGATGGAGACGTTCTATAGTAAGATAGGAGTATGATATGAAAATAATGGGTTTTCAAAATTGCCTTGCTATTTAGAAATGTAGAGATCCAATGTCCATTAACTTTATTAGTTTTTTTTTTTTTCCTTAAGGAACTAGTTTCCTTTCTGCCTAATTCTCTAGGGGTAAAAGCGGCCTTCCATTTTAAGAATAAGTTACTTGAATGTTGGTTGTGCAATCCCCAATTATAAGGTCTTTGGCGTATCATATGCCAATGCTTTCTCAATAAATTCAATTTCTTAAATCAATCTTCTTATATATTAGTTTCCAGAAGCCCCGGTAAAGAACTTTTAATGGTTCCCAAACAATGTTTCAAAGCTCACTAGTTTTTAGGGAAATTGAGCCCTTTAACATTACATGAGAGTATGGTTATAGATTAAGAGCTACCTTAAAGCCCTTCTTCTTTATATTTGATTTTTGGAAGTCCTTGCATGATTCTATTCCAATAGGATCCCTATTAGAGGTTATGCAAGCTATTATACTTATTAGCTTGGACTTAACTTGTATTTGGTTCAGCTAATCTATGGGATAATAGCCATAACATCTCGTTTATCAAAGAACATGGCCATAATAGTTTTACTTGAAAACGGAGATTGTAGAACTACCTCCTGGTCTATTACTTGCATTATTGAGTACTTTTATGTGTGAGCTCCTATTTAATTGTACACATTTTCTCCGAATCATTATTATTTCCACTTTCATTATCAACATTCTTCTTTGTGTGTAGATCCATGACTTCTTTTTACTTTCCTGTTGTAAATTTCATCCCAGGATGTCGCTTTCTTTGTTTAAGATGATCTACTCTCCAATTGTAAGTTACCTTAATGGTGTCTTCAAATAAATCACCATTTTTATGTAATCTAAGGAGTAGTATCATTTGAGTTAATGACTGCTAGATGTTAATGTATTAACCAGTGACCGCCGATTTTGTTACATTCACTTGAGATCCGCACGTTTAATGCTTCCGCCCAACAATAGTTGATTCATATCGAAGGAAAGGGGGCAATATCGCTACTGCAGGGCTTGCGATTCGTACATTTGGATTTGCTTGAATTGTCTCTCGAAACATTACCCCTTAAATGACAAGCCTTCCTTATTCAAAATTACAGTAGTCATTAACTCTCCTAACGACTAGATGAGATATCCTACAACGTCAACTCTATAAAGAATGCTCCCTTGTAACAAACTAAACTTCACCTATAGCTACCAGAAGCACCACTCCTAAACTACAGCGCCTCAAATAACAAATTCCACAAAATCTATTGCTTTTATCGCTACTCAACTACATCATAAATAAAGAAATGTAGGTGACTTTTATCATCTAATTGTTGTTTGAAAGTTTCCACCAAATATGGTTCATTGTGTCTTGGCCAATAGGACGATATCATATAAGAGATGCAACCAAACCTGAGAAGAGTGCGTACACCTTACCTGTGCCATGAGATGGCTCACTAACTACACAAAATAATGGGTGAAACTCACTCCTACGTACAGCAAAAGTTAGCTAGGACATGTCTAATAGCCAACAAAATAAAGCATTCAGCGTGTCTAGTGAAGTTCTACACAAGCCATTTCGTTCTTTCCAACACCAAAAATCAAAATAAAACTAAATAAGGGCTTCAGGTGCATAGGGCTAGTCTTTGAAATAAAGAATGCCTATGATCAATAGTAAGCATACCAAGCCCATGCAGGCTAATGATTGCAACATCAAAAGGGCTTTTCATATTCCTTTGGTGTTGGCTGCTCCCAGGCCGGTATGAAGCCTGAAAGAAGATGATAAGAGTGAGAGAATAAGAGTGACGACTGATCCAAAAAAAATGCTAGGACAGACATTAATCAATAGCACGCCAATCAATTCATGGCTTTCCCAAAACGATTACATCATTATCCAAAACTCATAGAATGTTGACTCTGTATATATGTATCCTCCCTTCCAACGAAAACTTTAGTGGTTGACAAGTAGAGATACCCATTACCAAATCCTTTCAAATCGTGTTCTCTAATTTTCTTCTTCTATCACAATCATAGAACGTTAAAAACCATGCATTGGCAGTCCCTATCTTAAAACACAGACCAGTATTCAATTGTAGAGAATGCCCATATTGCACCCCCCCTTGGGAATTCATAGATATGGGAAGATCAAGAAAAGGAAAATGAAGATTATTGAAATGTGAGAGAGACAAATAGTGGTGACGTGTAAACTTCAGATCCAAAAGGAACTATGGCCGGCCACATTATTTACTTATCAATTGATAATGCCGCAACCTTTATATATAGCAACTCGATCAAATGATAGTCATAATTGATAGTCATTGCATGCAAATACGAGTTAATCAAAGTATGCCTTGACATAAAGAGATGGAAGGCGAACCACAAACTCTAGAGCTAATGTAAGACAAACAAGGAGTTAAGATCTTGCATACTTAATGGTATCTCTCCCAGGGACATATATATTGAGTCATCATCACCAAAATTCCCCTGAAAAAATAACAAAAGAAAGCGAGTTATTCATGAACCACACAAGGAAAATTGCATTTGCGTGGCTACCTAGAAGTGACAAAACAATAAATAAACATAAGAAGATGAATATCAACTGTATTGCCATAGGATTAGGCATTCCAAGACAGCGGGATAAGGATCAAAATTTAATAGTGTTAGTGCCCACCAAACTCCAGAAAAAATAATGTCAAAATGATAATGGTACCTCAGCATTATGAAGGCTCATCTCATTCTGCAATGGAGTAATGTCCTCTGGTACTGAACTACAATTTGAGAAACTGGTTAGGAACTCTGAGATCATAAGACCATCGTAGTTGTCTGGAACATCAGTAATGCCACCAGCATTCTGTGGATGGCCAGTAAACCCATCTGTGCTGGCAAAGGCAGTATCCATCCTGAACATTGAGAAAAAGAGGTCAACTAGAAAAGTGCGAGATGAAGAAGAAGCATCCAAAAATATAGAGACTAGCATAATCTAGTAACACAGTATCTCTACATCAGAAGTATGAAAAAAGAAACAATAAAATGTAAAAATTAGTGAAGATTATGCTAAAGTTATTTATGTATAGCAGAACTATTAAATAAACAGCATAATGTAGTGGTAACCATCAATATATGAGAATAATAATGTAATTTTATTATTTTTGATTGATAAGCAATAGAAACATTAAACGTAAAGAGAAAGGCAAACTGATGGAAGAAACATACTTTCTCTGCGTATTTTCGAAGTCCTTGTTCTCTATAGTGGAATCATTCTCTAAATCAATTACTTCAATCTCCGCACCATCACCCACACGCCTAGAATATTCACCAGCAATGTTGGAGTTACTTATTAATAAGCCAACATCAACTGGAGTTGCTGCATGATTGATTGTTGAAAGAGATGGATACAAAGGAATTGAATCACTACAATGGGTATCATTTCCATCAGTAGATTCCATAAGGTTAAGGTCACAAATCTTAAATGAACCTGGAAAAAGCTGCTTCTCTTGAGCAAACTGAACACATGGTTCACTATCAGCCCTGGAAAATTGACAACTATTAACCAAGCCTTCTTGAGTAACAGCCGTAATCACTGGGTGATCTTGTGAAGTCCCTGCTTTTGTTGAACTAGCCCTATTCTCACTTGAATCAGAAAAAAGTAAGTGCCCTTCAGTCTCAGTGACTAGGGGTGGAAGCCATTCCCTTGGCTTTTTGATTGGCTCCTTACAATCATTATCTTCTGCAGCCCGTTTCTCACCTCTCTCCCCAACTGAATTAGACATTCCAAAGCTTGATACTTGTTCATATTCCTGCATAAAAGCTCTATCTGAAAAAGATTCATTCCTGAAACCTTTCCCTTGTGTTACACCATAAGCAGAGTGTAGTTCTCCAACAACCCCAGCAGAGTGGACAGGCACCACATTGGAGTGTGGAGATTTTGAATCATCAACTGAATTTTTCAGAACGTCATCCTTGGAGTCATCAAGACTACTATCTTGGACTAAAACATCAGATCCATTACTATTCTGAAAATCAGAAGCATCTCCATCCTCTTTATTTGGAATCTGCTCGGCCTTTGAGGCTCTAAATGTCAATGCAGATCGTGTTTTTGTTGGCACATTGATAAATTTACAGAGTGCAAGTAAATCAAGATCATTCTTGACAGAGGGATTAATATCCACACTAGAATGCTGGATAGGCAAGTCTGGCAGATTTTGTCTCTCATTTTCATAACTGTATTCGTTACCATTCAGCTCCCCATTCTCTAAATTCATGTTTTCCAAATCCTCAGATGCCTTGGAAGATTCAGCATCCAGCTCATCCTTACTCTTGCTAGAAGAAGTTGCATGGGAATCCAGTTCAACTGGGTAGTTGTACTTCTCCAGCCCTAATCCTCTCTTAGCTGGTTCTTCACCTTCAGGTGCCCTGTTCTGACCAGACTTTTTCACTGCATCAGCAGAAGCTTTCCCAACTTGCTGTTCTTCATAATGTCCGGAAACAACATCTTCCCCATCCATATCAGGAGACACCCTGCTTCTATCAGACCATGATCCACTCTTTCCATACTCTCTCCCCCACTCTGAGCTATAACTCCTATAGTAATCTCCTCTCCTCCTTCCCTTGATGTGATTCCTTGAATTTAAGTCATCGGAATATCTTCTCTTAGCAGACCCCACTTCAGATGCAGTGGTCCCCAGACGGGAATGAGCAGAAGTTCGCACTCCCTGCGTTGGATCTTCTTGTTGCCTAAAGTCCTGATAATCACCAACATGCTTTTTGAAACTACCATTCTGCCATTTACCAGAAATTGCACTAGGAGGTAGTAATCCCTTTGAAACTAAATACTCAGCTGCAAGCCTACCAGCTTCCATCAAAATGTCACCCCTGTGGACTGGTGGTTGAGGGGGTTGCTGAAAATATTTGGGTTGGCCCTGACCACGGCCAAAGCTACGATTATTGAAGCTTCTGTTTTCAGAACTGTAAAAGCCATGGCCTCTAGTAGAAGTATCAGGGGACGTCCTGGAGGCTCCCCATCCCATCCCCATGGAAGTAGAGCGGTATCCATTTCCTGGACTTCGATGCCTGGCATGCATCCTCCTTTGCCTATTTGAAAGACTGTTGCAAATTAATATCTATCCCCCTAGTTATAATTGGGAAAAGAGTCCAAAAGGGAAATCTACTATTAAACAGAAGCAGCAAGAGATTAAATTGTACACCTAAGAATCAATTAGCTAAGGAAAGCTGCACATCAAGAAGATGGAGCACGGTAATGACAAAACTTTCGAAAGGGAATAACCAAAAACAACAAACAAAGGGGTTGAGTACCAAAGGCATCTATAGTCAGGCGTCAAGGATCAAAGCACGTGGTAATCAGATGATAAAACAAGCATACAGCACACAGTAATTCAATAGTATAGAGTGAAAAAGTGCCATATAATACATATAACAAATTGAGAGAGAGAGAGAGAGAGAGATCAGAGGGGAAATGATACTGGGGCGTAAAATATCTAACCCTTTGCGTGTTTAGCTGAGGTTGTGGCTGAAGCTGGGAACTAACCTTCGTTTCCACTTCGGAAGTGAGTCCTGTGACTCGGTCTTTGTTTCGTAAAAATTAATTAAGAAAAAGTGAGTGAGATGAGATTATATTACTCCTAGGGTTAGAAAGATCCGCCTATTGCTGCAAATGAAGCCCTCAACCACCAAACCAGACCAACCCAACCCAACCGAGGCACATCTTCTCTCTTTTCTTCAGTAATACAATTATCATCAAATCAAACAATATACTCTCATCTGTAATTTGAAACCAAACAAGAAACAAGGTAAAAGAGAAAGAGTTTGGTGCTTTATGTATCAACAATCAGAGAGGAAACCATGGAATTGTAAGGAATTAAGTAACTCTTTCTCGTCATCAAAATATTTCCCCCGTGATCCTCGTCTCGTCGCCGTCATCCACCTCGATGGGTTTGGCTCTCGTATTTACTTTTAATTGTCATTTGTCATGTTTTTTTTTCATACGGCCTGGCTGGGGCTTTGGGATAACGAATAAGAAAAAGGAGAAGAGGCAGTTTTAGGAATTAGGAGAACCAGGAAACGTGGAACGAGTTATTACATGACATCCCAAATTCCACATCCCAATGTTTAACATCTTTATTTTTCATTTCCTTCTTTCTTTTTACTTTTATATAATAGGGATATGCGAAAACTAGGAATGACAATGGGGCGGGTTTGGGGCGGATTATGCGATCTCTGCCTCCATCCCTATTTATAATTTCGTTCCCCATCTTCATCGGGTTTTTTTTTTCAACCTCCATCCCCATCTCCATCGGGGAATAACATCCCTATACCCGACCCATTTCTCCATTGGGGATGTTATTAGCTTAAAAAATATTATTTTATATATAATATATTTATATTGCTACGCTTGAAATGAAGAAAGAACTGCAATTTTTAAAAAATATTATAATGTATAACACAAACATA
>JAOSBK010000005.1:21782666-21810025 GCA_027568895.1 Erythroxylum shatona | reverse complement strand
TAAGATAATTAATTTGGTATAATAAAATTAATAATAAAAATAATAATATTAATAGTATTAAAAATAGTAAGTAAAAAATTTATAACAATAATTAATATTATTATTATTATTAACAATAAATAATAATAATAATAATAATAAAAAATTAATAATAATAAGAATAATTTATTAAAAATTAATAATAATAATAATAAAATTAATAAAAATAAAATTAATAAGAATAAGAATAACTTAATAATAATAATAATAATAATAATAAGTTTATTAGAAATCTCAACCAAACAGGTTTTTATTTTTAGTTTTTATATTACAAATCTCAACCAAACAGGTTTTTGTTTTTTTTAGGAAAAAAACAGAAACCAAAAATAGAAAACAGAAACCAAAAATAACAACAGAAAAATAAAAGTGAAACCAAACGGTCCTAGATTATTGTCCCCGTCATATAAGAATGAAAATGAATTGGGGAAGGTGAGTTCGTGGAATCATCTAAAATATATGTAGTAATATTTTTTATTAAATTATATATTAGTGATGCGTGCTATTATTTTTATTATAATTTATAAATATATTCAAAATAAGAAATTGACTAACTATTATAGCAAATTGTCTTAGCTCATATATTATGATAATACATTTTCTTCGTAAACTGCCTTTTTCAAATTTGATGATTCTTCTTTTCAATCCAAATATCAATATAGTTAATACAATAAATAGTATCAATAAGATTATATGTTATCTTCTTACTATGCATCTTAAATTCTTAAATAAAAAATTATGAAGTCGATAAGAAAAGTAAATTAATAAAAATTAAATTAATCAATAAAATGCATATTCTTCATCTTATGTGAAATTAATAAAAAAATTAATTAAATTAATACAATATATTTTCTTCATCCCATACTATAAGTAATGTATATAAGTGCGTAATGTATTTAATATTTCAAACAATTTCAATTTTTTGTATGAATACACTAAAAAAGGCTTAAATAATTTTCACATCTTGATGCAAAAAAAATTTGTTTGAGTAATTTAATAGCAAGTTTTGTTAATATTGGAATACTTTTACTGAATAATCGCCGCCACTTATCTATATTTTAATAGTTATAAGAAATAAAAAATATTATAAATAAGTAAATAATAAACTAAAATTATAAAAACTTACTAATTTCATTTTTCATCATAAGTTCTTTCTATAAATGATCTAGTATAACTCCTTAAACCTTTTCAATATAATTTAATTTCATTTATTATCCTTGATTGTCTTTTAATTGATAAATGATTTTGCATTCAATTACATCAAATAAATCACCCATAATATTATTTCTACATATGTCTCCATTAAATAAACAATAAGGATTCAGAGAATAAGCTGCTAAGTATATCTATCGAGTAAGAAGCTCAATCCATTATTGGTCAAGACTATATATGTACAAGGCTTATACAATTTGTCATTCTCTTTAAAGTAATTCATAACTCTTTTGTGAAATGTATCCACACAACTAGAACTATAATTTTTCAATCTTAACACATTTATAGAGACTTACACAATCGTATAGGTTCTTAGTTGCTTCAAATCTTTGTTCCATGCCATGATTTCATCTTAATTCTTCCCCTTTAAATCCAAGAAGGCAACCTACAAATGCACTCGGAGAGAATTGAGTACCAAATCTATAACAAAACTATAGAATATTAAACAAAACATGTTAAATATGGGTGTATAATTATAGTCAAATAAACATCTAACATTTCCATATGTGTAATAGCATCTACAATAATACTCTCCAAAATTTTTAATCCTATCAACTCCTCATAGTTTCCCTCCTTAAAAATTACTATCTTATAAACTTTGCGTTAAGCATAGAGTGAGGGATTCGATTGATAAGTTCCCAAAATGGAGTCTTCTTATAATAAATTATTTAAGCTTATCCTCAGAAGGGATAAAAATGCCCAGAAGGTATTTAGATAGCTCTATATGATTGATATATTTTTCTTTATGGCCTTATTTGGCAATCAACGGATTGCATTAGTTGTTAACTAATTCTTTTAGCAATTAACTGATAGTGGATTATATCAGCTGATTTGATCAGTAGATAACATCAGTTATTTATTTACAGATATTTAGTAAAATTAGTTGTTCATGTGTAAAATAACTTATGAAGGCATGACTTAATAAAAAGGATTTATAAGGAAATAAGTATTATATCTTAGTATTTCTTTGAATATTCTCATAATAATTTAGATTTTAGATATTTAATTTCACAAAAATTAAGTTTATAAATCTAATAAAAACATATAATAATAATAATAATTATTATTATTATTATTATTACTACTACAACTACTTTCTTTCTCTATATTAATCAAGTTGAACTTCATTTTTTAATATACTAACTTATTAATCAAGTTAAAGTTTAAGGTATTAGTGTTTGGTGAAGGGAAAGTAATAATAAAATATTACAGCTTGAGTAATTTGTAGTAACTTTCGGGTATAATCATCTTCTCTTCCCTTAATTTCTCAAAAACTAGAGCAAAACACTCTTAATATGAGGCATTTTTTAAAACAACATGTTGGGTTCAATCCACTAACCCAATCAGTAGATTATTAAACATGATTATTAGCGGTTTGACATGGTCAAACAACCAAATACCTCTTAATCTACCAAGCATAGTTGACCAGTCATTTACCAAATAAGGCCTATATGTTATATCAATATTGAATTAACCACAAGTGTACAATGTAGTTGTAGCTAACACAGCCAAGTATGGGTCGATCTCACAAAAACAATAGTTACTACTAATTACCTTTCTCGTATTATCTAGCCTATGAATTGGATGTTTGGTTTTTAATTAAAAATAAAACTTAAATAATTAAAATAAAATAGGAAACAATAATGAACGCAAAAGACAAAAAAATTACTTCAAAAACTCAATATCAAATGTTACTTTCTAGGTGATGAATCCCCTTAAAAACCATTAAATAATTAAAATTTTATCATGCAAGTATTTTTTTGACTATTAGACCATGAAAATTCCTATCTTATGTTAATAACTCTCTCTCAAATACTACCTAATCAATATATTGATTAATTGAAATCTTTCTAGTTAAAATTCCTAGGATTGCATTATTGATTCATAAATTCTACTGTTAGGTTTGACCTTAATCTGCAGCATTGATGTTGACCTTTGTTTAGGTTGTAATCCACTTCTTTCAATTATGGTAGATCTATTTATACAAAAGATTTTTTTTTATTCTTACTGATATGAGATCAAATCATGCACTAATATGCCAGATCAATGAGAATATGCTTAAAACAAATAATTGAATCACAACAAATCAATCAAAATTATTGCTTTGAATAAAATATTAAGGCATATTGTTATCACAAACTAAGGTTTATCACACCTAGATACCAAAAAGTGTTTAATTACTCATAATAGAAAATGAAATCAAATATAAACATTCAGAAAAACTAGTAGAAAATAAAAAGTTAATAATTCTAAATCTCCCTTTCTATCTATTGAATCTTCTTGCAAGTCAAATTGATTTAGCCTTTTGTCAGATCTCTTTTGATGTTAAATTCATGTTTTCCTTATCTTTAGATCTTTATCATCGCCCCTTTGAGTTTTTCACGTCTGAAATCTAATGTAAAAGCTGGCCCTCCTTAATTTGCTTATGTTCCCGTCCTTTAATGGTAAAATTTAGGGTTATTGTGACATACACAACCACTTACAAGCCGTGTAAGAGACTGTGTATATTCAAAAAAACTTCAGAATTTGCAATCTATATGGGAATTCATGGAAAATCCAGCTCTCCTTAAATTGCTTCCACTCACATCTTTTATAATAAAATTTAGGATTTCTAGGACATATATCGCTTGATACACAAGTGTGTGAGAGATCCTGTATATTCAAAAACTCCAAAATTCATGATTTACACTGGCTCTGAGACTTACACCGATACAGACACTATTTTGTATCTCTAATTTGGTTCAAAACTTTGTTTTATGCCACATTTTCATCTGACTTCTTCTCCTTTTGGTCCTTAAAGGAAATTATAACCTATAAATGCACTTGGAGAGAATTAAGTATCAAATATACAATAAAACTATAAAATACAAAGAAAAATACATTAGATATAGGCGTATAATTATAGTCAAACATGCATTTATAACTATACTTATGCAAAATCTAGAAAATCTTATTCTTTTTTCTTTGTTGTATTTTCCTCCATACATATCAGTTTTCCAAATTAGTTAGCTAGCATGCTTAATACCATAGTTTTCTAATATTTTAAGGCTACATTATAAAAATAACCTATATTGGAATCTTATCTTGCTCTATTTTCTTAAAGTTAATGCCTAGTTTCTAACTTTCCATGAATGAGGGAAGTTGTAGAAGTGCCATTGTCCATCCTCAACTACTTTGGTTGCTTTTCCATAGGAAGAAAACAGTGAAGAGAATTAGATTCTCCTTTGATAGGAGAACTTCCTATAATCCTTTTCACTTTCATTGCTTATGTTCCTAAGCTAAAACCATTGGAAATGTAGGTCTATATCCCATAAAGTGGCCGATTAACATGGCTTCCCAACTATGAGCTCCCTCTTTGATCATCTCCACATTTGGTGTAACTATAGAGCATCCTTCTTTATCTTTGGGTAAATAATAGTGTAAGAGTTGAGAAGTTTATTCACCTCATCTTGTCTCCTGTTCATGCATAAGGGTTGAAATTGTGTGCTTAGCTTTAGTTTTGCACCAGTAAAGGGGGTTAAGGATAAAGAGGTAAGGAAGGGTGGGCAAGTCATTACATAAGTGTCTTTTTGTTTAGCTTTGGATGAGTTGTTTGACATGACTTTATAAGGAAATGGTTTAATTTTTGAAGCGGATGAGACTTATCAACTAGTATCCAAAAAAGCACATAAAGTAAAGCTAACAGGGGTTTTATAACTTAATGGACTAAAATGCCCTATTTTGGGCTTCAAGACAGTCTTAAAGAGAGAAAAGTACAAGGAGAAGCAGGTTTTATTATTGCACATCAATCAAAGCAAGGTGAACCAAATAAATAAGGTAGGGATGGAGGGGTAGAGGATTAGAAGTGAGAATGAGGAGCTAGGACATAGATCAAAAGGTGAGGGTGGAGGAGGCAACTTAGAGGGCAACATGTTAGAGAGAGAAAAGAAAACATTTTAGAGAGAAACATTCTTGATAGAAGTGGTTTAAAGTCTATTTAAAAAGGCTTTTTAGTGGTGAATGTGATGCTTAGATAAGTGAGGGGAGGTTTAGTGACGTTGATCCGTAAAATGCAAGCTAATTTCGAACTGAAAGCTTTTACTTACTATATATCTTGTTTTTTTGAATAGTTGAAAAGAAAAAGGGATTCATCGCTTTCATTAATTAACACACTTAATAAGTATCTCCCAATCCTAAATCTAACATACTTCAAGATATAAATTTGAAAGCATTTGGAAAGATGATCACTTACATGATTATGTTGTGTTAAATGATTGTGTGGTGTGTTAGTTTCAAAGAAATAAGAAAAAGATTTGTACTTATAAATGTTTACCTATTACCATCTGTCACATAATTTACAATCACTGAATACAGAAAGATATTCATCAAGTGAATTAATAGAAAATATGAAAATTTTTGCTCAATTTATATGTTTCTGCTTCTAATTTTGCAACTACCAAATTGCAATGAGTTAGGAATATAGAGCATTTTTGTCTTAAATATTTCCAAGAAATAAGTCTAACCCAATACCAAATAACTTATTATGAACAACATTTTACTTAGGTAGATGAGAGGAACTTTCTAATTAAGCACTTGAGCCTTAAAAAGGAACTTTTTGGGCCTTTGGTCTTTATATGACATCCGTCAAGTGACATTTAAATCTATTAACATAGGGGCTTTTCCTTTTAATAGTCAACACTAGATCATGGGAGAGGTATTGAAATTTAATTAGGCTTTTGAACCTTTAGAAAAGTGGTAAAAGCTTCTCTTTTATTACGAGCTTTAGAAAAACCCTTGGAATAAATTTTGTAGATATCGTCCATCCTAAAGCTAGAAGTAGAGAACCTAGATTGCATTACAATGGGAGCCACCAAATTTTTAGTTTGACCCAAATCTAGATTAAGGTTAGGCTTTAGTTAGCCCTCTATAGCGACAAGTGCTTTCCACCTTTTATTTCTCGAGTGAACAACCATCTACTCACCAAAGCCCCACCTATTGAAAATTATATGATTAGCCTTATCATATGTATATTAAGTAAAGAGTTAAGTGAGTTAACTATAGCCTGACTTATGTCATCCGTCTCATCACTTTCATTGACTCTAATGTTAACACTATTCCAACTTCCTAAATGGTTTGTTCTCGAATTTACTTTTTTCAAAAATGAGAGGAACTTTATTCATTTATTCTTGGAATTATTCCATATTCATCAATTTAATAATCCTAGTCCCATCCCTTATTTAAGTAACTATATCTAAGTTGTTTCTAGTCGGTCCTTTTATTAATAAGTTCTATCCCCTATACCTAAACCAAACTACATATGAGTAATTCAGCCAAGCAATAAAAACAAGTAGAAGTAAGTAGCCCTCTGTGTCACTCTCTCTTAATCTCTATTATTGGATGATTCAAGTAGACTTTATAAGCTCCTCAAAGATTATAATAGACACTAATAATACATAAAATAATAGTTTTAAAAACTACCTAAACATCTTTTGAAACCATTGCACTCCTATACTTCTACTGTTATTACTATCAAGATCTCTGGTCAAGAATATAACAGTTAATGAATGAGTATTGTGGAGAAAGTAATTAGAACTATGTTCTAGAACGGGCTTATAGTATGGCTAGAAGTTTGAAGCAAGATGGTGGAATCTTCAAAAACTACCTCTACCTATTATAGCTACACCATATAGAGATAAAGAAATTATATAATTGAACTACATTGTATAATGGATAGAGATTTATGTAAGATAAGAGAAATCTTGATGGAATATAAAACATATGAGGGAGCAAGAAGAAATATAAGAAATAATTAGAATATATTGTAATTTATTTTTCTTACTCTTATAATAGGAGGTATTGTTAGCTCTTGGTATGTACACTATCATTGAAGTGTTGTAAATGTTTACCTTTAGTTAGTAATAAATTATTTTATTTTCAAAAAAATAGTTTGAAAAGATACAAACCCACAATAATAAAAATCATAAAAGCAATTATATCAAAAATGATTATATGCACTATATATGTACACTCCATTTCCATCGAACTTTCTCTTTAGAACTGCTTTTTATTCTTACTAGGTATTGTTTCCTTCCTCTCCTTCATCTTTCAAATTAAATTAGAAGCCTTATATATGTATATTCCCCTATACTTCAATTGGTCCTACCTTTTTGATAGTTTGAAAGAGCTTATCTGAGTTATAGAAAAGGCCTCAACAATTGGACGTTCTCTCAAATCTCTACATGAACTAAATGTATATATTTATACACATTAACTAAAGTCTTATAGAAGCTAACATCATAATCTATCTTTTTTTATTTCTTTTTTTGGGATGGATAAGGATATACTAAAAGGATCCAAGCTCCATTTATTGAGAAGATAATCAATCCCACAATCCCCAATTCTTCTCCAACAATCCCACTATTTCTTAACCTAAAAACTTCAATCACAACCCAACAGACTCAGTGCCTTTAAAGTATATTTGTAAACTAGAATAAAAATAATTCACAAATGTTAAAATAACAAACCAAAGAAAAAAGATAAAAATGAAAATAAAAAAGATGAAAGTCTGGAAACAAAAATATCCTTAATCCTTGCTTCGATGAAAGTCTAAAAAGAAAAATATCCCTAATCCTTGTGCCTTCTTTATTTTTTCGTCTAGGATTTAGCTTCACTCACTACAACCATGAAATAAAACAAAAATAAATAAGGAGGGTTAACCTGTGATCTATTGGCATAAGGAATCAAAACAATAATATATTATAAAAAAAAACATAAAAAGGGGTTGAAATATACTAGATAACATTAAAGAAACCCAATTTAAATAGGATGCTAGTAGAAAAGATTGAACAAAACCTAGGAGTTACTAAAGAGATTGAAGTTTGATTGTAGATAGAGATTGAAAATGTTTCTAAGTTTAGCAAAAACTAGTTAGTTCACTACTTAAATAGTTGATTTTTATTTATAATAGTTGTAATATCCTAGTTCAATTATTATACTGTGTAATATGTTATACATGCATTTTATAGAGAATGCTTTACTTATGGTGTACTAGAGTAATTTAGGCTTTTAAATGTATTACTAAGGTTTATAATGGAGATCACAGATAGACTAGAGATGACTCTAGACTCGACTAAAAATTTCTCAAAAAATTTCTGAAAACTACAAAAAGCTATAGAATGAGCCCAAATAAGCTTTAGAAAGTCATGAAATGTACTTTAAAGATTTAGGTGATACTTTTGAATGAAATTTGGCAGGCTTCGGTGAATAGTATTTTTAGATGAACAGTGAATCTAGGTGAATAGTATTTTCACTAAAGTAGTGATTTTGGGGACCCAAAAATTTGAAAATTTATGGAATATGTATTAGAGTCTAATAATATTGAAATTGATCAAAAATAAGCCCGATCGGATGAATTTCGGGAGTTCTGAAAGTTTAGGGTTAAAATGCCCTTTTTGAAAAAATAATAGACATTGATGATTTAAACCCACTTAAAATTTTTAAAAGGATTCAATCAATAAATATTGACCCTAATTAGAGTATTTCAAGGTCAATTTGATGATAAGATGGTTGTGAAATATTTTTGGGATTTAATTTGGTTAGTTGGTTAATTAAATGCATTAAAGGGCAATTTGGTCTTTTATATGAAATTAGTGGATTGATGAGTCATTAGAGGTGACTAATGAGAAAATGACATGTGTGTGATGAGTTATTAGTGATGAAAAATAAGGTGACATGACAATCCATTAAATGAGTATAAAAGCAACATTTTGTTTCATTCTTTTAACATAGTTGTTAGAGTGAATGGAGAGCTAATAAGTGTAAATTATATCATATTTTAGGGCATAGTTTGATATGTGTTTCCCCATTTATTCGATCATTTAGTATATGTTTAGGTTAGAATTGTGTTAGTTAGTTATTTATTTATTTATGTTTTAAGTGTTTTATAGGTTAGTACAAGTTTTAAGCTTAAATATTATGTTTTTCAGGTACCTTGATGTGTTTGCTAGTGTTTCAGGGTCAATATCGAAGAATGAAGGAGTTTTGAAAAACATTAGAGCTGAATCAACGACCCACGATCGTGATAGAAGGCTAAGATGTTGGGCACGATCGTGGCCTATGTCGGGCAGACATGCAGACACTTAAGAACTTCAAGTTTTGAGGGATTTTTTAGACCTTTCGGACCCCAGAACACAAGAGGATATAAAAAGAGGATAAAGAGGTAGAGGAAGGGAGCCTTATATTCAGCCACTCTTGGAAACCCTAAGGAGACAGAAAAAGAAAAGAGGGAGAGAAGAAGAAGAGGAAGGAGGAGGAAGAAGATGTGGATCCTAACGTCACTGCTCCCTAAACTAGGTGGTATCCTAACGTCGTTGCCTTCCTGATTTGTCTGACCTAAGTTCCATTTTCTCTTCATTTCCTTTTTCATTTAAATGTACAAAGTTGAGATGGATTATATAGAAATGGATTTTACGTTATTGATAGTATTCTAAACTCTCCTTTGGGATTTTACTTTTAGTTAATGTTGATTTAGTTATTTTTGTATTTATTGGTTTGGGTGTTGTGACTGATTAATGTATTTGCATGTTTTGGTAACAAACTGAGAGGGTGAGCCAGATAAAAATGTTTAGATTGAATTAATGAGAGTTAGGTAATCTAATTGACCACTTAATCAATCTAGTCGATAATTTCATGGAGAGAGATCTTGTGCAAGACTCGATTGTTTATCAGAGAGCCTTAGAGCAAATTAGAATTGTGGGCAATTTGTGAATGAAAGACCGCAAATTCCATAATTTGATTAGGGTTTACAATTTAAGGTTTAATGGTTATAACTCGAGAGAGAGTAATCAACCCTACGATCGTCTAAAACCGACACCTTGTAAACATATAAATGGCTAGATTAGCATTAATAACTGGTAAAATCCCCTCTCTCATTACTTTATTAACTCTCTTGATGAATTTCTATTGTGACCTATGTGACTGCTCAGTTTAATTTTGTTTTGTTGAAATTTCCACTTACAATTCTTGAATCAATTTCTATTTCTTTCCTTTAAGCCTTAAACAACTTAGGATTATGCTAGTACCTTCTTTGTGGGATCGACACCTCCTATATTACAGTCACAACCTATGCACTTGTGGTATTTGAGGGCTTATAAATTTTAAAGCTCGAACGACACGATCAGGTTTTTGGTGCGGTTGTTGAGGAGGTGTAGATTAGTTTAATTCTTCTAGTCTAAAATTTTTCACTATCTTTTATGAAAAAAAGCTAGGCATAAAGTAGACGACATATTAACTTGGATACTACCAGACAACAATGGGGAATCTTAAGAGTTTAATGATAAAAAGAGATGGAAAGAACGATGGTAGAGGAAATACATCATAGAGAGCGACAAACCCTTATGAATGTTATGAGGCCACAACTCAATTGTTGGATCGGAAAAAGAAAGCATGCCATATTTGGAGAAACCGTAGATTTTAAAACTATTTAGAAATCTAAATTGCAGTGGAAGCAATATATCCAATTATCATGCCAATCTATACATGATATGGTATAATGATAATAATAAACATAAACAAGATAGAGATTATTACCGACTCCTTCGCTACAGCTTTAGCTCTTCACTATGTTATCCTCTCCTTTTTCTTATATCCAACCCTAGCTTTAGCCTTGCCTTTGAATCCTTTCCTTTGTCAATCTATCCTCTCCTTGTTGTTGTATCCTCAACCAATTTGATCGACCACTTGTTCTTCTTAGACAACTTGGTTAATAAGATCCTTTGGTAGGAAAGTAGAAGAAATGTTTGGAGGAGACTTTTCTTGGAAGAAAAGAGGAAACAATGAGACTCTTCTCATTCAAGGTTTCGGCCATATATTGGTGAGATGAGAGAGTTGGTCAAAACAATGCAAGAACCCTTTCTTACACACCTCAATTTTAGTTATGCATGAAAAGAAAGAAAGGGGAGAGAATCCAATGCATCATGCCTTTCTTTAATCAAACATAAAGAAGTCATTAAATGAGACACTTCTCATTTGTTTTAAGATGACTATATGAAAAGATCAATCACCGAATATGACATGTCAATTTTGATTTTTTAGAGATGAAAGATGGAAGATGATCCATCGAATACACATCTTTCATATCTAATCAACTGAATGCTAAAGAGGTTACATTACATGCCATCTTTATTTAGTAATTCAATGCTAAATGTGCAGCTGCACATTCAGCCATTAAAAACCCAAAATACACTTCATTTCCTTAAGATTTTTGTTTTAATATAATTAATCTAATTAATTAAATTAAACCAAAGTCTAGCCCATTTCTAAATGTTCATTTGGACTTCTAATTAACCATTAATTAATGCAAGCCCAACATTCAATCATGGGCTTTAAAACCTCCATTTATATTTACTACTTAGCTTGATAAACTTCCTTGAGCCAAGTGGGAAATATTATTGGACTTAGATAATTCAAGCTCCATTAAGCCCAAAATTAATTTAATCTCATTAGGATTAATTATAGATTATTAATTAAATGTCATTCCACTAAAGATAATTAATTGAACTCTTGAATTATGAAATATTATAAGAACATATATTTCAAATAAGATGTCCAATTGTAAATCCTATTACGAACCTTACAATAGCCATCCGCACAATAAAGGGTTAAATTACCATTTTGCTCTCATATTAGTTTTTCCTTCTAGATCTCCTGTTTTACTCTATATGGTGATTAACAAACAAGATCTCATCTTAGTGTTAAGACCTGATGGGTAACTAGTCCATCAAACTACTGGTGCCAAATCACCAATCTCCATAAAACATCTAAAAGTGATGATATCACTATAAACTCTTTATTTGAGTGAATGTTCCCTGATACATGTTTCAATTAATAATTCCAACATGTAAACACTGGATTAATACTCTATAAAAATCCATTCCGATTATATTAAGAATTATAATGAAGTACATATGAGTTCACCACTCATCAAGATTGTGGTCCATAATAAGCAAATGCTAAAATGTATGTTTTAGGATTAAAGTAATGACCTACTTTATTCTTAAAAACATACTTGATTCCAGATTCATTTAATAGTGCTATTATTGATAGTCGACTACTATCATGATATGAAACTCATCATTCCCTTAAAGTAAACTCCTTAATTTATATGGAGATAAATTGCAATACTACAGTTTAAACCATAATCAAGTGACTAACTTGATTATTCAACTGTGAATCCATTATTTTACATTCTTATAATATACATGTTTCCCAAACATCTCTATGTATATGTATTTTACTTACAAAAGAATCTTGGTACCTTATGACTAGATATATAATGCTCATAAAAACTAAACTCTTTTGTTTTATTAATAATAAATATTTTCATTACAAAATTGTAACTGAAGAAGATTAAGTTATATGTAAATACACTTTCTTTCCAGTGCACCATATTTACATAACTTCACTAGTAGACCAACCTAATGTGCACACCCACCAATTCTCAGTGATGGCTCGACTTTTATTCATGGTCAGTCCGGACTACAATTGACAAGAGCGTTATGACCCTAGATGATGACCATGTCGATGTCTAGACCCTAGGTGTGGAATCACCCGCAAGTCCTATAGAAAGGTGTCGATATGGGGACTCAACTTTTATATACCAACATCAAGGGTACGAGGGTATTTTAATCAGTTGTTCCAAGATCACGATTGGCCAATTGTTTTCTCACTAATCGCAAAAAATCATATACAAAATTAAGTACAAAAATCAAGTTAAGGCACCATGCCTTTGTTTATCGGTCCAACCAATAAAATGAAACCTTGCCATGGCTTTAAGCCAAAAGAGAAGACATACACATAGCATGTATGACTCATTTATGCATATGAAAGTTCCAAAACATTATTTCATAAAATAAAAGTCATCTTTTGCACTCCAAGTGTAAAGTTGGTCAAAAATGTAGTTTCAGAAAAATAAGAAGTTGTCCATTGCATTTTAATTGTAGGTTTGTTAAAAGCAATATCGTTTCTCAAAAAATGTAATGAAAACATCAGTTACACTCCAAGTGCAAAGAGTCATTCAAAACAATGTCATTTATTAAACACCTAAGCATATTAGCATCCATTTGAAATTCAATTCTACCATATGTTGCCTAAGTTCAAAATTCACATACAAGTCATCATGCTTGTCTTAGGATGTTCTAATCCTATTTGACAAATATGGTTTTTCCCAACTCACCTCAAAGAAGGTGTACACTCCCTTAACTTCAACAATCCTTAATACGAGCTCCTTGATTCATAGCTCCCTAGCCTTTATACATAAAAAGACATATAATGAAATTACCACTTAAACATAAATTTCATATTTATATACCATCGCATAAGTGTATAAAACACAATATCACTCCCTTTAAGCTATAGGATTCGACCATTAAACTTCTCACATGGTTACTTCCTTACTATTCATATTTAGCTTTTCTTTTGCATTTTCTAAGGCATTTAATGCCTTAAATCCAATATTTACTCATTTCAAAACATAATTAAGCACATCTTTATCCAAGCCCGTTAGGCCATTACTCATCAATCAAAGCAACAATTTAAATTCACTTTAAGTAAACAAGAAAGCATTTTCCAATGCATACCATTACAAAGCCTCAAATCCTAAGCCAAGTTCACTTAAGCATTTTAACAAACCCTAATGTGCATGACTTTCAAGTCATATTTTCAAGACATTATCATAGTAATTCATGCTCCTATCTTAACTCGAAACTCAAAATCCCAATGTAAGGAGAGATGATACAAAATTTACCTAAACTTTTCTTTGGTGATATCTTCAAATCCTTTGAGCATTTCTCAAATATAATGATAGATTTAAGTTCCTTGATCCCAAATTAGCTTAGAACACTTTGATTTAGGTTAGAGAATAAAAAAGAGGGTGGAATTTTAGGGATGGCCGAAACTAGCTTCTTCTTCTCCTTTCTTCTCCTCTCTTTTAATTAAAAGAAGATGTTTTAGGTGTTTAGCAATGGAGTGTACAGTCATTTATAAGAAGGGTCTAGAATTTTGAGTCTTCTTTGATCAAAATACCCCTCGAAACTTTTCCTAAATTTGTAATAAAGCCCAAAATTTGGGAATCACCAAAACTTTTATTTTTATTTTGGTCCTCAAACTTTTGAGAATAATAATTAAGACCCTTAACTTTATAAAATTACATATTGATCGTACAAGAATTAAAAAAGTACATTTAAGTCCTTTAACTTTTAACAATTTGCAAATAAGCCGTTATGTACATCAACTTTTCCAATTAAGCTTTCTAAGTGTTTAATAAGTCTATAAATCATGTCTAATTACCTCTAAGATGTTAGAACATATTTAACTCTGCCATAACGGCTCCATCCAATGGACTCAAGTTTACACATTTAGAAGTTTATATGTCAGAAATCTCCAAGATTTCGCATACCAATAAACTCTAAGTTCATGTAAGGACATATAACATTATATATCACTAGCATATATACTGAAAGGATTCAAATACAATTTTGAACTCATATATAACCATGTATATATCAATATACCGTAGTATCTCCAAGTATATACCAATACAAAAAGGCTTAGAGAGTCTGGCATTACATTTATAGTGAGCACTTGCTTAAATCTTATAGCTTTCATTTTAATTGTCATCATAATTAAGAGAAATTGTATAAATACATCCTTAGATCTTTGATGAGAACTTAGCTCCTTTTACATACCTAATGGATCAATATTCCATAATACATTATTGTATTGAACAATGAGAAGAACTATATTAAGTTGATTAAAGAGCTTATTAATCTAATTAATCATTTCACTAAATGAAAAATGTATTATGACTTATTTAGAAACCATTGTTATATTGGAAACTATCCAATCTTAAAATTGTATTTTTCTAAGTAAAATAGACCTTAATTATGATTAACCTTGAACTCAAATATCATCTCATACATAAAATGATGGATGTCTCTAATACTTCACAAGTATCGGATATCTTAAATGCTAAACACCTTTAGTAAAATTATTTATGTTCTTGGACTTAGAATAGGTAATCAACTTCCAATCTTTCTCTCTAGATCTAATTGCCATAATCAAACTGTTAACTTTTCATATCCAAGAAAAGTTGTTCTTGGACAATTATATTTTCAACATTTGAAAATTATAATCATTGTTCTGTATAAGCAATATGTCTCTACCTACTGTCACATAAGAGGACAATTACACTTCTACTAACTTTCTTATAGATATGATAAATTCACAAACAAACTATTTGAATTTATCATGAAAGTGAATTTTTCAATGTTTGTATCATTATAACTATACATCAAATGTATTATCAAAGGCACTAGTTCCATCTTACTCCCTCTACTTATCTTGAGAACCATTTTCCTATAAGACCATTTTCCTATAAGTTTACATTAAAAAATAATTTATTTAATAGTTCTGTAAGATTATATCCAAACTTTTAGATATTTCATAACCTTTTATTATCCAATTTAGTTCTAAACTTAGTGGATAATACATGCTTCAACTAAGCTTCACATCTTTAAATCATTAACTTTGACTCTTTTGAAATCTTATTATTCCATATCTAATATGAAATCTTTCTAATTGATCTAATTGGAACTATTAAAGGTAAGTCATTATACTAGGCATCACTATAGAAGAAATAAATATTGCATTATACAATATCTTATATTGTATATTCCTCTTTACATAAAATCATACTTTTATGAATTTATTGTGGAGATATTTAATAAAGAATCTCATTCCTTATAGATAACCAAAAAATTTAAAACTAAGCACATCGATCTCATCGAAGTGCTTTAGCATTCTCAAAGCTTGATTTCTACTTAGATTTAAACTATTTGAAAATTTCAAAATATTTAAATTAATATTTCATTTAATGCATATGATTATATCATATAAAGTCATTAGTACTCTAGTGATATACTAGTATCCTCCTTTTATAAATTGTTATTCCATCCAAAACATCATATGTATATATTTAACAATTCAATAACATCATAATTCCTTCACCAAAGGTTGATTTTGTTATTATTCAACTTAACAAGTTTTATGAGTTTCACACAATTCATAATCAAAGGATACATATATCCTTGTATGTAACTTTATGATTCTCATCATGTTGATTTAATCAACATGGCATAAAAGGATAGCCTCTATTATCTAACTTTGTATTCTTGCTACTTATGTTAAATATAAGTCTCTTTTGATCAAAAAACATATAAATTATTTAAAAAAAATTTGATCAGCTACTTTTAGTCAATAATCTATTTCTTATCATGTATTGAACATTATATTAATCTTAAATCTGAATTCAGTATCATATACTCATAAGCATGAATAGAAATATAGTTGATATTTATCATAAAAAACAATGCAATTATTTTTCTTTTAATGACAACTATTATCATATTATATCAAATGCCTTTAATTGTATTCATGTTTATACTTTTAGTAGGCTAAATTGAGTGAAACAAATTTCATCAACGTACTATACCTTTCAACTCTACCTTATGTAGCCTCTTACATGTTATCATCAAAGTTTATGAGATATTAGTCAACTTAAAATGTCAATACATTTTTTCATCCGTATGATTTTAACATATCTCTAAAACTTTAATACCAAATCCTCAACAGGAATTAATAACAATATTACATATTGGACATACAACTTTTCTATAAAATTTTGAGATCTCTTCTCAAATTTTATCTATGTCTAAGAAATTGAATTAACTTATCATCACTATGCTAAACAAGGTAAATTCCACTCATAACAAAATATAAAAGTAAGAAAAGCAAGTAATTGATTATACGTTATAATTACCAAAAATATTAAGACTTCAATCATGTATTTGATTACTCTCACTATCTTATTTGAAATAATAGCCCTCATTTCTATTCAGAAAGATTATTCTAATATTTCTAATGGGCTAGGATCTTATTCAAATTTATTTAATCTTGAGGTTGCTCAATAAACTAACAAAACTTAAATTTGGTAGATAACGACTTTATCAATCACATCTCATATAACTTATGGATCTGTTAGGTGATATCTCTTTTCAAAACATATTTTTATATGTTATAAGCTTACCTCTAAATTCATGTGATCATGAGTTTACTCATTCAAATCACACAAATTTAGTTAAGTAGAATCTACTGTCATAAGACTAAATTTAGTAAAGTACCACTAAACCTTCTCACTTATTATAAATAATTATATGGTGTACATTAGGGACAATATACAACTTTAAGTGTGGGGAAAGGATTAATAATTTTTAATGATTTCTTTAAGCTTACTATAATCATGGTTATACAATTTTATGAACTGATGTCTTGAATTAATTAAAAATTGTCCATCAATACTTTATTTTATTGTTGAATATTAATTTGCATTAGTAGGAAAAAGAATGAGAGTTATAAAAAAATTGCTTTTATAAGTCATATTTTTATCAATCATTGAGATAGTTAAATTGAATGGAAATTGCGAATTATTTACACACATTAACCCATCTTTTTATGAGTTTTTAAGCTTAAGAGTAAAATTTCAAAAATGTTAAAGCTCTTTTGCTTCTTTTATGTGTATTATCATACATAGTGGAATAATTCTAGTATTTGCTTTCATCATACATATTGAGATCATATTTATTACATTAAAAGCATTGAAGTGATAAAGACACTTAGATTCAACAATTTGTTTTGACCTATTTCTTTGATAATTACCTTACCCATAAATTACCCTTTAGGAACAACCAAGTTGAGCCTTAGCCTTTTTTTATTGATCATACCCAATAATTAACCCTTCTCTTATTTTTCTTTGAAGCCTTTTTTATTATTTTGTAACCTAAAGATTATTTACATTATGTGTTTTTCTGAAACTTGAAAATCTTGAAAGGTTCATTATTCCTTTAATTGTGGTATTGAATGCCTAAAATTATGTTTCGATTGAAAAAAAGACAAAAAGGGACATAAGAAAAGTTGTGTATAAGTATATGGTACAAATGGAGTTACAATAAAAGGAACAGTGTACATTTGTAAACAAGTTTCTTGTAATTTCTCTTTAGTAAATTTCCTTCAATTCAACCTTCTTTATTATCACAACCATATCATTCCTAAACCCCATTACAACCTTCATAAAAACATTTTAGTTTTTGTTTCTAGTTATAAATAAGTGGTTGGAGAAGTGATAATATTACAAGCTTATGGTAAGAGTTCTACTATGTATTGATTGAGAGGTAAGAGTTCTACTATGCATTGATTGAGAGTTTTTATATTTTTCACTCCAAATGTTGGGCACCTGTTTTGGAACCCAACTCTTCCTCTGATATCATAAGATGTTGGACCCCGATTTTGGAGTACAACTATCCGGAGCATCCTAAGATGTGTGCAAATTATCTTTTAGGGTTATTTCAAAGAACCCTCATTAACCATCATCCCACAAGGGTGGTGTGCCCACACCAATCAAACATCAAGGACAAACTCATTTCTTCTATTTCAGAACAAATTTTGGAAAACTTCAAACTGGAATTACAATTTGACTTCTTCAGAACATTTGTTCCCTATTGTCTTAAGTTTCTAATGACACCAAAATCATTCAATTTAGTTTAGAAATTTGAAAGTTAGGGTCCAAATATTTTCAGAATGTTATTAAACTGAAATAGTACACTATACCCAATTTCCATCCAGAAATTAAAAGTCTTAGAAATTGAACTAAAATTCAATTCCTTCAGATCATTTGTAGTTCTATGTCTCTAGTTTATTTTGAAATAATTACCAACTCATTCAAAGATCTATAGATCAAGATATCATCAAAAAAATAAAAGTATGTTCTGTAATATATCCAATTCATACTCTTCCTACCAATACCCTTCCTTTGATTCAATCAATCTTTTTCAAATCAATGATAAAGGCTATCAATTTTAATGGAGAGATAGAAAAATGTGTTAGGAATCTATTGTTCTAAGAATCACTTCATTTGGAGGTTGGATGCTGAAGGTATGGCCAAACGAATCAAACATGCATTTGTCCTTAATCATATTGGACCTGTTTCTGGAAAATTAGAGTAATTTTCTCTAGAGATATCAGATTAAGGTCATTCTTAGATGGTTTGAAAGAAGACTTCTAGATATACAACTTTCATGAATAAATGAAGAAAGATTTTGTCACTTAGAGGGTCAAAATTGAACCAAACAAAGGTTAGTTGAAATCAGACAAAGGTCAGACGAAAGGCTTCAGTCTCAGACTGAGTCCGACGAAGGGATTCAGTCTAAGACCTATTTTGGGACGATTGGCATAATTTTCATTAGAGATATTTGTTAAGTCAAAATGACTTTACGATTAATTTTGATGAAAACCAAATAATGTTGAAGCTGACTAAAAGTGAGACGGAAGCAAAAGCAAAATGAGACGGAAGCGAAAGCAAAGTGAGACGGAACGAAAATGAGACGGAAGCAAAAGCAAAGTGAGACGGAAGGAAAATGAGATGGAAGCGAAAATAAGAAGGAAGCAAAAACAAAATGAGACAGAAGTGAAAATGAGATGGAAGGAAAACGAGATGGAAGCAAAAGCAAAGTGAGATGGAAGGAAAATGAGACGGAAGCAAAAGAAAAATGAGACGGAAGAGTAAAAATGAGACGGAAGCGAAAAATGAGACGGAAGCAAAAGAAAAGTGAGACGGAAGGAAAATGAGACGTAAGGAAAAGCAAAATGAGACGAAGCGAAGCCGAAAATGAGACGAAGGAGTCGAAGACAAAGAATCAAATCAGTTTGAGTTAGTTACAGAACTCAACTGAATAATCGTTTTTTTAAAGATCAAGAATCAAGAAGAAAGAAGCAGTTGAAGACGAAGACTATAAATATGAGTCGAAGTCGAAGACTGAAAAAGTTAATGATAGAGTTAATGATGTTGTTAGTGATTTTCAAAAAGCTAAATACTGTATTTGTGTGAAAACACGAGAGTTATATTTTCTGTAACAAAGCTCGCAGTATGTTTCTGTAAAGAAGAAGAATAGCAGAGAGCCTGAAAAGGCTAAGTGAGAAAAAGAATACTTGTTGTACAAGACCTGAAGAGGCTCGGTGAAAAGAATACTTGTACTTTTGTGAAGTATAGTGAAATCTCAGAAGGGATTCTGAGGACTGGACGTAGCCCACTATTTGGAGTGAACCAGTATAAAATTGCTGTGTCGACTTTCATTCTTATCTCTTAGCTCTTGTTTCTATTGCTGATATAAATACTTCATAATATTGTTTATCAATCATTTTGAGAAAGCAATTTTTTTTAAAAAAGGGGATTGTATTAAAAATTTGAATACACAATTCAACCCCCTTTCTTGTGTACTTTGTATATCGTATACTAACGTGTGATTCACTTCAAAGGTGCTTGATAAAATTCCCAATCGAGGTTCTGAAGCAATTGAAGGAGACAAACAGAAGCCTTCATATGCTAGCCTCTTCATAAATAATCAAGAGATGACAAAGGGACTGTAGTTGGAGCATGTTTAGGTGGAAGACGAGGTTATCCTGGAAGCTGAAGATGTAATTGACATTGATCGCACATAGGGATTCTATTTAATTAGCTGCTTGATAGGTAGGTTTCTAGGGCTAAAAGCTATCAAAGGTTAAGTAGCTAAATGGAAAGTGCCATGCAAGATACTACCCCATAACTAGGGCTTATTGGTGTTTCAGTTTGACACTGAAGAATACCACATCATGGTCCTAGCAGGAGGCTCGTATGTTGGGCAAGGAAGGACTTTGTTACTAAACAAGATACAACTTGGGTTTGCTTTTGACTATAGGGAATTCATAGAGGTTCCTATATGGATACAATTGGAAAACGTCCCACTGGATCTGTGGAATGAAAAAGCATTGTCCAAGCTTGGTTCTCGCCTAGGCAGGCGTTTGTGCACAAATGTGATAACTAGCAATAAAACCCAAATAGGATATGCAAGGCTGCTAGTTGAAGTTAATGTTTCCAAAGTACCTGTAACTAGCATTGAAGTGAGATTACCTAGGGGTACAAGATATACCCAAGTAGTTCTATATAAGACATTTTCAAACTATTGTTACTATTGGTCCCCAAATTTTTTTCCTTCAATTAAGCATGATTTAAATGAATTTTGAGGTGTTGATAGATTAACTTTTGGAGTTAATTACTATGTGAAGGTTAGTAGGATTTTATTGTAGGGGTTAATTGAATTAAGGTAGTAAGATTGTATCAAGAGCAAAATTGGCAAGTCACCTAAGAATAAAGACCATAAGGCATATAAGGAAGGGTAAAATGGACATTTTACACTCATTAAGGGCATAATTGAAAAGAAAAGTGTTGTATTACATTTGGAAGATGAAGAAAACATGAGCGAGGGGATGAAGAGAGAAAAATATGAAGAGAAGGAGATAAAAGAAGAGAAAGCTAAGCTAGATTTCATCTTTTCTTAGTTTAAAAAAAAAATTTGAGGTTGTTCAAGAAGAGAAAAAATGAAGAGGAAGAGAAGAACTTTCATTAGAACTAAGAAACTCTTCATTTGGGGAAGATTCAAGGTAAGATCTTATTTAATATTTTGGATTTTTGGAATGATTTTAGTTCAAGAAGCTTAGGAAATGCATGGGTTTAAGCCTTCTAGGATCAATTGTATGAATGTGCATTCTTTAGGTTTTCACTTTGAATTCCTATTTAATTGAATTTTGCTATTGTTGAAGGAAATTAAGAAAGGCAAGAGGAGCAAGAGGAGAGGCATTCTTAAGATAATTTTAAGCAAGGAATTCAAGGTGGGTTTCATGTTTATAATTGAGTAATGAGCCATTAATGTATCTTACAAATAATGGAAATAAATAATTTCAATTACTTCATAAATGTTCATTTATTGCTTTTGACTTATTCAAAGAATTTCCTATATGTCTGGCACATGAATTTTTATTGATGAATTGTGAAATGATGATGGAAATGTATTTTAGAATAGTTCATGTTTATGAAAAATTATGTTTCTGAAATGTGCCTTGATGGCAAGATGTTTATGTTATGAAAATCATGTTTTCAAAATGTGCCATATTGGGCAACACATTTACAAGATGTTAAATGCATGATTATGTAGGTTTATGGCAGTCTGTTATATTATATCAAGTGCACTTTGACTTTATTAAAGGCTTCTCCCGCTTGCCCGCCAGTAGCATGGAGCCCCTTCATGGACTCCCTCATGTTTACGACTATGCAAAACTATTATGTGGAATTATGATAGTACATTCTGTTTACGACTAAATAAGACCATTATGTGGGAATGTGTTAGTGGGTTCTATTTACGGACCTACCCAAACCATTCTGATGTGCTTATGTGTTTATGATATATCGAAAAGTTGATGCATACATGATTTGTGTTATTGTGAATTGGTTGAGAATTTAAGAATTATGCATTTTATGATTCAATAAGAATTTTCTATGACAAATGAAAATTTTTAATGCTTTGGTTATTTCTCCATTATAAACTTGTTACCCACGAGCTTTTAAGCTCACCCCCATTCCTTCCCATCTCTAGGTGATGAGCAAGAGACTGAGTGAGTGAGAGAGTCAAGGCATCGCTCCGAATTCTGCATGTTTTGTATTTTAAGTTAGATTTTGTAAACACAAGGCTATAGTCGCATTTCAAGGATTATTAGTTCATGTAACTTTTGTATTTTGAGATTTTGAGACATTGATGTATTGTGGCTTGATTTGCCCATTAAAGCTTTGTGAAACTCTTCTTTTGATGTTAAGGAAATGTAATTGGGTTACTCATGAGTTTCCAACGATATGGAGGGTGAAATTTTAGATATCGTAGTTGAGAGAATATTTTTACTAAGTGACGAGATTAAGAGTGGAAGGAGTTCCCTCTTGTTTATAATAATCTTTTGGGGTTTGATCATGATTTTCAATCGATATAGAATATGAACTTGTTATATATTGGAAATTTTAGGTCAAGGGGTGGTGAGAAATGTATGTTTGGTATTTGCATTTTTGCATTATTTGATGTTGGGGTTTGGGTTGTGATTCCAAGGGTTTCGCCACAACAAAACCGAAAGGATCGCTGTGGCAAACCTTTCTCGAGAGCAATTCTCACTTAATCCTATAACTTCACTACAGCAAAGTTATGAGGTTCGCCGCGGCGTATTTTTTCTAAGAGTAGAAGGGGAAAGTTCTGGACCTTCGCCGTGATGAAGTCAAAAGTTTGTTGCAGCAAACTTTTCCTGAAGGGTCTCTGCAAAAGTTCTCGTATGTTCGCCACGGCGAACCCACCCCTCAGGACCTAGGGACCCAACATTTGTGGTATTAGAGCATAAAGATGAACCGATGATGGTTAAGGAGATTTCATTGGAATATCCTCACATTCTATGATTTCAGAATTGGACTCCGAAAATGGGTCGAACAATTGTCATTGCAAGAGATTTGGCCACAACCCATTTGATTGTAAAGGGAAGAATAAAAAGAAGTAGATGCAAAACAACAATAACATGGGGAATATAGAAACTATAGAAAAAGAAGATGAGAGGGGTTAAAATCAAGAAGTAAGAATGGGTCCACTAACATAACCAGTAATACAAGAAGGGGGAGATCAAGTGGTAAATCCCACTTAAGGGGTGGAACAACACACACAGAAAAAGGTAGTTGTAAGAGGAATAGTAAGTAGGGGAAATAACCTTGGTGTGCAGGGCCAGAAGGATCATTCTAGGATGGCAACCAATAAACTGAATAAAGAGTCTTGGCAGTTGGTAATGACCAACAAGAGTGTTAGTAAAGGAAAAGAAGCATTGTTACCACTGAATAGAACTGGGGTAGATAACAAAAATGCAAGGCAGAAGGGAAATACTAGAGTGAAAGAAGATATGTGTAGTAATGATAAGTTAACGAGAGTAGGAGGGGGGAGGCCTCCTCCTTCTTCCAATTGAAGATCCTCTTATGCAATGTACAATGCCTAAATAACGCCTCGAGACAGTGCAGTGTGGCCAGCCTTCTTAGGCAACATCAATGCAATTTTTCCTATCTTTTAGAAATAAATCTAGCAAGAGATAGTTTGTAAAGACTGATGAAAACAAGATTTAAAGGCTGGGGATTTTCCCACAACTTTGACCTTATAGATGGAGGTAGAATTTGCATATTATAGAGCACTAATACATGTAACTGTCATATTTTGGAGGTTAGAGAACAACTTATACATATGGAAGTTCAATGCAAAATCACCTAGTTATCCTATACAACCTCTATTGTCTATAAGTTGTATAGTGTTACATGAAGAAGAGAACTATGGCAGAAACACCAAGAAGTAAATGGAGACACAAGGAGACCCTAGATCATTATGGGAGACTTCAACTGTTGTGATGCAACAGAGAGGTTTGGCTACCAACCTCCTTCAGCTTATCTACTGAAGGATTTCATAGATTTCAGAGAGTTGGAGGATGCTCCAAGCCGTGGGGAATTCTATACATGGAATAAAAACCAGCTTTGGTCCAAATTAGACAGAGTACAACTAAATCAATCTTAGAATGATCTAGGAGTTAACTGTGTTGCACATTTCTTGGAAATGAGGGTTGATTTAGACCATTTCCTTATCCTAGTGGAGTTTAACTGAATGGAAACAATAGGAAAAGGCCTTTTAAGTTCTCTAATATGTGGTTGAAGCATCCCTAGATAAATAAAGTGGCGTATAATGGCTGGGAGACAAGAGTAGAAGGCTCAGCCTAGTTTGTTCTGTGTAGGAAGTTGAAAGACTTGAAATGTGAGCTAAAACGACTAAACTCCACGGCTTACAACAACATTTCTGATAAGGCTAAACAGGCACAAGAGAACTATCAATTAGCCTACAGGGCATCTTTAGAAAGACTCGAAGGTGCAGAATTGAGCTTAAAAGTGAAGTTAAAGAGAAAGCAGGTAGTTTTTTTATTAGAGGTCGAAAGGCTCTTCTACCAACAGAAGGCAAAATGCTTGCATCTTTTGGATGCTGATAGAATTAGTAAATATTTCCATTCAGTGGTGAGGAAGAGGGGAAAACAAAACAAAATTTCTTACATTATAAAGGATGATGTGAACCCAACTACTTCAATAGAAGAAGTGGTGAATTGTTGCATGAACTTTTACCAAGGTCTCCCTGGAACTTCCCTACCCATAGATTCGATAGAAGCTAATATCATCACTAATGGACAGACTCTAGATGAGCAACCAAAGGAAGGGTTAGTTGCCTCCATTACGGAAGAAGAGATCAAGAAGGCACTGTTTGATATAGGGGATGAAAAAGCACTTGACCAGATAAATATACATCATCATTTTTTAAACAATAATGGGAAAGAGTAAGGCCGAGTTTAATCGCAGCAGTGTAGGAATTCTTCTCAACAGGAAAACTCCTGAAGCAGATAAACCATTGCTCCCTCACCCTTATACCGAAGAAGAAGACTGTCCTTAAGGTTATGAATTTTAGACCTGTTGCGTGCTTAAGTGTGGCTTATAATGTGATTATAAAAGTTTTGAATGAGAGAATGATTAGGGTTTGATCAGGAATGTAGTTGATCTGGCCCAAGAAACTTTCATACCTAGAAAAGGTATTCTGGATAATGTGTTCCTTGCTTAGGAATTAGTAAGGGGTTACATAAGAAAACGAATCTCACCTAGGTTTATGATCAAGATAGACATCATCAAAGCCTATAACACGGTGGAGTTGAGCTTCCTTCAAAATATGATGAGATGCTTGGAGTTTCCGTCTAAATTTACTACTTGGGTTATGGAATGCATGCAATCTGCTTTTTAATCAATGTTAGTGAATGGAACTATGCATGGTTGGTTCAAAGGACAAAGGGGACTAAGGTAGGGTGACCCAATGTCACCTACCCTTTTTCTACTTGGGTTGGAATAACTATCTAGATTGCTAAAGTATAGAACAAACACTACCCATTTTCACTTCCATCTGAAATGCAAACAATTAGGTATAACTCATTTTTCGTTTGCGGATGACTTAATGTTGTTTTCAAGAAGGAACCAAGCCTCTATAGGCATCTTAATGGGGGTGTTACATGAATTCGAGAAGGTTGCTGGGTTGAAAGTGAGTGTGTAGAAGTCCATTATCTATATAGCAGGAGTGGATGGGTATGAGAAGGTACTTTTAAGACAGATGGCGGATTACCCATTAGGAGACTTTTTTGTTCGTTACTTGGGAGTACCCTTAGTTCCAATGAAAGTCTCTGTAGCTCAGTTCTTAGAGTTAATTCAGTTAATTAAGACTTTTTTGAATGCTTGGAAGGGGAGATCACTATCCTTTACGGGAAGAATTGAGCTATGTTATCCAAGGTATGTTAGCTTTTTAGTTATAGGCATTCCCTACTCCCAAAGCAATCTTAGATAGGATAATTACCAGCTGAAGGTTGTTCTTATAGGGAGGGAGACACTACAGAGTGGCTTGGGACACTATATGTACATCGAAAAGAGAAGAAGGGTTGGGGTTGAAAAATTGTAAGAAGTGGAATAATGCATTGCTAGCAAAAGTTCTTTGGAATATACATGTCAAAGAAGATTCACTATGGGTGAGGTGGATACATGCAGAATACCTCAGAGGAACATCAATTTGGGATTGGACTCCCCATAAATGCGATTCACCTTTGTTGAAGAAGTTAGCTTGGATTCGGGATCAAATAGTGGACAAATTGGGAGGCCAAAGTGAGGTTGTCCTTGGTATGTAGAATTTGTGTGTGAATGGCATGCTTTCTTCACAGAAGATTTATGACCTCTTACGGCCGGAGAACACAAGTAAACCTTGGATGACTTTCATATAGAGGAATGATATACCCCCTAAATTCTCATTCATTACTTGGCTCAGCCTTAGAAGTAGACTGCCAACAAAAGACAATTTACAATTCCTGGAGATTGAAAAAACATATGCTCTGTGATCGCGGCTCTGTCGATTCGACCTTAAGATCGATCCTTGGAAACCGGTCAAAAATAATTAATTCCAAGATTGCAGTATAGGTTGCAACCTCGAGTCGTCTCACTTAATCGGAACCTAATGAAATGGACCTAAGCTAGCCTATACGTCATGAAATGCAAGTGAAATTAGCAAAGAAAGGGGGTTTTGATTTTT
>JAOSBK010000005.1:21764096-21775799 GCA_027568895.1 Erythroxylum shatona | reverse complement strand
CTCTCCTAGAAACTACTAATCATGGGTTAAAAATTAACCTGAGTTTTTCCTTAGGTTTTGTTTAATCAAGATACGATTGTTAATTAAATCGAACCACCAAACAACTTAGGATACAATCTCTAGATTTAATTAGGTAGTAGCATTAAGAATTAGGAAAACCGATTAATCAAGGCAACAACTACATACGATGCGTCATTTAACCTAAGTCATGTTATCCCTAATGATTACGAATCATTAGTCGCTACACATGAATTTCAACATAACAATTACAGATTATATCAAAATTCTAGCAATTGGTTTGAAATTAACGATTCAATGAACGCATTAAAATCATCAACTCACAATACCCAATGGGTTCATGCACAAATAACTTAATAATAATAAAAATTTGATTATCCATACACAATACCCAAATCAATTAAAATAGGATAACACAATTAATTCCTAATGAGAGAAAGAAACAACAAAATAATAAAAAATTACTTAACCTAACTCATCAGCGTCGAGGTCACCTCTGAACTAGGGTCAAGATGTTTAGCCCTTCATAGGTATTTTCTAAAAAATTGCTTCAACCCCCATCTTAATCCCTAGCTAAAAACCCCTTCATTGTCGCAACACCAAGCCTCTCATTGTTTACTATAGCTCTCCACTGTATCGATGATTTGATTAATAAATGTCTGCATTATTGCTCTTTGCCTCTACGGTGCTTTCACGCTAGCCTCTCTGCTCATTGCTCCTTGTCAAATGCAGACCCCAAGCTGCAACCCAGTCAAGCCGTAGCCCAGCCAAGCTACCAGCCGCAGCACACCAGCCCCTGCGCGCCTCACGCCCATGCCTGCTCTTCTTGTGGTTGCTCCTTTCTACTGTTGAATTATGATGTGACAAATAAATGTTACTATCTCCTTTAAAACCCTCAGTGCCCTTCCTTGTGCGTTTTTTTAGCAAAATGCATCAACGCCCCTGGAGCTCCTTGTGTGTCGTCATTCCTCTTGCTAGGTGATGTGGCTTTTAATTTCCTCTCCACTGAAGCTCATTTATTCCTCTTCACTGTGCTTATGATGTGACCAATAAGGTTCACAATCACTTAAAACCTCCTTAATTCCTTGCTGCTCACCTCTTGTGCTTCAAACGCTGCGTTTAACTCCTTGCTGCCCTTTACTGCTTCTTTGAGCGCTGCATTTAATGTAGCTGTCTGCGTTGCATTTAGTGCAGATTTTCTACCTTCATCGCCCACGTATGCAACATTCCTTGCACTGTTGTTTTAGCCATGGCTTCAAAGCTTGTTCCATTTTTCTTGTCTTTTATTTATTTTTTATTTTTTCTTCTTCCTTCGTAAAGACAAGCAAAAATAAATATTCAAAAAATAACCCATACGTGGTACTTTCAACTCACTTTAATTTCTTTGCTTCCAAATTGTACCTAAAATCAAATATGAAGTGAAGTGAATATCTTAAGCCTTTTTGTATCATTAATCACTAAGTGTAAATAATTAAATATATCAACAATTAAACACATATCATTACCGTTTTATCCTTATATTGGTTTTTCCTTCTAGATCTCCCGTTTATTCTATATGGTGATTAACACACAATATCTCATCTTGGTGTTAAGACTTGATGGGTAGGTAGTCTATCAAACTAATAGCGCCAGTTTAATCACCAATCTCCATAAAACATCTAGAAATGATAATATCACTATAAACTATTTATTTGAGTGAATGTTCCCTGATACATGTTTTAATTAATAATTCTAACATGCAGACACTAGATTGATACTTTGTAAAAAATCATTCTAATCATATCAAGAATTATAATGAAACATTTATGAGTTTACCACTCATCAAGATTATGCTCTATAATAAGCAAATGCTCAAGTGTATGTTTAAAGATTAAAGTAATGACCTACTTTATTCTGTAAAACACATGTGATTTCATATTCATTTAATAATGCCATTATCGATAGTCAACTACTATCGTGATATGAAACTCATCATTCTCTCGAAGTAAACTCATTCACTTACATGGAGATAAATCGTAACACTACAGTCTAAACCATAATTAAGCGACCAACTTGATTATTCAATAGTGAATCAATTAATTTGGATTTTAATAATATACATATTTCCCATACATCTCAATGTATATGTATATTTTTTACAAAAGAATCTTGGCACCTTATGACTAGTTATATAATGCTTATACATATAAAACCAAACTCTTTTGTTTTATTATTAATAATAAAAAATTTTATTACAAAACTGTAACTGGAAGAAAATTAAATTATAAGTAAATACACTTTCTTTCCAGGGCACTATATTTACATAACTCCAACTTCAATGCCTATTGTCAATGGATTACATGACCATTAGTGCAAGTGAATACGTTCAAGTCAAACCATCACTGTTAAACATATTGTGAACCAACGTGCAATTTTACGAGTTAGCCAATGAGGATCCCAATGCTCCTTTAGCTAATTTCTTAGAAATTTTTGACACCTTCTGATTTATTAGGCTGTCGGGCGATGGTGTTAGGATGAGGCTTTTTCCTTTTACACTTAAGGATTGAGCTACGACCTAGTTGAATTCTCTCCACCCATCCAACATTACAACTTGGGAGCAGTTGGTGCGAGTTTTTCTAGATAAGTATTTCCCTCTAAACAAGACAACAAGAATAATAAAGGACATTATCAATTTATAGTAAAATCATGGGAAGCCTTTATATGAAGTGTGGGAGGGATATAAGGAGTTGCAAGGGAGCTGTCCTCTTCATAACCTACCTAACAAGTTCCTATTACAAACCTTCTACACTAGAGTTAATCCACCCACAAGGAGCACCATAGATGCAGTTACTGGAGGATCATTCTTGAGGAAAACAGTTGAAGCAGCACACAATCTGTTAGAAGACATGGCATACACTAGTTGTCTTTGGACATCAAGAATGAAGTAGATAGCAGCTAACCTTTTAGGACCTAGGAGGAATAATTGTTGCTGCAAATTCAATAAAAACATTGCCAACTGAGATCGACAACCTAACCAAGCAATTGAATAGCCTAAAAGCCACCTCTTCCTCTTCAGTTACAATAATGCAGTATGAATATAAGTCATGTGGACAAGAGAGATATATCGTAGCTGATTTCTTCATTAGGGAAAACAGTAATGTTGAGCAATTCAACTTTAATGAAGCACAAGTTGGTCAGGGAGATAGCAATCCTTATTCCAACATATACTAATAAGGGTGGCATAGCCACCCAAAATTTCATTAGTTTAACAATATTGAGATTCAATTTAGAAATCAAGGTTCATATGGATATCAATAGGATAAATACAATGACTATGATTACAAATTGGATAAGATCATGGACAAGCTCATAAGTATGGATGAGGCCCAGAAAAGGTTAGACGAG
Organism: Erythroxylum shatona; assembly: GCA_027568895.1. Taxonomy (NCBI): domain Eukaryota; kingdom Viridiplantae; phylum Streptophyta; class Magnoliopsida; order Malpighiales; family Erythroxylaceae; genus Erythroxylum; species Erythroxylum shatona. The sequence continues at coordinate 21,772,397 of JAOSBK010000005.1, read as the reverse complement.
CAAATTAACCAAGTAAAAAAAACTCATGCCTCTTCTATTCTCAACCTAGAGGTTCAAGTGGAACAACTTGTCAATGTGTTATCTATAAAAATTGTAGGAAGTATTTAAGCAACACGGAAGTATATCCAAGAGACCAAGTTAAGGCTATCACACTTAGGATTAGAGAAGAGTTAGGAGAACTAACAAATAGACTAGATAAAACTCACTCTATAGAAGTCCAAGAGAAGTAGGAAAAAAGAAGAAGAAAAGAATGAGGACCCTCCCTATGTTCCTCCTCCGCCTTACCCACTAAGAACACCATTTGTAAGAGTTGATGATGTCGAATCTTCAAAGCAGCATAAGGAAGAAGAATAGATGATAGCGTACATCAAGTTTGAAGAAGCTATGAATCTATGTTCATGAAGCAAAAGAAGAAGAAGAAAAGGGAGTGACTAAGGAAGAACAAGAGCAGCTCGCCTTTTTACCAAACAAATTGGTAGAATTAATAGAAGATTCAGGGAGTTTCGTTATTCCCCATTTTATTGACAGTTTGTTAATGAAAAGGACATTACTAAAATTAATTGGTTTTCTCAATTTTATCAATATTGTCCTTTTGATCATTTTGCAATTTATAGCTTACTCACAGGCCATAAAATTGATATTGAACAAAAAGAGTGGAAGCAAGCCACTCATAATTGATCCTAACTAAGTTTCCAATAATACAAAGGCAAGCTAATGAACATAAATTAGAATGTTTAGGGTAGAAGCTTTTAAGCTTAAATATTATGTTTTTCAGGTATCCTAATGTGTTTGTTAGTGTTTCAGGGTCAATATCAAACAACAAAGGAGGTTTTGGAAGACATTAGGGCCAAAACAATGGCCCACAATCATGGCAGAAGGCTCAAATGTTGGCCACGATCGTGGCCTGCATCGGGTAGATGTGCAGATACTCAAGAACGTCAAGTTTTGAGGAATTTTTTTGGACCTTTCAAACCCTGAAAAAACCTAAGGTTACCCAAAACACAAGAGGATATCAGAAGAAGAGAAAGAGGTAGAGAAAAGGAGCTTTATATTCAACCACTCTTGGAAAACCTAAAGAGAGAGAAAAAGAAGAGAGGGAGAGAAGAAGAAAAGGAAGAAGGAGGAAAAAGAAGTGGATCTTGATGACGCTGCTCCCTAAATCAAGTGGTATCCTGACACTGCTGCCTTCTCGATTTATCCGACCTAAGTTCCATTTTCTCTTCATTTCCTTTTTCATTTAAATGTATAAAGTTGAGATGGATTGTATGGAAATAGATTTCGGGTTGTTGATAATGTTCTAAAGTCTCCTTCAAGATTTTACTTTTAGTTAATGTTGATTTAATTATTTTTGTGTTTATTGGTTTGGGTGTTGTGATTGATTAATTTAATTGCAAGTTTCGGTAACAAACTAAGAGTGAGCCGAATAAAAATGATTAGATTGGATTAATAAAAGTTAGGTGATCTAATCTAGTCGGTAATTTCATGGAGAGAGATCCTATGCGAGACTCGATTGTTTATTAGAGAGCTTTATAACTAATTACAATTGTGGGTAATTTGTGAATTGAGTGATTGCAAGTTCCATAATTCAATTAAGATTTACAATTTAGGGTTTAATGGTTATAAATCAAGAGAGAGTAATCAACCCTACGACCATCTAGAACTGACACCCCATAAAAACATAAATGGCTAGATTAGCATTGATGATAGGTAAAATCCCTTTTCTCATTACTTGATTAACTCTCTTGACGAATTTCCATTGTGACTTGTGTGACTGCTCAGTTTAATTCTGTTTTGTTGAAAATTTCACTTACAATTCTTGAATTGATTTCTCGTATTTACTTTCCTTGTTCACTTGTACAGTTTTTATTTCTTTTTATCTTTCCTTTGAGCCTTCGACTTAGGATTAGGCTAGTGCCTCCTTATGAGATTGACACCTCTTATCCTATAGTTACGACTTGTGCGCTTGCGGTATTTGAGGGCTTATAAATTTTAAAGCTCGAATGACACGATCAAGAGCATACATGAGAGTGGAAAAAGAAGAACAAAAGAAGAGAGAGAAAGGTGAGTTACAGTCATTGATGAGAGAAAGGAGAAGAGATGTTCAACTATAGCCATGACGAAGTGATCCAAAGCATTTTTCATGCTCTTCTACCTCCAATCAAGCATCTAATAAGGTTCCATAGCCATCCAAGTAAAGAGGAAGAAGAAAATAGGTAGGTAAGTTTACTAGAAGTTGGGTTTGTTGTGTTATAGTTTAGATTTGGTATTGATGGTGCGATTTTCACCTTTTTGATGTAATATCAAGGTTTTATTACATTGGAAGCAATTGGTAGAATAAAATCAAGAAAACCTAACATGTGAAGCCTTGCTCAAAGGTGAGATCTATTGCCTAAATTGTTTTATGTTGTTATTTGATGATTTAAGATTGGCATTAGGAAGTTAGTTTATTGATGAAAGAAAGGAAGAAAAACTATGGAAATGATTGGATGAGTTTTTGGCTATGGTTAAGGTTTTTAATGTATTATGATCCAAAATTCCACTTTGATGTTTTATGATGTTCATAGTATGATTTTGATGCTAATGAAGTTAAGAAATTAAAAAAAATGGTTTGGAATTGGTTTTGGTTGAAATTCGGCCTAGAGTGCTTGATTTTGTAAAAAAAATTGTTAATAAAATTTTATTGTTTAAATGTTTGTATTAAAATGTCATGGAAGTAATTTGGATTGGTTTTAAGTGTTAGAAATCAAATGGAAATGAATTGGAAAAGTTTAAGTGTAAAATATGTTAAGTTTAGCCTTAAAGGCATTTTTGGTACGAAAGTATGGTTATGATGTAATGACCATGTGAATGTGGTTAAGGATGGTCATTAAGTGTATTTGTTGTATCGGAATGATTAAATGATGTGTTATGTTATTAGTTGGAGAAAAAATAGTATATGGAGTGTAGGTGGAAAGTAATGATGTCGACTTGGTTTATGGTGTATTTGGTTGGAAAATGTATTAAGGAGTTGAATGTATTTGTATAAGGTTTTTGGGTCGGAAAACGAAACCAACTAAAGGTTTCCAAAGCCACGAGTAAGCAATGCAAAACCAGCTTTGTGACTTTATGCCTAAGGTATAGTATGGTTATTTTAAAAATGATTTAAGAGGCACCGTATGATACCAATTCTAGTGGATGAATTTTTTTCAGTATAAAAGTTTTCAAAAAACTTATTGTCACCACTGTTTATTATTTAAAAAAGGAAAATGGAAAATGGAAACTTGTATATTATAAGTTTAATGTCAAAAAGCATTTCAGAAAATTTAAATTGTGTTTTTACGAAATGTTATATTATTACCAGATTTGATGATGAATGAATAAATTGTTATGGCAAATGCTCTACCATGAGCTTTACGATTGTATAGGAATACTGCAGTTATATTGTTATGAAAAGTTCAATTTTTTAGTAATCTAATTACACTTACTGAGCTCATTTAGCCTACCCTTATTTTTATGTTTGTAAACAAAACACCCTAGGTATACATACAAGTGTTCCAGTAATTGGGATTCCACTGCAAGATTAGTTATACCGTCAGGTGTTATTGTGCTTGTGTTATCTTTGTTATGTATGCGTTTGCTTGAAATTGTCTCAAATGCTTATATATATGTTTTAAATTATCTTGGAAATGGTTCAAAAGTGTGATCTTGTAAATAATTGTGGGATTGGAAGCATCTTTTTCTTAATAACTACGAGGGCTTTGATCCTTAATGATATTTTTAAAATGTTAAGAATTGTATATTTATGATTGCTTGTGATGTGGACCTAAGGTCCCATTCCAAAAGTTGAGATGGTATATGAAATACTAGAAATGTTTTAAAATGTGTTATGTAAGTTTTTAAAAATTGGAAATCTTAGAAAAGTAGTTGTCATGCTGTCAAAATTTTCAATAAAATGACTTTAAAATTTTTTTTCCCATTTTTCCACACTTTTAACTTTTAGAGTATAAAGGTTTTTAACAATTAAACGACGTGGCTTTACGGGAGCCCTTCGGTTGAGTTAGATATCAATTGGAAGGCTACCATGAGGTCATTGGGAGGGTCTACTCAGGTTTCAAGAAGGGGAACTCTGGGATGTGTCCTGTCAATAGTATAAGCACAAATTGAATTGAAAAGTTATTTGATTCTTACTTTTCTCAGTTGAACTGGACGATTTACTATTTAAAACCTTTAAAATATTGCAAGCGCACAAGTCATGGGTGTTGTATGTGAGGTGTTGATTCCTCAAGGAGTTGTCAAACTAATCTAATTCTAAGTTATCTAAGGCCTAAATAATTACTAAAATAAAAATAAAATTTGAAAAAAAAGTAAACACGTAAAGATGATTGACAAAAAGTTAATTTGTAAAATTAACACAAAATAAATCTAATATTGAGCACCACCAAATTCACTATGGGAAATCACATAAGAAAAATTAAATATCATCAATGCTAACCTAATCACTTTTATGTTAATGTGGTATCAGTTCTAGACTATTGAAGGGGTACTCTCTCACAAGTTATAATCACTAAGCCTTAATTAATAAATCCCAATTAAGTTGAGTTACCAAAAATGTCATCTCTCAATTAATAACTTAGATCTCTCCATGAAAAATTACCGATTTGATTATTTGTGTGGTCTATTGGGTCATTTTACTCTCATTACCCAACCTAATCATTTTGCATTCAGTTCACTCTCGATTTATTACTGAAGCATGAAGTTACAATAATTAATCACAACACCTAAATGAATTAACAGAAAAATAACTAGACTAACATTGAATCAAGTTTAAATCCCTAAAGAAAAGTTAGAACATCCTCATCAATCCCAAATCCATTAACATCATCACATCCATCTTACACATTTAAAAAAGAAAAATGATAAAGATGAAAAGGAAATGTCACTTGGACAAGATCAGGGTGGCTCGAGAAAGCAACAACAACAGAAGCCCGCTCCTCTCTCCTCTTCTTCCTCTTTTCTCTCTCTTTTTCTTCTTTTTGGAGTTTTCCCAAAGTGGTAGAAGTTTGAGCCCTCTTTTATGTCTTCAATCTTTTATTTATATATTTTTCCATTTAGGGCAACAATTAGAGTTTACTCGAGCCCAAAAGTCAGAAATATCCCTCAAAAAGTCGTGTTTTCGAAGCTAATCTACGTTTGTTGTCGTGTAGGCTACAATCGAGGCACTACTGGCCTTACTCTGATTTCCTCCAAATTCTCTCCGTTCTTCGATATTTGATTCGAAAATAAACACATCAAGGAACCTCAAATACATATAATATTAAAGCTTAATAGCATGCTCTAACCCACAAAATACTCAAAACACAATTATCTAATCAATTAACACAATTTTAACCCTAAACATGTATGAATTAATTAATTAATTAATCACTAAAAACATACTAAAAGGCCTACTAAAACATCATGCAATGTACAACTATCACATCTCCACACTTGAACTTTTGCTTGTCCTCAAGCAAAAACAAAATAATCAAAACACAAACACACTAAACCATAACACACACATATGCAATAATGGTATAGTGGTGTTGAACTTTACGAAATAAATTTAACTACAAATACAATCCTTCAAGTTGTTTTAACCTATTAGCTTATGAAATATGTGTTTAAATACTTTGGACTAAATATACATCTTAATCAAGACTTAATGTCAATTTCATTCACTCTTATTACTTGCATACATAAATTGATAATTCGTTAGTCAAATGAAATTGTAACTATCCCTAAGTAGCTTTTCATGAAAAGTCATGCTATTAACAAAGATCAGTATGATTTATTAAACAACACATTATTTTTGTTAATTTTTATTAATATGAATCTAGCCTTTTGATGCGAAGGCAAACATTTATGATGAATATACCTCGGTTACTCGACTAGGCCATGTTTTTATTAAGTGGCTTGGTTGGAATGTCATTATAGCCTTTTGAGGTAAACACAAACATTTGTGATGAATCTTACTCAACTACATCACATTTTCAACTAGCTACTAACTCAATTCATAACCCGATTTGTTTCAAAAAGGGCCAACAGAATAGTTATTTATTTAAGATTTACACTTTTTTGCCTACCTCATTTCTTAAGCTAATCATTCTTATGAAAAGAAACTAATGATGCTATTTATTCAATTGGCCTAAAATTATAAATGAATGTGGTAAATTCCTAAAGTGAATGAACTAATATCGTATCGTAATTAACATGCATATTTAACTAAAACAATAGAAAACTAATTTCTCAAGCTAATAAATCTTAGCAACCTAAAAGACTATGTTCAAAACTAATTTGATTTCGTTAAGTCCTAGCCATTGATACATTCATACGAATCTCATCATGCAAACCTAAACAAAACTAACATACAACATGCAAAATTCACATTCAAAATAAGAACACATAATGCATATAACCCTTCCCACTAATGTGTACTTAATTGATGATGAATTTATTCAATAACACTTAGTGAATATTGCTAGAAAAGTTCTTAAGATACTCACTTTGACTCATTTGTGAATTTATTTCTTAAGATACTTACTTTGAGTCATTTGTGAATTTAGGCATAATTCAAAAGCAAGAAAGCTAAAGTGAGTCAAAAGTACTACATTTGATTTGTTTTTCAAAGATTCACAATCTTTTGTCTTTCTGGAGCAAGAAGAAGATTAAAGGAAGAAGAAGACAAGAAAATAAAAGGAAATGAAGAATGAATCATTAAAATATCTCATACATATGGAAAAGTTGCACAGCTGTGAGTGTGTGTGTCACGCCTGTGTAACTAGTTGCATGGGCGTGAGTTATTCCTCACGCCTATGCAACATGAATTCATAATGGAAAGCATCTTGGAATTATGGTAAAACAAAGATGGTAGCCATCAGGTGGATAAGTAAAAAATGAAACAAAAAGGGCAGTAGACTATGAGCAAAACGTAGCAACTGGACCAACACATGCAACAACGCAGCAGATGGAGCAACCCCATGCACATGAATTTAATGGATGGTTTGAAGGAACAAAATGAGAATGTAAGATGAAGAAAATGTTAGCACACAATAGACGATGCCAAGACTCAAAATGCATAGCAACGTCCAAAAAGCAAATAATAACTTAGCACAGTTGATAAGTAGGAGCAGTAAAAATGTAAACATAACAGAGGAGAATAAATGAGGGTTTTAGGTGTCCGTTGGTTTTAAAAACAAAAGAAAAAGAACAATAGCGTAGGTTTGAGAAATGAAAGAAGAAGGGCCCATTCACAGCCGTGCATAAGTGTGTCAGGTGTGACCATTGACCGCTCACCAAATGCTACTTTTTAATATAAAAGCATCATTTAGGTGATGAGACGGGGAAAAAAAGAATAGGTGAGTTTCGACCGAGAGAAAAGAGTAGAATATATTTTTAGTTGGGTTGAAAGTAGAAGATATTTTTAGTTAGGTTGAATCATGAGGGACCTTCGGGAGCTTTATGAGAGCACAAAGGGGGAGATAAGCTCTTTAACATAAGAAGACCTATGGAGAGGTAGCTTCTTAATGCCAATTCGTAGGTGATATCGACATTGACAACCTAATTAAGCACTCCTTCCTTGTATTTGTTGTTTCTTTCTCTCTTTAGAAATTGATTATGTTATTCGTTATGTATGGATTTGGGTACAGTGAAAAGATGACTTCAATGCATTCATTAGAATGTTGTATTACAAACCCATTGCTAGAATATTCAATGTAATCTGTAATTGTTATGTTGAAATTCATTTGTAGTGACTAATGGTTAGTAATCATTAGGGAAAACATAACCTAAGTTAAATGATGCATCGTATGTAGTTGTTTCCTTAATTACTCAATTTTCCTAACTTATAATGGGGTTACCTAATTAAATCTAGAGATTGTATCCTAGATTATTTGGTGGCTAGGTTTAATTAACAATTGTATCTTGATTAAATACAACATAAGGGAAAACTCGAGTTAATAGATTAACCTATGATTAATAGTTTCTAGGAGAGGTTTGAGAGGAACAATTAATTGAAAGATGTTTAATTGTGTAGTAGCTCGATACTTGAGTTTATCAAAGTTTGAAGGATTGCATATACCCAATATTCTCTTTAAAAAATTAATAGAATATCTTGGTTATTTTTAAATTGCTTGAGGATAAGCAATAGTTCAAGTGTGGGGGTATTTGATAGGATTGAATCATCTTATATTTTCTTATGAATTTCAACGTCTTTTCAATCCTATTGTTGTGTTTAAATACTCAATTTGTGTTCATCTTGTGTTTACATATAGATTAAAGGAGTGA
>JAOSBK010000005.1:21697243-21713049 GCA_027568895.1 Erythroxylum shatona | reverse complement strand
CATTATTCACATTCGATACACTTAATCATTCATACTATGCATATGCAATGCACATGAGACTCACTTTTCATTTGTTAAACATCTTTTATAAAAACAATTTGCTCTCTATAAAAAGAAAGAAACAAGAGGATCTACAGGGGATCGGAAGGAAACAAGCATCAATTAGTTGAATATATCATTAACTAGATCAAAACCATTATGATAGCTAAATCTTATCAGCATGCACTATCTTTTCATATGTACTAATTTGTGAACTCATTGCACTGTTGAGATATCTTTGTTATAATTAATAATAACTTTATTTAATTTTCAAAAAAAAGTTAAACTTGATTTTAAAGTTTTAAAAAATTTAGGATTAAATTTAAGATAATAAATAAGGAATAATATGATATATTAGATCTTATTTGGGTCTAACTAGTATTTAAATAGAGGTAATTGTAATTGTAATTAAGGTTTAATTAAAAGTATTTTATTTCAATTAAATTACTAAAAGGTCTAAATCTTATTATAAACATGTTTAGGCTCTAAATGAGCTAGCACTTTTTGCGTAACACTCTCTATAGTACTTGTAAAGTTATTGAACTTTAGTTTAGTTTTATCATTTTAATTAAACCATCACTTATTCCATCAATTGAATAATAAGAAAGAGGTAACTACTAGTATTTATAGTCCACGTAGGATTAATACTCGATATTTATTGTCACTATACTATAGTTTGATAACTGTACTTACCTTTAAGGTAGAAATTCTAAATGTTAACAAGTAATTCACTTGTTGATTAATTCTAGATGAAACAATTGTAAAGCTTTTGTTTCATTCATTTGTTCCTCTAATTTTGGTTTTCAAAGAGCCAACTTACGGAATGATGTACTTACGAAAGCTACCAACTTGTCAATCCCATGGATCCCACATGGTGATTTTAATCACACCCAAAGGCTCAAGGTGAGAATTGAACCAAGGTTTCTTATAATAAGATGAGATCTTCTGTTGATAACATTAAGGTCATTGACTTGGTTTAAGAGGGACATAACTTCATTTGGAATAATAAGCAACAAGGTAACTGGTTCATGAGAAAGAAGATAGACAAGGTTCTTATTAACTAGTATTGGTTTACCCAATTTCTTAGGAGCTTGGGTATCTTCAAGAGTACCTTATGCTTTAATCACTCTCCTATATAATTGCAATATTATTATAGCAATAAGAAGGTTCTGACTCCATTTAGTTTCTTCAACTATTTAGTAAAGATGGAGGAATTTTAGGAGATCATTAAACAAGGAATGAATTTGGAGGTGGAAGACTTTAAACAATTTAAGTGTTTCAGGATATTCTAACTCATCAAAACTGGTCTTAAAAAGCTATGTTTTAAGAATTCCACTAATAGATGCAAAGACATTAAGGCCACCATAAGCAACCTTATTGAAATTCAAACTCAACCCTAACTTGAACAACAAAGTCACCTTCAATTGATGAGGAGAAAGTAGCTCTCAGTAACTACATTAGAGTTTTAGATATTAAAAATTTCATCCTTGCGCAAAAGGTAAGGGTCCAATGGCCATTAAATGGGGATAGGGTCTCTTCTTTTTTATTCAAGATTATCCTTGCTAAAAGGAATGTTAATAAGCTATCTTGTCTTTATGATGAGGTAGGTTTGATGGTAGAAGGTCAAAATCAGTTAAAGAAGTTTGCTCTCAGTATTTTCATAATGTTCTTAATCTTACCACTTCTTATGATGCTTCTACTCTATCTCTTAGGAACTTTCTTGTTAAGTCCATTTTTTAGAGTCAAGTTAATTAAACAAGTTGAGGTTTTTGAGATTAAAGTGGTCATTTTTAGTTTCAATCTCAATAAGGCACCTAGACTAGATAAGTTTAATACTTAATTTTCTTATAATCTCGGCAAATTATTAGACATCAGGAGTGCTAAGTTGATCAGAAATTCTTCAGGATAGATAAGTTCCTCAAATGATTCAATATGATTTCTATTTTCCTTATTCCTAAATCTCCTAACCCTAGCACACTCAAAAAGTTTAGACCATCTCTTGTTGTAATACCTTTTATAAAATCATCTAAAAGATCATTGCACCTAGACTCAACTTTATTTTGGATTCTTTGATTTCTTTTTAATCTCAAGGATCTTTCATTAAAGGTATAAGTATTAGGGAAAACATTCTTTTGGATTAGGAATTGTTCGAAGGTTACCAAAGTAGGAATTCCAAACAATGTTTTGCTATGAAAATAAACTTCTATAAAACTTTTTATATTATAAGTTAGAGTTTCATTATTTAAGCCTTGGAAACACTTAGGACTCCTAATTTGTTACATGGATCCAATAAAGGCATTCGGTAAGGTGATCCTATCTAGCGTCGAATTTCATCATAAGTGTTTGAAGTAAAGAATCTTTAATTTGTCTTTTGTTGATGATTACTACTCTTTTACAAGGATGAGCCTCTTTCTATTAAGGTCATCTGGACTCTTTAAAGAGCTTCTACTCACTTTTAAGCTTAAGCTTTAATGAGGATAAGAGCATTATTATGCCTAATGTTGTAAAAGAGCATATAACTTATCTTGCTTTTATTGCAGGATTGAGATTGGGGAAGCTACTTTTTTAGATATCTTGGCATTCCTATTACTACTAAGAGACCAACTTTTGTTGATTTTCAGGCCATCTTTGATTCCATCCATGAGAGAATAAGCCATTAGGCCAATAGAAGCTTATCTTATGTATAAAGAGCTCAACTTATTAAATTTAAACTGAATAATTTATATACATATTAGATATCTCACATATAACTTTCTAGAAATATCTCTAACGGTCTTAATAAAATCACGAGGAATTTCCTTTGGATAGGGGATGCTTATAGGAAGCCTCATTTTAAGCTGAGATGAGATGATATTGGATTGACTAAAGAGAAAGGTGGTCTAAGGATTTGGCCTATTTAGTTTAGCAATAATGTTTTACTTGCTAAAAGGGTGTAGAGAATACTTATAGAAAAGGAGTCTCTATTCATTAAATGGGTACTCTATCATTATTTAGAGGATCAATGTGTTTGAGAAATTAAACCTCATCCTAATTCCTCTTAGACTATGTGGAATATTTTGAATTAAGAAGCAAGCTTTGCCAAGAAATGGAGCATTCCGTTAGGAATGTTAAGGCCACCTAATTATGGTATGACAATTGATCTAATGTTGGCCCTCTTTACTTGCTCCCTCAAGTTTTCCATCTATAAATATATTAAAACCTAAAGTCACAGTCTCTAGGCTTGTCAATGATGATGAATAACCCATCAAGCTTTCTAACTTATCAAAGAGAATTTGCCTACTTACCTTCCCAATCAATTGAACTAGGATGTCATCAGACTAGACGCTCCTCAAGCTTATTCAACACAAGTTAGATTATCAAGTCTTTAGGAATCCTGCTCCTAAGGTCAGATAGACAAAGCTATTATGAAACAATAACGTCATTCATAAGTTCTTATTGATAGTTTGTCTTACTATTAAAAATAAACTCTTCACTCTTAATAAGATCAAAAGTTCCCATCTTATTGCATTTGTTGGTCAACTTGGTTACATTGAGGATCGAACCAAGAATTACGTATTATTTAAATATGTTTTCTTGAAAGAGATATAACTCTATCCAATAATTAAGTGCTCATGTTTGCAACGTTGAAGAATAAGATTAGTTTCATCTCGATCACAACATTTAGGTGATGTTAATTTTCTCATTACTAAGGTGTCATTTTGTGTAGCCATTCATGTTTTATGGAAAGAAAGGAAGGAATATATCTTCAATGCCAAAGTGCTATATAGGAGGGTTATTTACTAGATTGATACAAGTATGACCTTGCTCTTATTGTGTAAATGATGCTTGAGTTTTGACAATGCTCATGTTCTTATCATTGTTATTACTTCCTTTATATAAGGTTGTTAGTTTCTTGTTATACTGGCTTCGTAATTAACTTGTAACCTCATACAGAGTGTTACTAATATAACTCTTTTTAATTAAAAAATTATTTTTAATATTTTTTAATTTGGATTAGATTAGACTTAAAAAAAGAAAGAGTGAACTATTTAATTTTTATCTGGTTTTGTCTAGCTGAGATGAAAATTTAATTTAATTATGTTATTGAAAATGTCTTTTCTTAGATTGAAATAAAACGAAATGTTGTCTAGTGTTTACATTTAATAATTCAAGTATTTATGAGAAATAAAAAACAAAAAGGAGAATGCTACTGTGTTTGCGTTTGGTAATTCTGAAAAGTGGACAGACAGCGCATGGCGAATGAGTGGTGTCTTTATTTGGTTAAAATAAAAGAGAAGGGGTAAATGAATAAATAGGGTCGAACTTGAACTGACTGGTTATTAAGAAATGGGTGTTGAAATTTGTGACAGACAGACAGGGTGATGGTGGGACGTGGGGACTGAGACGGTGACGTGTTTGTCGTGTAGGAGAAGTTGGGAATGAATTACTATTTTGGTTTAAACTTTAAATAAATCAATGAATTGCTTGTTGGAAATCAAATAAACAATTTTGGGTAAAAATAAAAAAGAGAATATATATTTTCTTTTCTTCCCAAGTAAATCATCATAATAATAAATAGCTGTACAATTATCTTTTCCCTTTTTCAAATAAATCATTATATGACTAAATAATTAATATTTTTTAAAATAAATAAATAGATAAAATTTGTTTTTTAAAAAAAGAAAAGGAAATGCGGGTGTGCTTTAGAAAAATGTAATATATTAAAATAAAGTCGTTTTATTTTATTTTTGGAGGTTTGAATCAAAGATAATGCGTAGAAAGATGGAAGAAGAACCTGATTCCTTTGCTTGATGTATGAGTGGGTGGCTCTCTTTCTCCATCTTTTTCGTCCTTTTCTCTCTCATCATGCATCAAATAAATGCTTCTTCCTCCACTCAACAAGGTTCGTTCAGCTTCAATTTTTTCCTTCCGGTTCATCAGTCTCTATTTTGGCTTTGATTTTCTGCATCTTTTACTTGTCTAAAACTAGGTATTTCATCTTCCTTTCCATCAAATCCTCTAACATCCAAACTTTCAAACAGGTGTCGTAGCTCAGTCCTACTCTCGCTCTCCTGCTTCTTCTTCTTCCTAAACCAACCCAAAAGCTTTCTTTTCGTTAAGTAATAGTTGTTCAGAACTTAGTTCAAGATGATCATCATTCGGGATTTTGGGTCTCTCTGTATCAGTCCATCCCAACCTTACTCTTGTAAATTGGTCTGTTCAGTTCACTTGTATACAGCTGTTATCATTCATCTCTCTGCTTCTTGATTTTTGTTTTCTTTTTTACCATTTTCCCCCTTTCGCTTCATCTTTCTGCTCTTCCCTCTCAATCTCTGTCATTATCGTATGTGCATGGACCTAGATTAAGATCTCACCCAATGTCTTCAGCATGCTGATATTATGTTGTTCTCACTTCTTTTTGAGCTGTACACGCATAAAATGATGCATATCTATCACCTTCACCGCTGTTTTTAGTTGCCGCTGGGTTTGTTCTTTACTTCATTGTATGGTTACTCCCAACCCAGATGCTTCAATTTCTTTCTGTCACATAAAATAACGTCCTTATAGAATCCGCTAGTACATCATCATCTTCTTCTGAGTAATTTTTCTTTCTTCAAACCTCAAAAACTGTCTTTAATGGTCTACTGTGCTCTCTATGCAGGCTGATGCCATGAAGATCCGCCCCAGGTTGCGTCATCTTGTTGTCTACTATAGATAGAATAGGTCGTGATGGTAAAACCACCTTCTTTTTGCTTGTAAGTGGTGGTAAGAAGAGAACGTTGATGGTGTCGTGGTGGTGGGGTTTGATTGAAGTATAAAGAGGGAGAGAGAAGAGAGATTATACATATAAATATATATATATATATATATATACACGCACATATACATACATACATATATATATATATATATATATATATATGCTCAAGGCAAAGAAATTAAAGATAGGAAGGAGGAGGCCCAGTGAAAGTGGAAGAGATAGTGACTCTGCTGATACCAGTAATAGCAGGAGGAGAAGCAGAGAGAAGCTTGTGACTGTTGCAGAAACAGCGCAAGAAGAGAGAAGCTTTGCATCAGATGTTATCCGTTGAAAACTCTCCTACACAAGATCCCTCATGTTCTTGCAAATTTCCAAAGCTGAATAGCAGTAATGATGAGCTTCCCTTGCCTCAAGTAGATCTGCCTAACCCATCCCTTGATCATCTTTCCTCACTTCCCAATTTCTCCATAAGGTATTCAACTTCTCTCTCTGTCTCACTTCTTCTTCTTCTTCCTATGGGCAACTAGCTGCTTTTGCTTTCGTTCTTGTTTTCGTTTTCATGGCCATCATCTACTACTATACGACAGACTAACTGCTTTCTTTGTTTCTCAAGATGAACTTGCGATTTTAGTCTTGTCTTTTTCTTTTCTTCTTCCAAATGATCTTGTGTTGGGTCGGATCCAGTTGTTTCAATCTTCCCTTTGGAACCTGTGGCTCCGAAACCCCATGTCGTGTCTATTCTTGTTCTTTCTGTGCTTTCTTCTTGCTTTGCCTTCTTTTGTACCACGGTCTTCTTCCCCCTTTACTTCATCTTGGGATGTATAGTGAATCGCTTGCTCTTGGTTGTGATAATCAGTAATTGCTTGTGATTTCATGCTGATTCTGGTTAACAATCCACTAGATTCCTAGAATCTTCTTGTCTCCAAACTACTGTTCAGCCATTGATGTGGCGTTTCATGTCATCAAACAAAGATTCCCTTGTTCCAGTAGTTTTAATCAAGTTCTTTTAGAATCTAGGCCATATTATGTCTTCTATGGTGGATAATTCTTATGTAAATAAAATGACCAAAAACATTTAATCGTTTATGCTTTTATGCAGGAATTATGTATTTACATCCCGGAGCAAGGATATCAATAAGAATTGGCCATTTTCTCTGAAAAATCTGCAACTTTGTTTCAAGCATGGCGTGAGGGATGTGCTGCCACCATTTCAGTCTCTTGATACCGTAAGAGACCAATCCTCCAAGCTATGTACGGTTGAAACTGATTCCCTTAATAGGCATAGGACAAACCATTTTGATAAGGAGCCTTCCAGACCAAACAATACTCATGGGGTTGTAGATTCTTGCACTGATGCTCAACTAAGAAGCAGTAAGGCAGCAGAAGTTTGCCCAGACGTAAGTTCATGCAGATCTGGGGAGGAAATTGATTTCCCTTCTTCAACCACGACAGTGTCTCAATCCGAGATAGAGTCGGTTCCTCATATTAGGCATCCTATCTCTTTGCTACAAACTCATCAGACTTTGTTGAAAACTTCATCAGCTGAAGTCGAAACTGTAGATCCTCCTGCGATCCACAAAACTCAAAACACCTCTCGACCATTAGGTAAGAAGTGCAGACTAATAGTGAAATTTGTTGGCAACTCTGAACGCAGCTCCTCAGAAGATATTACTTCTAACTGTACTACGACCTCAGAAGCAATGACTTCCAAAGTT
This sequence comes from Erythroxylum shatona, assembly GCA_027568895.1. Lineage (NCBI taxonomy): Eukaryota > Viridiplantae > Streptophyta > Magnoliopsida > Malpighiales > Erythroxylaceae > Erythroxylum > Erythroxylum shatona. The sequence continues at coordinate 21,705,555 of JAOSBK010000005.1, read as the reverse complement.
TGCCCTGTTTGCAAAACTTTCTCATTCTCGTCAATTACCACTTTGAATGCTCACATTGATCAATGCCTTGCTATGGAGCCAACACCTAAGTGCACAGCTGATTCTAATCTCACTAGACATAGATTTAAGCCCAGGAAGACAAAATTGATGGTGGATATTTATGCCACAGCTCAGCAATGCACGCTGGAAGAGCTTGATAGAAGAAATGGCAGAAACTTGTCAACAGCTTCGAACTTGCCTACCATGGATGCCGAGTGTAGTGAAGGGAGAAAGCATAGGGTTTCTCCCATAAATCCTCAAGATGTTGGTGATGTTGGTCCAGTGTATATTGACGCAAATGGTACCAAACTTAGGATCTTATCAAAGCCTAGTGATCCAGCACTGGTTAGAAAAGAAAGGGAGTATGTTGAAGATAGAAATCCTTTGAGAGGAGGCAAAGGAATCAAACACTTTCCAAAGAAAAAAAAGAAACGCCTTGCCCAAAAGCATCACAAATATCTGAAACTTATCCCTCAAAGCAAACGGATTCTCTCTCACAAAAACGCTCGTGGTTCTCAGGTACTGTTCGCTTGCTTTTTATGCATCTTTGCTTCTATCCGTGTTTCTATTTCTTCCTTCTATATCATTTAGGCTTACCCTCCTTCTCTACCCTTATTCAATTTTTGATACACAAAATGTTTAAACATGCAGTAGACTACTTTCTAAATGACATGATAGGCATATTGTACTCGTCGTATCCACTTCTTGATGTATTCTGCACTTCCAACTACAAGCTTTGTAATATTCTTATTTTGAATATTTGGTAGTATTTGTATTAAATATACATGGCTGTCAAATTTTGTTCAAATAGATTTGTGGACGTGGAGAAAAATACAATGGAGGGGATAGAAGTTTTGAGAAAGAACAGCTAAAGCAAAAGCAATCCAAATCCAGTGATTCTGGGACATTGAGGCCATGGGTTTGCTCTAAACGAAGTGGTTTTATGAAGAAGGTGAGCAGTGAAGATGATCATCAACCCACGAGATGTAAATGGCATTTGCCTAAAGACTTACTTGTTGAGAATGAAGAATCATTTTTGGGGAATCCTCTTTCTGAAAGCATTCTTACTCATAAGTCTAAAAATCTTTGTGAGAACCTAGTATCGGCTTCTGGAAATGATGAGAGGATGAGAAAGGCATTCCACGATGCTCCAGTTATTGAAATAGGGGAGAAGATTCCTGGAAGGAAAAGAGTAGGTAATCTCTTGGCGAGAGCTGTGGCAGACGATATTGACACATCCTTTCCGCCAACAAAGCAAAATGCAAACCAGTTGGGCAAGGAAGGCACATCGACGCACAATAGTTGTCTGCCAATGTATACAAACTCTACCAGGAGGCATTCGTCCAATGAGATGGAAGTTGACACCTGGGGGTATACAACAAACGATTCCATTATATTTCCTCTTTCTGAAAATCATTTCAGGATCTACACGTGATTGTAACTAAAAATGGAGTATTTTGTCTTGCAGGAAAAACATAATGTCTGTGAACAGCCAATCAGCTGTCAGTGATAGTGGACCTTGTAAAATAAAGAAACGATCAACCCATGAGAAATCTCGAGTACATTTGGTGGTGGAAAGAGATAAAGAAGCAGTGGCTTGTCATTCTAAGGTTGATCACCAACTTTCTTTGAAACGTGGTGGTTCTAAAAATCAGTTGGTACGAGAAGCTATAACTAATGATATGCATCCCAGAAGACAAAATGCCCTAGAAATTAGAGAGGAAAGACAGTTATCTGCTTTCCAAAGTAAGAAAGTCATGGCTCTGGAAAGCTCGAAACCTGCAGCTTGTTATGGCAATGTTGAAGGGGGGAATGTTGATTATTCAGATGGATTTGGGGTCCTTACATCTTGTAGAAACGAGACTCAAGACAATGAAGAGGATTTTTGCAGTGTAGAATGTGGCCGGGATTTTGATAGAAGTGCTAGTAATCTGAATACACCTTTTGGTACAGAATTCTACAAGTTAAGTGACTGTTCAAAAGCTCCAAATAACTCTCTTCAATCTATTCAAGATCATAGAAGGCTTTTATGTAAAGTGGAAGCACCGGCTGCTCCAACTGAGCCAGCTTTTTTTGATGACCAAGAAATGTTTTCTGGCCGTGGGGTTCGACATGACTTGATAGAGCAAACTGCTGAAATAAGTGTGGGATTGGATTCTGGAGTTGGGCAAGGAAATCCATTTCTTGGGGTTGATCCAATACCTATTCCAGGGCCACCAGGATCTTTTTTGCCAAGCCCCAGGGATATGGGCTCAGAAGACTTCCAAGGGAACTCATCACTGACTACAAGCCGGGTCCAGTCTTCTCTAGATCAGCGTGACATGCTCGATGGAGATTCATCAGATTCCCCTATATCAGCTACATCTACAATTTCTAGCTCTCCTGCAGGGAGATCTGATTCAAAGTACTGTGAACCTTTATCAGCCGCTGGACCATATGGTGATCAAGAAAAGATTAAGTCATGCTTAACGGCTGCTAGGACTGGATCTTCAGTGAAAATCGCAGGTGCACATGCTACCAATACAGGATTGGAGAGAACTATTGTTGGTGGAGTACATTTGAAAGCTGATAGGATTCCCGGTGAAAAAGGATCTCTGAGGTTGAAAAATGACCAACCCTGCTGTTGCCAAAAGAAAGAGAGATTTTCACTGGGAGTTTCTTCAAATTTTCATGAATTACAGCTAAAAAAGCGTCGGAAAATTACTACAAAAACAACTGCTTTAGGAAAGCAAACCAGTTGCAATTCTGAGCCACAGCCTAGTAATGTCAATGTGAGGCCTGAATTTATTCCTCTGAGCAGTTGGTCAACATCTGGATCTGAAAAAGATGCTCCCCCAGTTATTAAGCCACATACTGTTCCTATTCCTTTCAAAGACTCCACAGGCACTGAAGTAAGATTTTTGGCTAGGAGTGACTGTGATTCTGTGAGTCCATCTGCTTCTAATCCCATACTCAGGTTGATGGGGAAGAACTTAATGGTGATCAACAAAGATGAGGATGCTTCCATGCCTATAGGGCAGGTTGAACCACATATGCGGGACATTGAGAGAGCATCCCAGTTTCCAACATTTTCCAGAGTTTGTCCAGTCAATATTCAGGATCAAAATCCTTATCAATTTAATCGTATGATCCCTCAAGGTTCTGCCATTTCTAGTCGAGATCCGCATAGCACAATGGGCCATTGTTTTGATGTTGGATTTTCTAATAATATCAGAGGCCATTCAGAGGAATGGAAGTTTCCTCTAGCATCTGCTCAATTGCCGGCAGGCATTTTTCAAGGCCCTTGTACAGATAGTGGTTTAATGACACTGAAGGAGCCGTATGATTACCAAAAAGATCATAATTTAGTAATTTGGCAGAGTGGAGTCAAGAATGGACTTGATGCTTCATCCAGATATCCAGAGAAAAACGTAGCAACTCTTGACCACCAGTGCAAACTTTCAGATTCAACTGCCCCTCCTATAAAAGAAGTCATCATCATTGATGATGTTCCTGAAGGTGAAAATATAGAGACCAATGATGTTTTAATGGGCAGTGATGGATGGCGGGAGCGCCAGGTTGATTCATCTCTGGTTTCAATTCAAACAGCTCCAAACTATAACGCAAATCTTCTACATCCTTTATCTTGGTATCCGTCACAAGGACCTGCCTATCTTGATGAGTCGCATATAAGGCACAATCCCTGCTTTCGTGCAGCAGCTACCAGGGTAGTCAATGCAACTGCTGTTGCATGGGTTTGTAGCTCGGATGGCTCAGGTGTTCTGCAGCGGAATCCTTTTGTGACTCCATCATCCTCAACCAGTCATCTGAGATCTGCAGGAGCTTACTACCCTCCAAGCTTTTCATAGGGGCCAGGTATGCTTAAGCTCGGATGTCACGTACGTTTGTTCTCGGAAACTTACTCTTCACCTATAGCCAGCCACTTTGGGTTGAACAAGAACTCTGCAAAATAATGAGAAATAGCAGTGAGGAAGGACAGTCTGCATGGTTTTAGCCAAGTTTGGATTTTAATTCTAATGTAGAAAAAGCTGAGCCCAGCGTTGTCCAGTTTTTTTCTTTAGGCAAGCAAAGAGTTTCCACCCAAAGATGAGATAATCTGTAAGCAAATCTTAAATAATAGTGGACGAGCAGGCGACCTTGGCTGAAAGACATGGCAACCTAATGTGCCTGTAAAGAAATTCTTACCGTGTTATCTTTCAGTTTCCAATCCTTTAAAAATGTTGCATGGAATTCCAACAAAATGCATTTCAAATCCAAAGAAGGAAACTTTGATCAGAGGCTTTGTGGTATTTTCTTCCGTGTTGACAAATGGAGCTATTAGGCGAAAATAATGATATAATTGATATATAATCTCCCCATGGGGAAACTCTTCATTATTTATCAGCTGGGGTTCATGAATTGGCTAACGAGGAGCATTTCATGGTGGCCTTGACAATGACTTAAAATGTTATCGCATGCCATATGCATAGACAATACACACTCCATAAGGTACGACAATAATGTCAAGTGCTCGAATGAATAGAAGGCATCGTGTGTTGGGCGTGAATTTATATTTAAATGTCCCCGCTCAATTGCAGCACGAGAAAAGTAGCGTGAAAAAATGAACCGGTATTGATTTTAATGGTTTGATCATTGGTGTGGTACTTGGATGAATCCTCGGGGGATGAAACGTTACTTACTTTAAAGAAAGGAGCACAATGCATATACATATGATAGACAGCCGTTATGTCATTGACAATGACAATGATGATGACGATGATGTTGGTGGTGGGTCGCACTAGATAAAAAGAAAAGATAAAAGAGAGTGTGTACAGTTTACTGCTACAATACAATATAGGGAAAACACAAGCAAAAAGCGACGGACTGATAAAATGAAAACATGTTTTGCATGGTGAAAAACTTTACGTTCTCCATCATCTCATCATGTATCTATGCAAATATATCATCCGAATGTGCTCCTTCGTTGCTTATGTAGAAAGGATCAGATTATCCCTCCTTTTGTCTAATATATTTTTTATACTATTAGAGATTTAATTTACTTGAGTTTTTTCGTTGGCTTTGATATTCCTTTTCATCTTCTTGATCAACGTAACAGTACTGATCATCAAAACTACTGCTTTCTTTGCCTTTTTCCTCTACAACGGTTTCATCAATACCAGCTTGACTGCTTTCTCCTTGTCCCTTGTTTTTATAGCAGCATCATTGAAATCATGGGTAAACAATTGAGAGCAAAATTTGATAATTATTCAAGTTCTATTAGGAGAATGATTAAGATGTTCTTCATAGTGGGATTGGACTCTATGTAGAAATTGATGGATGAATATAGAGCTGCAGATGAAGTACTAGTATTTGGAGGAGTTGACTAAGAAATATGCTATTGATATTGATCTTCTAGCATAATGAAACGTTAATGCAGTGAGGTAATCTATTTTGTCTAAGGTTACTAAAGAATATGTTTTAACTATTTAATCATCAATAATAACTTATGAACTTAGATTTTAGCACTTGCATGCGATGGGACTTTCACTCCTACTACAGTCAAAGTCCTCATTTATTGCCAGATTAGTTGCAATTTATAAGATATTCTACTAACTTGAATTACTATTTAATTTATCATATTGTCTTATTTCAATTGTTAAATATTTTATTTGATTTCATATTGTAGTTTCAAGTTGTAATATTTTCTTATTTTTAACTCTCCTCTTTCCCGCTATTATTTGCGAATAATTTTAATAAGTATCAATCAAAGAATAATTTTTTTTAAAACTATAAGGACATTTTATTAAGCCTTAAAAATTGTTGTAGTTGATGTAAGTTAGCTTTTTTGTGTGTGCAAATTTTAGAAAATAATAAATGGCTGTTAAGTACAAATTTTGATACCATCGATCCTTGCAATTATAAGTAGCATATTGTTATATAGATGGTGTTGGGTTAGTAGAGATTGCTAAATCTTTTGGTAAGCCTTACAATAATGGTATTTGATCTTCATCACGATGATAACCTTATCTTTATTGATTTGTCTTTTTGTTTAAATCCTTGTAGTTAACAACAATAAGTAAAATATATGACACAAAAGAAGCTATTAAGAGGTTTTAACTGCTCACTTGAAATTTGACTATTTAATTTTTGTATTTACTATATTTTTTATTAAGATAAAATTGATTACATAAATAAGGGTATCTTAATATTAAAAAAGTATTATTAATTTAGTGTATAATAATTCATTTTTGGGCAGATTATATGATTCATTAGTTTAGATATATTATTTATTTTTTCAAAAGAATTGAATTTTTAGAATTGTATGGCATCGAATTTTTAGTAGAATATGAAACGAAGATTTTTCATTTTTAATACAGTTCTGGATATTTAATTTTTAAAGTCCTTCATTTTAAATAAGAAAATAAAATTTTTTAAATCCTCAAACTGAACTAATTAACAATGTACAACCTACTTAGTCACCCATACCTTTGATGATTGATTTTTATAAGACTAAAAATGTGATTTGCACCTTAATATTTTTATTAAAAAGTTTAAATGAGTTCTTACCATTATCTTTAATACTACTTTACACCCTAAATTTACTCAAATAGTTCTTATGGCATCATGAGTGTAATGAATCAAAGTCCCTAGTGTAATGAAATATCACCTATCGATGTACAACCATTTATCCTTATATTGATTATCTATATATACAAATCTAAGAATGTAGTAAGTTCGTTGAAACTTCAGAAAACGTTACCCTGATTTTAGAAGGATCATGTAGGTCTATATATAGTATCTAATTCATTCTATGACATATGTGCTTAAGTTAATCTACATATAGGTTCTTTTAATAATGTCTATATACAAATTAAATTAAATCTAAGCTTTCACTTGTATCTAACTAAAAATAAAATCAATCCATATAAATTATAAATATATAACTCTTTATTATGATTTAAATCAATTTGATGATCGTAAAATATATAGCTATATTTAACAAGGTCTTTTGATATCTTTTCAATATAAATTAGCATAATTAATTGATTTATGTTATGTTTTAGGTAATTGTTGAAGATATTTCCTGGGGATGAGATTTATCAAAAATTGAAGAGAATTGTAAACAAAAACATGGGATTGAACACAAATTGACTCATACTCGGCGTGCTAGCCCATGTCCATCAGTACTGATGAAGTGTAGGAAGAGAAACAAACTAAAACATGACCTAGAGAGGGATTGTATGGAGTCAAAGAAAATCTATGGAGCAACATAGATTAAGCCACGATCGTACTATAAACTACATGCTAATAATAAGAGAAATAAGAGGATATATGGTTGAGAGGCACCTATATGCTAGACACAGTGTCTCCCCTTAGGAGAAAGCATCCATAACCTACAAGCATAATTGTAACTTCTAACAACTCGTTAACTCCTCTAAACTTGAATCCTTAAATGTTTCCTATCGCGGTGAGAGAAAAAGGAGATAGGAAAATAAGGAGAAAGAGAATGATAAGAATAAAAGCATAAAAGAAACTAGTCAAGAAGAGCCACAATTTTAAAAAATAATAAAAAAGTAAAGGAGAAGAAATTAGAATGAGAAAAAGAGCGCGAGAAAGGTGAAGGAAAACCTAACTAGCAATAATGATGAGAGAGAAATTGTAATAAATAAGATAAAGGAAAAAAAAGGAAGAAGAAGAGATGTGATCTCGTTTCACTCCTAAAGGAAAGGACGGTCCCACTGGGGCCTAAGTTGCTAGTTAGGCAATGTTAGGGTGACAAAACCCAAACAAAAGCTTAAAGTTTTATCGAATTGGGTTTCAAATAGAATGATTTTCTAGCATTAGAATTATTTTTAAATACTACAAAACATTAAAGTTTTAAGTTAAATTTTTGTAAAAATCCATGAGTTGAAAATGTCCCTTTTGCCTAAGGGGTTATAATTTAGACATCTCAATTAAATATTAACAAATCTTACATATATATATAAGTGAAATACATACATATTTCATTTGCATTTTGCTTATTTTTATTCTTAAATTAACTTTGTTTACTTAATTTTATGTTATATTTTTAGTTAATTGAGAAGATATTTGCCTAGTGTAATAGTCGGTCTTTACAACTATTGAGGGTTAGAGTGTTAGAATACTAACACTACAAGAAAAGGATAACCGTCGTCGAAAACTATCTACGACGTCTATTAAAACGTCACAAAAAACGTCGTGGAAGGTAGGGTAGGCATTAGTGATCTACGACGTCTGTTAGCAAACGTCGTTGAAGGCCCAAGTATTCTTCG
>JAOSBK010000005.1:21678004-21688740 GCA_027568895.1 Erythroxylum shatona | reverse complement strand
GTTAATTGATGTCATAACCTAAAGAATGGACTGTTTTGATATGGTTGAGTTCAAATCTGGAAATTTTGATTTGTTAATGGAATAAATGAGTTCTTTTAGTGCAAACATGATCCTAAGGACATGAATAATGTGTATAAGGTATGGATGACTGAGCATTGAAGAACATAGGTTAATTATGAATGAGAATTGGGTAAATGTATGAATATATATTGCTGGAAAAAGTTTGGTGAATGTTTAGATCTAGCTTGCTGAAATTCTAGATTTAAATTAACACTTATGTATGGATTATGAGAGGCTTTTTGATCATGAAAATACAAGGATAAGTGTAAAGTATGGTTGATGAATTATGAGTAAATCAATGTAACTTAAAGGTATAAACCTGATTGCAAAATGGTAGTATACAAAACATGATGTTTGAATGGTCTTAGGGTATATAAGCGCAAATTGAATAGTCAAAATCTATGTCTAAGAGTACATACCCAGGAAAGTCAATTGAGCATGCATTGAACATAAGACGTATACATGTGTATGATTGATTACTTATTTGATTAAACAAGTTAGTAATGTGTAAATATGTGTGTATTGCATGACTTAGAAGTATAAATTGACCGACAGCTTCCAGACATTGTCATCTCATCAAGGCAATAGCTATCTGGAGTATACTATGACTTAACGTAGATGTTTACTCGCTATATTTGAATTGTTCTTAATTAACTGTTAGATATTGAACTATCACTGATATGATTGTGTTAATTTCGGGCATTAATGGTCTAAGGAGTTTGATATTCGAGACTGTATTGGAAGTGTTTTTAAATTGCATGTGAATATGAAAATTGTGTTCTGAACTATATGTTGAATGCTAGATTTAGATTCGATGAATGTGCTATATGGATGTGCACACTAAATGAGGGTTATTGATAGTATAATATGTGATTTGATAAATCTTCATTACATTGATATGCATGATCAGATAAAGAAGCTGTGACTGGAGTGACCAATGTGAAAAGAGTTTAAAGCTCATAAATGTGCACACAAAGCCACAGGCTCAATGATTAATGAGCCTGATATCCACAATAGGTACAGGACAGTATTTGAAATGAACTGAGTATCCACAATAGATATGGGACAATTAAATAAACGCCTAGTCAGAAAAAAAATGAAAGTGGAGTCTCATGTGCATTGCAAATATATCTTTACATGTATTATGTGAATCATTGTGACTAGATTGAGTTGATATAATGTTATGCTATGTTTGTGTACATGTGAATGATTGTGAAAAGAAGTACCGAATTGTGTTGATATAGTGATCTATAATACTTGTATATATGTTGATGATATGAATGATTGAGATGAAAGATTGGATTGTTCTAAAAAGATTATATGACATGTTTGTATTATAATGTGCTTATTGAGATATAATGTATAGTGTGATTTGGTATACAACACTGTATGGGAATTGATTCAATCTAATGTGATATACTTGTGAATTTGGTTGTATACTTGCGAACTCAGTTAGTGATGTATACTTGCAACATTGGTTTTTCAGTTACTGAGGAGACCTAACTTCTAAAGCAATCTAGTAGCAGTCTAGTATTGTCAATTTTGGAATCTGGAATGGCTCAAAGGCCTTGTCAGCTAATGTCTAAGGAGTTTAGATAGATTGCTTATGTTAGCATCTCATTTCATGTTAGATATTTTGTAAAGAACAGTTACCTCTCATATGTTTTTGTAACATACATATATAGATTATGAGATATAATGACAATGTAAATGATGTTTGAGAAATGAAATGAGAAATGTTGAACGTATGATCACTTATGTTCTGTATGATGCCACAATAGTTAATTTGATTACTCTAACATGCCATTCTCATAGGGTATGTTCTTGAATATCCTCCGAATGTTCGGATATATGCTCTATGATAGTGGTGTGTTACAAAATGAGTGACAAATAGCATGGAGAATTAAGTGACAAATGGCATAGGAATTAAATGACATTTGGCAACCATAAAAAGGAGGACATGTAGCTCGCTTAAATACAAGACAAGTTTATTTTAAAAAAAACTAAAGGAGTAGAAATACTCATCTTACACCAAATGACTTATAACATTTCATGGTTATTTCCTTCATAAAGATAGCTATAGAGGCAGAACATTGTGACATATATTGTTGTCTTTTTTCCCAGTGCAAATCAAACCCATCACACCCCCTCAATGTTCTTGAATTGTCTTTGCATATGACGCCAAGCAAGCTTGACATTTAAGGTGGCATTCAAGCTAATAAAGTAAGTGAAATACTGACTTATTATGGTATATGTTAGCTGAATTTTATTATGGCTAATTAGGGATGAATTGAATGTGGTGTTGGTATTAAAGATGTGCTGAAAAAAGAAGAATGAATACGTAATTTTATATTTTGTTTTTACATGTACGAAAAAATAGTTTATGGGCTATTGTATGGATGATTTAAGTTGGGATTTGAAGTATAATTGATGAGGAATTCATGCTAAAGATAGGTGTTATTAAGGTGCTTTAATCTAGAAAATTAGAGTTGTAGTCATATTTGTAAAAAAGTGACTGTTGATGACATAAGTGAGCAGAATTTTGTAAGCCTTGGTATAACCAATATGGAAGTTATATTAACTTGAAATGAAGTAACTTTAAAGGACATAAAATTTAGAAAATTTCAGGTGTTAGTAATGTCTCTACAGCTTGTAAAATTCATGAAGTATTGAAGGAAATAAAGTTACACACATTAGTGATGTTTATGACAAATGCTTAAATTTAATTTCATCCTTGTGTCCATGTCGAATCTGCTCAGAAAGTTTACTCTAAATTTGTATATTTAGATGTGATTAAGTCTAGTAATGAGTCTAGATTGTTGCTTGATTATTAGTTGGTTAAGATGTTGATAAGTTTATGTAGTTACTTGATGTCATAACCTAAAGCACGGACTGTTTTGATGTGGTTGTATTAAAAGTTAAAAATTATGATTTGTTAAAGGAATAAATGTATTCTTTTAATTCAAACATGAGGGACATGATTAATGTGTATAAGGTATGGATGAATAAGCATTGAAGAACATAGGGTAATTATGAATGAGAATTGGGTAAATGTATGAATATATATTGCCAGAAAAAGTTTGGTGAATGTTTAGATCTAGCTTGCTAAAATTTCAGGTTTAAAGTAACAATTATGTGTATGTTATAAGAGGCTTTTTATCATGAAAATGTATAAGGATAAGTGTAATGTATGGTTTATGAAATTGGAGTAAATTAAGCTAAGTTAAAGGTATAAACCTGATTGCAAAATGTTAGTATACAAGATCTAATGTTTGAATGGTCTTAAGGTGTATAAGCGCAAATTGAATAGTCAAGATCTATGCATAAGAATACATACCTAGAAAGTCAATTGAGCATGAATTGAAATATGACACATATACATGTGCATGATTGTATATCTATATGATTAAACAACTTGGTTATTTGTGAACTATGTGTGTATGTATTGCATGACGATAGATGCGCAAGGTGAACATTAACATCGGGACATTACCGAAACATCAAGACAATATCATTTCTAGAGTGTACTGTGAGTCTACTTATATGTGTAAACTCACTTACATGTGCTTCTGTGTGAATTGTATGTTTAATTTGAAATGTGTTTACAACTGAACGATAAATGCTGGACTTAGGTCTGAGGAGTTAGTTATATTACATAAGCACATCGAAATGAAACGTAATAAAAGCATAGCATATGAAATGATACATCTCATCATATTGAAATGTATGATCAATAAAGGAGTTATGACTAGAGTGACTGATGTATAGAAAAGAGCTTTAAGCTCAGAATTATAAAAAAAAGCCTCAGGCTTTGATAGATGGACTCGGTATCCACAATGGTTACGGGCTAGTCATAAACTCGGTACCCATAATAGGTACAGGACGACAAATTACATTGATAGGCACTTGGTCACAACAAAACAAAATGAGAATGAAAACATATGTGCATTTACATATGCATCCCTATATGCATCATATGATTGAATTGAAATGATTTCTTGAATTACTTTGAAATAGTGAAATAAAGTTGAAGTTAATGGAGAATGTGATGTAATATGCAATACTGACTTATATGATATACTTGTTAAAGTGTGATAAATTGTGATATAACTTGTCTTTTTGATTTAACTTGTGTGACTGCATCGATGATGGTTCACTCACAAAGTTTACAAACTCATCAAATTTGGAACGTTGTTTTCTTCAGGTTCAAGGGAGTTCTAGCTATTAAAACGATATACTAGAAGTTTAGTACTTACATTTTGGGGATGAAAATGACTCAAAAGTCTGATCAGCTTAATCTTTAGAGTCTAGTTAGAGTCTTTTGCATTAGTATCCTATATCATGTTACATATTATTGTACTAAGATTAAAGTCTAAATTTTTTTGTAATGTATATGTTCTGAATTATAATGCCATATGTGACCTTTTATGTGTATGGTATAAATGAGAAGAAATGAATGTTTTGAATGCTTATGATATGTTTGATTTCTTTATTTAGTTGGTTATCCTAATATATCATTTCCATAGAGTATGTCATCGAATATGCTCTGGTATATTCGGGATTATGCTCTATGGCAATGGTATGTTACAAATTTGGTATTAGAGCATGGTTTGGCATCCTAAAGGACATATGTGAGTATTTCAACATGGCATATAGGGTATATAGTGATCACTATTTTATTTGGTATAGGTCATCTACTATAGGAGACTGTATCACAAAATTAGCTAATTTTGAGTCAATAGGAGCTAATAGAGAGTCCCCTATACCCTAGCCTGAGCAAATACCTTAGAGAGTCCATGAGAGGAGAGAAAGGAGGTACGATAAAATTAGGAAGCAAAAGGTTGTATACTTATATAGAAGTACAGATCCTACTGAGGTAGAGGGTTAGTTGGAGAGAATAAAGAGAGTATTTGATCAAATGGATTATGAGCCTGATGAGAGGTTCGACTATGCAGTCTCATTACTTCAAGGTCTAGCCTATCAGTAGTGGAAGACAATTCTAAGTAGATCCCTGAGCTTGCAGGCTGACATGGGAGGACTTCCTGAAGGTCTTTAAAGATAATTACATGTCAAAAATCTATTTGTACAGGAAGATGAAAGAATTTCTTGATCTGAAACAAGGAAATCTCATTGTAGCAGAGTATAAGGTACGATTCAATGAACTATCGAGGTATGCTACTGCTCTGATTCCGACTGAAGAAGATAAATGTAGGCGATTTGAGGATGGTTTAAATATAAAGATCAGGACAAGATTGTCCATTACATATCTAAATAGTTTTACCAAGCTATAAACCACTTCGATTTAGATTGAGCAATTACTAAAGGATGATCAAGGAGAGTATAGACAAGAGTTCTGGTCTAAGAGGCATGATGAGTTTTAAGCTAACTCTAGCAAAAAGTTTAGTAAATGTCATTATAAACCATCACAGTCAGATTTTAGATCGATGCAGTCAGGGTTTAGACCTAGAGGCAGTTCTGCTCATTTTGGTGGTGGTAGAGGCCAAGCATATGGAGAGCATACTTATAAAAGACAAATACAATAGATTCCCAGCTGTGAACATTGTGGAAAAAGACATGTTGGAGTATGTTAGAAGGTATTGGGAGCTTGTTATTGTTGTGGCTCCTTAAACCATCATACTAGAGACTGTCAAGCAACTTTACGAGCATAGTCTGGAGTGAGAGGAGAACTAGTGACGGAGATGACTGTCCATCAGAGAAAAATCAATGGAGTAAGATAGAGAGGTAGATGTAGGGGTAAAGCAATCTCGCTAGGTCCTAGTGTTAGGACTGAAGTACGAAGTAACCAACCACAGTCTCAGGCCAAGATTTTTGCTATTATGGACAGGAGGCATAGAATTCCCTAGATGTTGTTACAAGTGTCTTACATGTCTTTGATCTTGAGGCATTTGCATTGTTAGATCCAGGATCTATGCATTCTTTTATTACCCCACATCTAGCATCCTAATTGCATTGTGAGAGAGATGTTGGGATTTGGCTTAAAGGTGAGTACTCTAGTAGGTAGTACTATAGTGATTGGAGAAGTATGTATAAGGTGTATTATTTGGGTTGACTAGGCTAAATTGAAAGCCGATTGGATAGTAATGCAGTTGAAAGAGATAGAACTTAATTTAGGTATGTACTGGCTTACTGCTCATATGACTGTGATGAATTGTTACACTAAGGAAGTTATTCTTGAATCTCCTACTCAACCAAGAGTAATATTTCGAGGTCTTAGTCAAGTAGTGCCAGCTAGACTGATTTCATCAATAGGCACTTTTAGATTGATTTGAAGTAGATGTGAGGCTTACTTAACTTATGTGACTGATACCAGAGTTAAGCAGACATTACAAGATAGTTTTTGTTGTTAGAGATTTTCTAGAAGTCTTTCTTATTGAATTATCGGGATTACCACTAGACAGGGAAGCGGAGTTTATCATTGGCCTTGTCCCAGGTACTGCTCCTATATTTGTTCCTCCTTATAGGATAGCACCTATGGAACTTAAAATTCAATTGTAGGAGTTATTAGATAAGGGTTTTATTAGGCCCACTGTATCACCTTGGGAAGCTCCAGTTTTGTTTGTGAAGAAGAAGGATGGGACTTTGAGATTGTACATTGATTATAGGCAATTAAATCGAGTGACAGTGAAGAATAGATGATTTACTCGATCAATTTTAGGGAGCTCAGGTATTTACTAAACTAGATTTGAGGTCAAGGTATTATTAATTAAAAATAGCAGAAGCCTATGTACAAAAGAGGGCATTCAAACCAGATATGGACACTTCGAGTTTTTGGTGATGCCTTTTGGATTAACGAATGCTCCAGCTGCCTTTATGGCATTGATGAATAAAATATTCCAACCTTACTTAGATCAATTTATTATTGCATTTATAGATGATATCTTTGTGTATTCGAGGATTAGAGAGGAATATTCTAAGCATTTGAGGTTAATTTTACAGATAATGAGAGAGAAGCAATTCTACTCTAAGTTCAATAATTGTGAATTATGGCTTAATCAGGTCATGTTTTTGGGTCATATAGTATCTAAACAAGGCATACAGGTAGACCCAAAGAAAGTTAAGGCAGTGATGAAGTGGGAAGCACCTAGAAATGTGTTAGAGATTCAGAGTTTTTTTGGACTAACAGGTTATTACAAGAGGGTTGTTGATAGGTTTTCATTGATCTCAGCCCCTTTGACAAAGCTTTTAAGGAAGAATGTACCTTTTTAATGGACTGATGAATATCAACAGAGCTTTGAAGAGTTAAAACATCAATTATCTACAGCATCAGTGTTGACTACTCCATCTGGATCTGGAGGTTGCGTTGTTTATAGTAATGCTTCACACCAAGGGTTAGGGTGTGTTTTGATGCAATATGGTAGAGTGATTGCTTATGCTTCAAGACAGTTAAGGCCTCATGAGTTCAATTATCCAGTTTATGATCTGGAGCTTGTTGTAGTAGTATTTGCTCTAAAAATTTGGAAACATTATTTATATGGTGAAACCTTTTAGTTTTTTTTTTTTTCAGATCTTTGAAGTTTGAGAAATTTATTGAGTCAAAAGAAACTTAATATGAGACAAAGGAGGTGGATTGAGTTGCTTAAGGATTATGATGGCACGATAGAGTACCGTCTAGGTAAGGCTAATGTTGTAGCCAATGCATTAAGCAGGAAATCCAATAGTAGTGTAGCACAAATTCAAGCATCGAGGTTACCAAATCTTATTCATCTAAGAGCACTAAATGTTAAGCTAAGTTATCGGAAGAATGAATCATTATTAGCTACGTTTAAGCATAAACCATTATTACGTGATGGGATTAGAAAAGCTTAAAACAAAGACCTAGAATTAGTGAAAATTATAGAAAAGTTATCAAAGAATCCGAGTTCTAAGTTTGAGTTGAGAAATAGTACATTGTGGTTGAATAAGAGATTATGTAGCACACCCTTACCATAAGGTACCCACCAGAACGCCCGAAGGTCATTCCGGCACATATCCTATGATAAGGATGAGCTACGATAGATCACTACACTCACTTCACAAGGCATGGTATCATTATTCACTTATGAGCATCAATAGAAAATCACAATATTTTAAAACCAACTTTTTCCTCATTTCATTTCTCAAACCAAAAGTCTACATTGTGTTTTCCAACCCTTTTTACATGTACATTAACAAAATCTAGTATAAATGTACTACATGAAAGAGGAAAATATATCAAATCCATCTAAGCCATCCAAAAATCCCAGCTGACTGACCTTTGAGCCATGACTTCTCTTGTTAAAGCACAATCTACACGGTAGTAGAGCCTCTCAGTAGTTAGGGTCGTCTCTCGGTCCTGAAAAGACAACGTTATTTGGTGAGTTTTGCGAACTCAATGAGGTAACCATCATCGATAGTTTACTCAATTCATACAACACACTATTTCACATAATAGGTAATCACATTTTTACATAATTGATCATGTATCACATTGTTGCTTAAGCATAGGCAATTATGACATTTCAATCCAACAAACACACTTGACAATATGCATATGAAATGCTCATGAGATACTTTTCAATTATTACGTTGTTGTGACTGAGTGCCTGAACTGTCCCTTATCCGATGAGGATATAGGGCTCATTACACGTTGAGCCGGAGGCTCTGAAACATTTTTGAGCTCGAGGCTCATTTCCACACATTGAGCTTAAGCTCTGATCGTTGGCTACTATAGTCACAACTCTTATTATATTTCATGCATTCATGAATGGAATGCATGCACCACAATCAATCTCAATATAAAGCACATAGGTCTTCACATTCACATTCAAGCCGCATTTCAATATAAATTCCACAGTTCACAGTCATCGGACCTTCTGTTCGAAATCCACAATCAAATCTCATTCATTCATTATTCAAAACATAATTATGAACAAACAATAATTGAGAGAAGCTGTCTAGGTTACTCACAAGTTTCTCCCAAAGCTAATGCCTGGAAGATCCGGAAAAGTCTGTAGGTTGACGTTCCAGTTGCTCCTCTATAATAAATAATATACGCGATATCACAATTTCTTAAATCATAAGCATCCAATGATGCACATATATGAATTAACTTATGTATAATGCATGTTCATGAAAATCCTGGGTATTGTCCGTCAATTTCATCACAAAATCGGTCTCATATCAAAACTCATCTAAGTATGATTCGTACTTAGGTTTATGCCTCACTAAAACTATTGAAATCACAATTCATTACTTATTTGGAGCCCTATAGATCCAGACATAATCAAAACACTGAAGTACGTTCAGTGGAATAACCCTAGTTCATAAAATTTAAGAGCACACTCACTGTACCCGTCTCACGTTTCTCACTCAATCTTTCTCAATTCATTTCAAATGGCTATGATTTTTAGGGGAAGATGTAGGGCAATGTCTTATGAGTCCCATGGTTCAAGAATCAATTCATTTGGGTGTCTAGAGAAGAAGTTATAGCCAGGCGAAATAAAGACAGAAGAAGTAAAACTCAAAAGAAGCAAAAAGACAAAAGAAGTGAAACTCAAAAGAAGCAAAAAGACAGAAGAAGTAAAACACAGAGGAAGACACGTCAGCAAAAAACAGAAGAAGACGCGTCAACAAAACACAGAAGAAGCAAAACCTAGAAGGAGCAAAACACAGAAGAAGACGTGTCAGCAAAATACAGAAGAAGACGCGTCAGCAAAACACAGAAGAAGATGCGTCAACAAAACACAGAAGAAGCAAAACCTAGAAGAAGCAAAACCCAGAAGAAGCAAAACATAGAAGAAGACACGTCAGCAAAACACAGAAGAAGACGTGTCAGTAAAACACAGAAAAAGCAAAACCCAGAAGGAGCAAAACACAGAAGAAATAAAACACAGAAGGAACAAAACTCAAAAGAAGAGAAACTCAGAAGGAACAAAACACAGAAGGAACAAAACTCAGAAGAAGCAAAACTCAGAGGGAACAAAACACAGAAGGAACAAAACTCAAAAGAAGCGAAACTCAGAAGGAACAAAACTCAAAAAAAGCGAAACTCAGAAGGAACAAAACACAAAAGGAACAAAACTCAGAAGAAGCGAAACTCAGAAGGAACAAAACTCAGAAGAAGATGACGTCATCACAGAAGAAGCAAAAAAACAGAAGAAACAACTTCACTTTTGAACATCTTCCCTTATAAGAACCCTGATTTTCAGCTCAGAGGTCCATAATTTTCATACTATATACTGTTGAAAAGGTAAAGAACTATAACTTTCATGAAGGCCATTTTGACAAATCTATCTAGATTGGTACAAAAGTTTCAACTCCAACATCACTTTTACATCACCTAATCACTAATAATCTTTCAGAAACTAAATTAACACTATAATCATTTTTTTTTCTTTTTCCTCCCAACCACACAGTATTTATGAATATACACTTAAATTCCATTTCCATGCAGATGACAGCAACTCATTAACTTTCTTACGTAAATCCCTAACTCTAAAGAATTTATTCACTACTTACCTGTTGAAAACTCCAAAATCTTCAAATCCTAAATTCCATGCAATTTAAGTATTTCACTGAGTACAATGATTAGCTTCTGGTTTTTCTTAGGGTAGAAGACATAAATAGCAAAGTGGGTTTGGTGTAGGAAAAGAAAAGTAGAGAAATCTCTTAGAAGGGATTTTATGGAAAACTCTGTG
>JAOSBK010000005.1:21648365-21668682 GCA_027568895.1 Erythroxylum shatona | reverse complement strand
TTCATCACAAAATCGGTCTCATATCAAAACTCATCTAAGTATGATTCATACTTAGGTTTATGCCTCACTAAAACTATCAAAATCACAATTCATTACTCATTTGGAATCCTATAGATCCAGACATAATCAAAATACCGAAGTACGTTCAGTGGAATAACCCTAGTTCATAAAATTTAAGAGCACACTCACTGTACCCGTTCCACGTTTCTCACTCAATCTTTCTCAATTCATTTCAGATGGCTATGATTTTTAGGTGGTGATGTAGGGTAATGTCTTACAAGTCCCATGGTTTAAGAATCAATTCATTTCAGTGTCTTAAGAAGAAGTTATGGCCAGGCAAAAAAAAGACAGAAGAAGCAAAACTCAGAAGAAACAAAACATAGAAGAAGTAAAACACAGAAGAAGCAAAAGACAGAAGAAGTAAAACACAGAAGAAGACATATCAGTAAAACACAAAAGAAGACGCGTAAGCAAAACACAGAAAAAGACGCGTCAGCAAAATACAGAAGAAGACGCGTCACAAAACATAGAAGAAGATGCTTCAGCAAAACACAGAAGGAACAAAACACAGAAGGAGCGAAACTCAGAAGGAACGAAACACAGAAGGAACAAAACACAAAAGGAGCGAAACACGAAAGGAGCGAAACTCGGAAGGAACGAAACACAAAAGGAACAAAACACAGAAGGAACAAAACACAGAAGGAGTAAAACTCAGAAGGAACAAAACACAGAAGGAGCGAAACTCAGAAGGAATGAATCACAGAAGGAATAAAACACAGAAGGAACAAAACACAAAAGGAATAAAACACATAAGAAACAAAACTCAGAAGGAACGACTTCACTTTTGAACATCTTCCTTTACAAGGACTTGACTTTTAGCTCATATGTCCAAAATTTTCATACTATATACTGTTGGAAAGATAAAAGGAAGACCTATAACTTTCATGAAGGCTATTTTGATGAATCTATAGAGATTGGTACAAAAGTTTCACGGAAGTTTCAGATCAATTTATTGCTAATTCAACTCCAACTTCACTTTTACATCACCTAATCATTAAAAATCTTTCAAAAACTAAATTTAACACTATAACCTAATTTTTCCTCCTCCCAACCACACATTATTTATGAATATACACTTAAATGCCATTTTTCATGCAGATGACAATAACTCATCAACTTTGTTTCATAATTCCCCAACTTTAAAGGATTTATTTCCTACTTACCTGTTGAAAACTCCAAAATCTTCAAGCCCTAAATTCCATGCAATTTACATATTTCACTGTGTACAATGACCAACTTCTGGTTTTTCTTAGGGTAGAAGACACAAATAGCAAAGTGAGTTTGGTGTAGGAAAGGAAAAATATAGAAATCTCTTAAAAAGGATTTTATGGAAAAATCTATGTTTGGAAAGGAAATTTTTGGAGAAGATGACAATGAAGAATGAACTTAGACATATAACTTAACTTTTCAACTCTCAGAAAACAGTAACCTACTTGTAGCAAAGTACCAAGCCTAAGTGACACTTGTCACTTTCCTCATACCTAAGCTCTAACTTAGTTTCTTTTGAAACTAACTCCCTTAAGCTCTCATCTTTACAATCTATCTCCAAATCTTTCTTTGATGTCTTTTTCCTATTTTCTATATTTTTTTTTTCAAAATTTATGCCTAAATTCACTAAAATTCACAAATATAATATTCTTACTAACTAATTGAATTTTTAATATAAATAAATTCAAAATTCTCAAGACACCTAAAATCACAACTCAATCTAATTATACTCGGAAGTATTCATGAATGCATGTACAATCATTTTCATATGCCACAACTTCACTATTCATATGCATGTGCATGACATAATATGCATGAACATGGAAATGCATTTCTAACGCTCATTAATCACTCACATTTACTATTTTAACCTTCCTAGAAGAATGGGATGTTACAGATTATGTGTACCAGATGTTGATGGTCTGAGAAAAGAAATTTTGGAGGAAGCACAAATAGTAGCCTATGCTATGCATCATGGTATTACCAAGATGTACAATACTCTAAAATACCATTTTTGGTGGCCAAAAATGAAGAAGCAAGTGGCCAAATGTTTTGTTAGGTGTTTGACATGCTAACAAGTTAAGGTAGAGCATCAGGCACCAGTTAGGAAATTATAGTCATTACCTATTCCAGAATGGAAATAGGAGAGGATTACAATGGATTTTATTATAGGTTTTTCTGAGAACTCCAAGGCAGCATGATGCTATATAGGTCATTGTTGACAGCTTGACAAAATCAACTCATTTCATACCTATTAGAGAGAATAACACACTAGATCAATTAGCTCAAATATATATAAATGAGATAGTGAGGTTACATGGGTAGTGAGGCTACATAGGGTCCCAGTGTCTATTGTATCATATCAAGATCCCAATTTTACTTCTAGATTTTAGGTTAGGCTATATACAATATTAGGTACAAAGTTAAATTGTAGTACAGTGTTTCATCTTCAGGCAGATAGAAAGAGTGAGAGGACTATTCAGACTGTTGAGGACATGCTTAGGGAATGTGTTTTGGAGTTTCAAGGAGTATGGGATGAGTATGTAGCTCTCATTGAATTTTCATACAATAATCGTTATCAGAGTAGTATTGGTATGGCTCTATATAAGGCGTTATATGGCAAAAGGTGTCGAGCACCTTTGTATTGGGATGAAAAAGGCCTAAGGATTGTTGAAGGTCTAGAGTTGATTCAAGATACTATTGATAAGGTAAAATTGATCCGTAGTATGATTAAGGTGGCTCAAGATAGGTAAAAGAGTTATACAAATCAACACCAGAGGGACATGGAGTACCAAGTAGGAGACAAGGTATTTTTGAGAGTGTTGCCTTAGCGAGGAGTGCTAAGGTTCGGTAAAAAGGAAAAGTTGATCCCTAAGTATATCGGTTTTTATGAGATTACTAAGAAAGTAGGTCCACTGCTTTACAAATTAGCATTGCCACCAGAAATTGCTCAAATTCATAATGTATTTCATGTTAGTATGCCCAGGAGATATCCGTCATATCCAATAGATGCATTACCGGTTCAAGAGGTTGAGATTGCAACTAATTTGAGTTATGTAAAGGAACTAGTTAAAATAGTTGGATATCAGACTAAGTAATTAAGAAACTGTGGAAATACTTTGGTTAAAGTCCTTTGGAGAAATCATTCGAGAGAGGAAGTTACGGGGGAGACTAAGAATATAAGAAAACATTATCCCCATCTATTTGATCAATCAGGTAAGAATTTTGGGGATGAAATTTCTTAAGGAGGGGAGAATTATAATAGTCAATCTCCAAAGCTACTGAGGGTTAGAATGTTAGAATACTAAGTCACATGAGTTACATCATTATAGAATTAATTTGGTGCATTTAGGAGATGCTTTTATGATTTCATTCACATGCATAATATTAGCATACACATATGAATTATGATTTAGAAAAAAAAAAAGCAAAGATTTTATGTGCACTCAATTGTTATGTTCTGAGGTATAAAAGTTTCAAAATGATTGTGATACGATTGTGCATTTCTAATGTCGTGTTTTGGTTTACCAATAAAAAGATTTGATAAATTAATATGTACATTTAGCCTAGGAAAAATTTCAAGTGGCAAGATAAGTTGACATGTGGAAATTTAGGATGATTAAGTCTATAAAATGAGTGAAAAATAATTTGGAGAATTAAGTGACAAATGGCTTAGGAATTAAGTGACATTTGGCAACCAAAAAAGGAGGACATGTAGCTTGCTTAAATACATGACAAGTGTCCTTTTAGATAACAAAAGGAGGAGAAACACTCATCTTACACCAAATGACTTATAACAATGCATGGTTATTTCCTTTTATTATTTTCTACCGTATGGTCTCCCTCTCCTCCCTCTTGTCAAAACCCACACATAAATGGTCTTTGAGTTTCTGCCTTAGTTCTGTACATCACCACCCCAAAACCTATACAAAATACTTCATAAAGATAGCTATAGAGGCAGAACATTGTGACATATATTGTTGTCTTTTCTCCTAGTCAAGGCTGAACCCATCACACCCCCTCAATGTTCTTGAATTATTTTTGCATGTGAGGCTAATCAAGCTTGACATTTGAGGTGGAATTCAAGCTAATAAAGTAAGTGAATTACTGAACTATTATGGTATATGTTAGCTAAATTTTATTATGGCTAATTAGGGATGGATTGTGGTGTTGGTGTTAAAGATATGCTGGAAAATGAAGAATGAATAGGTACTTTTCTAGTCTATTTTTGCATGTACAAAAACAATAGTTTATGGGCTATTGTATGGATGATTTAACTTAGGAGTTGAAGTATAATTGATGAGGAATTCATGCTAAAGATAAGTGTTATTAAGGTGCTTTCAAATTTGGAAAATTATAGTTATAGGTGTGTTTGTAAAAAAGTGACTGCTAATGATATAAGTGAGCATTATTTTGTAAGCCTTAGTGTAACCAATATGGAAGTTATATTGACTTGAAATGAAGTAACTTTAAAGGATATGAAATTTGGAAATTTTCAAGTGTTAGTAAAGTCTCTAAGCTCGCAAAATTTGTGAATTATTGAAGGACATAAAGTTACACACATTAGTGATGTTGATGACAAATTATGGAATTTTAATTTCAACCTTGTTTACATGTCGAACTAGTTGAGAAAATTCATTCCAAATTAGTATATTTGGACTTGATTAAGGCTAGCAATTAGCCTAGATTGCTGCTTGATTAATTGTTAAGAGCTTGATAAGTTTATGTAGTTAATTGATGTCATAACCTAAAGAATGGACTATTTTGATGTGGATGTATTCAAAGCTAAAAATTATGATTTGTTAAAGGAATAAATGTGTTCTTTTAATGAAAACATGATCCTAAGGACATGAATAATGTGTATAAGGTAAAGATGAATGAGCATTGAAGAGTATAGGGTAATTATGAATGAGAATTGGGTAAATGTATGAATATATATTTCTTGAAAAAAGTTTGGTGAATGTATAGATCTAGCTTACTGAAATTTTAGATTTAAAATAACAATTGTGTGTGTTATAAGAGGCTTTTTATCATAAAAATGTACAAGGATAAATGTAATGCATGGTTGATGAAATTGGAGTAAATTAAGCTAACTTAAAGGTATAAACCTGATTAGGAAATGGTAGTATAAAAGCTCTAATGTTTGAATGGTCTTATGGTGTATAAATGTAAATTGAATAGTCAAGATCTATGCATAAGAATACATACCCGGAAAGTCAATTAAGCATGCATTGAAACATGACACATATACATATGCATGATTGTATATTTATATGATTAAAAAAATTGGTGATTTATGAACTATGTGTGTATGTATTGCATGACAATAGATGCGTAAGGTGATCTTCAACATCTAGACATTAGCGAAACATCAAGGCAATAGCATTTCTAGAGTGTACTATGAGTCAACTTAGATGTGTAAACTCAGTAATATGTGCTTCCATATGAATTGTACATTTAATATGAAATGCATGTGCAACTGATTGATAAATGTTAAACTTAGGTCTGAGGAGTTAGTTATATGACATAAGCACACCAAAATGAAAGGTAATAAAAGAATAGAATATGAAATGATACATCTCACCATATTGAAATGCATGATCAGATAAAGGAGTTGTGATTAGAGTAATCGATGTGTAAAAATTAGCTTTGAGCTCAGAATTATGAAAAAGAGCCTCAGGCTCTGATAGCATAGACTAGGTATCCACAATGGATACGGACAACCATGAACTTGATACCCATAACGGATATGGGACAACAAATTGCGTTGATAGGCACTTGGCCATAACAAAACAAAATAAGAATGAAAACACATATGCGTTTACATATGCATTCATACATGCATCATATGGTTAAATTGAAATGATTTCTTGAATTGCTTTGAAATAGTGAAATACAACTGAAGTCAATGGAGAATGTGATGTAATATCTAATACTGGCTTATATGATATACTTGTTAAAGTGTGATAAATTGTGATACAACTTGTCTTTGTGATTTGAATTGTGTGAGTGCATTGATGATGGTTCACTCACAGAGATCACAAACTATCAAAATTGCAATGTTGTTTTGTTTTTGGTTCAAGAGAGTTCTAGTAACCAAAATGATATATCAGAAGTTTAGTACTTACATTTTAGGGACGGAAATGGCTTAAAGGTCTGATAAGATGAATCTGCAAAGTTTATTTAGAGTCTTTTGCATTAGCATCCCATATTATGTTACACATTTTTTTACTAAGATTAATCTCTAAACTATTATGTAATGTATGTGTGGATTCTGAATTATAATGCCATATGTGACCTTTTATATGTATGATAGAAATGAGAAGAAATGAATGCTTATGATACGTTCGATGTCTTTATTTAGTTAATTTGATTTTCCTAATGTATCATTTCCATAGAGTATGTCCATAAATATCCTCTGGTATGTTCGAGATTATGCTCCATAGGAGTGGTATGTTACACATAGGATGAAATTCGTCAACAACTGGAGAAGATTACAAGGGAAAATTGTAAAGAAAACACAAATCTTAATTGAACACGATTTTATGGGAACCCATATCCTTCTTATAAAACTTATACTTAAAGATGTAGTTTGATATATGGGTAAAAGGGAGACTGTATGATGGAGAAAAATTATGAAGAGAAATATAACATGAAACATGATCACGCCTTAGATCATATTCCCCTAAAAAACTCACAATAAGATCTACAGCCTAGGGTATAAGCATGTCATAACCTCTGTTCTTTTCTAGAAAAGTAGTAAGATAGTACATGACTAAAGATAGACATTTTGGTCTAGGTCTGGCCCAGCTCGACTTAGATCAAAATCAATATATTTGACTTGAGTTGATCAGGCTTCTAGCCAGGCTCTAGCTTTTTCTTAGATACCAAAAATTTTAGTTAAAAATGACATCATTTTGAAATTTTAAATTAAATAAAAAGGAAAATAATTGGGCTGGCCTAGGCTTAATTAGGCTTTAGGCCATCCAAGCTCAAGCATAAGTTTTTAGCAGAAGCCTAAGCACAGTCCAATCCATTGTCATATTTATACATAGTTGAGTCCCAGACCATATTCATGACAAAAAAAAAATGTATAAAAAATGGGGAAGACATTAATTTACATATCCTTCTACTTTTTTTTGTTCTAAACTTAAAGCTAGCTTCTAAAAGGAAGAACAACCTTTAAAGATAAGTTTTGTATTCATTTTCAATAGAGAAGAAGATTTGAGATCATCTCAACAGATTGGGGTTGATTAAGAACTCATTCTACTTTGATTTCTTTTATTTTATTACTTATGTTTGATGGTTTAAAGACAACGTATGACTAATTTCTTTATATATTTAGATAAGAAAAACGTTAATATTTTCTTTATTAAGGAATGATAATTTTATTTATGAAGTGAGATTTATTTATGCGGAAATAGTCTTCGAATGTTCTTAAAATATATCTAATCAAACCTAATGATTAGATATGATATTAATTTACATGGAACAATTCAGGAGAACCAACATATAAGGAGACCATAACTTAGATATTAGAAGTTGTATAGAATACTAGAGCTAAGCTTATATAAATCTTCTTATATTAAGTTTAAACCATTCATGAAAATTCACATAACTTTTTACAATCTTGGAGGTTTTAATCAGATAGACATATTGATTAATCAATATATAAGTAAGTAATAGTAATGAGAGAGACAAAGAGAGAGAGAGAAATTTTATAATCTAATAATTTTTATCGACCTAGATAATAAAAACCTTCTAAGTTGATTAAATCATGACTACAAAGATGATGCTAAGAGAGCCCTTATTTAGACATTATTCGTATCTAAATTCTCTATTTGACTATTTTCTTATTCTTAATAGTTATTCTTTTTTTGTTATTCAACTTCATAAATAATAAATTTATTTATATTCTTTGATTAATTAGAAGTAGGAAAGTATACTAGACCATTGTAACTTCCTTATATGATCGACAGTCTAGTCACTACTGGATTACTACTTAATAATAGATACACTTGCCTTAGGTTGTCAATATTTATTTTGTGATATAGAAAACTTAAGAGATTACTTAATAAGTTTTTGGTGTTGTTTTTGAGGAAGTAGCTGGTGTTTAAGAAACTCGAGAATATTCGTCTAGTTATTTCTTTTTGTGTACAATTTTGTAGTTTTATCTTTTCTTCATTTTTTAATTCTTTTTTATACTTGATGATGTTTTGATTTTAGATCTTTTAGATCTAACAAACCTACTAACATGGAGGAAGAGCACATAACCATGTAAGATTATGCAAAGTTATGAAGCAATATCTCTTCCTATTGGAAATATGATAATTAGACACTTTTATAAGACATATATAAGGTATAAGGATCTGCTAATGAGGTGTAAGTACTATGAGATACCTTCTTCGTTGCAAGTTCAGATGTTCTATAGTGGTTTAGACTATATGAAACAATAAATGGTTTATGTAATATATAGAGGAAACTTGCACTTTAGGATTCAAAAGGCACCCTATAGCTAATTAAAAGATTATAATGGACTATTGATAAAATCAAACAGGGCAAAAGCAATCAACTCAACATGTTTACATTATATGAATGCTACCATTGCTTTTATAGCTCAATTAGAGGTTTAACGAGAAAATTGAAGATCTTAAATGGAATAAAGAGACTAGAAAAAATATTATAGTGTGAGTTGTGTGGATTATAACATAGATTAATTATTTTAAAGCTAAGAATTACTCATTTTTTATAGTAATTAAACAAGTTGATTATTGAGTGTACTACAGTTAAACTCAAACACACTGCTATAATAAAGCATACAATCTAGGATAAGTAAATGATCTGAATTTCTCATGGTTAATTAGCCAATATGAGTGTCACCTCTAACCAGATATGATAAGTAGAAGTAACAAGAGAATAGATTAAGTTTGAAATAATTAATAGTAGAATATTCACTTTTAAAACTTAACTTCTAGTTAAGGAGGCTTTAATTCACAATCTTACTAAACAAGGTTGGTCAACTAACTAAGATGGTAGCTAAGATACTTCAGGAATCATTACCTAGCAATATAACACTTGATCTTAGAGATTATAAGAAGTCCAATATTAGGAGTTATACAGGATGTAAGAAATAGGCTTACATAAATCCTCTTGCATTAAATTCATATCTTTCATAAAACTCAACACATTCTTAAGGCTTTAACTGGTTAGAGATATAGATTAATCAATTTGAGAGTAGAAGGTTATAACATAAGAGAGAGTGACGTCATAATTTAGGAAATTTTTTCACCTTCTCTATTTATTAAATCAAATCTGCAAAGATGATGTTAAGAAAAGTCTTCTTTGTTTTGTTCTTAATAGTTATTCCTTTACTTAGCTTTTTATTATATTTTATTATTTAATTTCATCAGTAATTAACTAGTTAGTAGTATGAGAGCATAATATACCATTCTAACTTCTCTAAAAGATGATACTTTATTCATTACTATGTTATTGTTCAATTAAAAATACAACTATCTTAAGTTATAAATATTTATTTTATGATAAAAATTTTAGAGTAAAAATTAGGTTACATGTTGTATTCATATTTGTTAATAGTGGTAATTTATGATAAATTTTTTTTCTTTATTTTGATTTTCCTTTTTGATTTATAAACTCTCTTACACATTGAAAAAAGAAAAGAGTAATAGAACAGAAACCATAAAATCATACTCTCATCAACTACTGCCCTTTATGATTTTTTTTATAGAAATCAGACACCCTTTCCTTATTTACATATGGCGTTTCTTTCTTAAATCTTCTAGATTTAGACAAACTTGTATATAATTCTCAAACAGTCATTCTCTTTCTTATTTCTACTTTAGAAACCTATGACTAAACTTATTCTTCTTATACATCCAACTAATATGATTACAATATGATTCAAAGTTGTGCAAAAAAAAGGTTGGATTCTTTTTTGGCACAATTTGAATCATATTAGTTAGATATATAAGAAGAATAAGCTTATTCTTTCTTAAATATTCTAGATTTAGACAAACTTCTTATTATCCTCAACTAATCATTGTCTTTCTTGTTTCTAATTTAGAAACTTATGACTAAACTTATTCTTCTTATATATCCAACTAATATGATTCAAATTATGAAAAAAAAGTTAGATTCTTTTTAATTGGGTGGAAAAGAGAATATGTCATATTTTCCTCCCCATCCTCACCAGTTTAGCTAGAGTTTTTTAGGCAGTCAAGGTTTGAGCCTGGTTGTGGCCAAGCATACTTGTCTCGCTATTTATACATGTCCTACATAGCTCTTCCCCACTATTAAAATGCCTACCTCTTAATAGTAACTTTACTATTGTCTCTATCAACTAGCCTTCAATAGTGTGATATCTTGCCACATATGTTTGTCCACTCTCTAATATCTTTAACTTTTTGTTGAAAATGAAAGAATAATACTAACTAAAGCAAAGTTTGTACAACATTAAAATAAGATCAACTTTTTTGCTAATATATTAGCAAGTATTAAGCTTGAAGGAATCAATTATTACATAAGTTACAACAGGAAAATAGTATACAAGAAAGACCATTTCATAAACTCCATATGTTATTCTTAAACTAGCTTTAGAAATAACTGCATGAGCCTTAAGGATTTACCCTATTCAACATATTGGTCTATCATTTAGAGTGTTCTTATCCAAATCAGTAGCTTTTTGGAGATTGGTATTTCTTTCCCTCTAGATAGAGTATATGTAACATATGAATGTTGCTTAGAAAATAATAACATCTTGTTTCAAGTCACAAGTTGT
Organism: Erythroxylum shatona; assembly: GCA_027568895.1. NCBI lineage: Eukaryota > Viridiplantae > Streptophyta > Magnoliopsida > Malpighiales > Erythroxylaceae > Erythroxylum > Erythroxylum shatona. Next base: position 21,657,836 of record JAOSBK010000005.1, on the reverse strand, counting down.
TTTCACGGCCTAATCGAGTATTCTTATCCCTCAACTTGTGCCACAATATACCTACATCATATGCTAAATTCTAAACCATATATTTTGGGAGTAGTTATATAGGAAATATAGAGGATTGATGGTTTCAGAACTTGATTTAAACAATAAGCATAACGAATCAATGTGACCAAAGCATCTATCTTTAGTATTAATCATTTGCTTAGCCATTAACCATCTAACTTTAGGGATAAGTGCAGTGCTAAGTTACCTTTGATGAATGAAACTAGAAGATTTGAAGGCAAGAGGCATTGGTAAACCTATATGAGTTATCTCTCATCCATACTAATTTATCCTCATCCAAATGGTTAAGATGTTATAAAGGATAAAGTTTAATAAGGTAGGAGGAACCTTTGAAATTGTTTAACTAATTTCCATCTTGAATGATGGAGCATACCTTAGCCTCCAATAGAGCATCTCATGGAACCAATCTTTTATTTATGATAAAAAAGACTTCTCTGCTTCCTCTAACATAATAATGCATACCTTGAGAAGCCCTAAGAATGAATTACATCTTGAGAAATCGATGAATGCTTTAATGGATAAAGGGATTGGTGTCTTATTTATATTCAAATCCATATCAAGTGCCCTAAACTCCACTAGCAGGGGATTTGATTTGAAACCAAAAACTAGGAAAGTCGATGCCCATAAAGTAGAAAAATAATTAAACTTTTTGTTTGATTTCCTAAATATCAAGATCACTTAGATTTTATAAAATAATTAAAAAATAAATTATAATAAAGTAGGAGTCATAATTCGTACCTTACTCTAAAGCTTGATCTTTTTTCTTATTATTTCCTTTTAATGGTTTCTAGAATTGATTTATCTCAACCACCATAGTCATACAAGTGTCAAGCCTCTAATGGTATCCATAAAATATATTAAAAGAACTATATAACCCTCTCTAGGCTAGGAGTGTTAGATCTCTTAGAATCTAAGCCCATTTATAATAGATTCTAGACATTTTAGTAATTCAATTGAAATAAAATTCTAATTTTAATTAAACTTTAATTATAATTACAATTAATTCGAATTAAATACCAATTATGTCCAAATAAGATATAATATCTCATACTAATCCTTATTCATTAAATATCATATATTTAATCATAAAGTTTCTCAAACTTTACAATCAAGTCTAACTTGATTAAAATATTTTTCTCTCTTTAACTTATTCTTTATGTGTGACTCATTAGGTTCCTATGTTAGTAATGGATATAAATTAGAATACTAAATTATATTTAGGATTAGATAAATTAAACTCCTTTAATTTATCTTTAATTCTCTAATTAATCAATTTATATCCACATATTAAGATTAGCAATATATCATGACTATCTAAATATTTAAGAATGATAAAGTAGTTTTGGCTAAATTTTTCGTATAATTCAATACTGTCATTATAAAATATTTTGATAGGACATAAAGCATAGAATTAATGTCTACTATATTTGGATCTAATCATATTAATTCTCCATCATTAGTAATTGATTTAATTAATGACATTTGTAAACCATTTACAAAGCATCATACCACCTTGGCCAAGGATTTTTCGAATCAATACTAATTGAGAATAATAGAACATTCTCCCTAATCACTTTAGGGTGATGAATTCTATATTGATCACTCAATTATCTTCATATAGTTCATGTTATATCCAATGACTATTGACTAAACTATCCTTGACAATATAACAATCCCTGTATGAGATAATTTTAGAGATCTTAAGTCAAAGGATCACTTATTTAACGATCACAATGAGAATTCCTATAGACATACAAGTAATGTTCCAGATGAAATTATTATATGAAATTAGTTTACTGAACTTGTTTTCTAACAAGCATCCATAAATTTGTTTAAGTATCTTCATACTCTAATATATAAGATCAACCACTTCCTTTATAAGAAAAAATATAATTTTTTCTAGTCTATTTAGGCTCAATTAATATCCAATCTCAACAGAACAATGAATAATATATTAATGTAATATGAATATATAATTATAATTTCATCATAATTTTATTTACAGTGTACATTTATCCCATATACTTTGTCATATATATCTAAATATGTATAAGATAAAGAATGCTTATAAAAAATTATATCACTAAACTACAACCAATCAATTGATTGTAAGGCATAAACTGACAATCTCTACTTGAACTAAGCAATCATTAAAGTATTTTAGACCATATCACTATATGGTAATTATGATACTACTGGGACAGTAGTTTAGTGGGAGAATTCTACAAGATTCTCTATAGTGAGCAATTGATTAAATCTTACAATTTTCATCTTAATTATCATCAAAATTAAGAAAAACTTCCTAAATACATACTTAGATCTTTAATGAGACCTTAGCTCCTTTTACATGCCCAACGACTCTTACGTTTTATAGTACATTGTTATCTTAAACACTTTAAGGAACTATAACAAGATTATTAAATATCTCTTTGATCCAAATAATCATTTCACTAGATGAAAATTGTATTTTTCCATTAATTTTAAGTTGAAACTTTTTCAATCTTAAAATAATGTTGTTCCAAGTAACATATACCTTAGTTAGGATTTTTACTTCTAAAGTTAATCCTTGTGAACTTGAATTCAACTATAAACTCATAAATAGAATAATAAATATCATTATTATTTCACAAATATTAGATATCTCAAAATATACTTGGACTAGAATAGGTGAACAATTTTGTTGTTACCTTTTCATATCCAACATGAATTTTTCTTAGATAATTATATTTTCAATGATTGAAATATAAATTATTGTTCTTTATGAGTAATATGTCTCTACATACTCCCACCGAAGAGGAAAACTATACTTCCACTAACCTTCTTGCATACATGACATATTCATAACCATCTCCAAAATAAAATTTTTGAATTCATAATGAAAGTGAATCTTTCAACGTCTTTTATTTATTCAACTATACATCAAATATAATAGAGGTACTAGTTCCAATCAAATGCATTATCATGAAATTCGAACTTTTTAAATTTCATCTTATTCTCACTACTTATCTTGAGAACCATTCTCCTATAAGTATACATTATGATAAAATATTTGTTTAATAGGTCCGTAAGATTATATCCATCCTTTGGAATATCTCATAACCTTTTATTATCTAATTTAGTTCTAAACTTAGTGGATGATATATGCTTCTACTAAGCATCACATCCGTAAACTGTTAACATTGGTTCAAACTCTTAGCATTTAATATCTAAACTGTTACATAAATCCATACTTTTATGGAATTTTATTATGAAGGTTTTCTACAAAGAATCTCTTTTGCTATAAATAATCAAAAAAATTCAAATTTCACCATATCGATCTTTTCAAAGTGCTTTAGCATTCGCAATGCTTAATTTCTACTTAGATTTAAATTATTTAAACTTTTCAAAATTATGAATCTATATTTCATTAATACATATGACTATATCATATAAAGTCATTAGTATTTCTAATAAAATATACGAATCATCCTTTTATGAATTGTTATTCCATCCAAAAAATCACTTGTATTCATTTAACAATTCAATACTATTAAATTCTTTCAACAAAGTCTGATTTTTTATTCTTCAACTTAAAAAGTGTCATAAATTTCATACGATTTATAAATAAAAAGATACATATATCTTTGTATGTAACATTGTAATTCTAATTATGTTAATCTAACCAACATGGCATAAAAGTATAGTTATAGTCTTGATTATCTAACTTTTTATCCTAGCTACTTATGTTAAAAACAAGTCTCTTTTGATCAAATATATACAAACTATTCATATAAACTTGGATCAATGACTTTTACTCCATAATATATTTCTTATCATGTCTTGAACATTATAGTAATGTTGAATCTAAATTCAGTATCAAAGACTTATAAGCATGAACTATAAATGCATATAATCTCTATCATATTACATATAGGCAAGAAAAGTCATACAAGCATTTTTATTTTGATGACAACTATTATCATATTATAACAAATGCCTTGTATTGTGATCTATATTTATGCTTTTATTAGGCTTAATTGAATGGAACAATTTCATCAATATATTATACCTTTCAACTTTACTCTATGCAATGTCTTGTATCTTGATAGCATGGCGTTGATATAGATCTTTCATATTGTGATCAAAGTTTATAAGAAATTATTTAACTCATTATGTCAATACGTTTTTTTCATCTATATGATTTTGACATATCTCTAAAGCTTTAACATTAAATCCTTAATAGGAATTAATAGCAAACTTAAATAATGGACACACAAATGCTCTATCTAACTTAGTTTTTTTAAAACAATAATTGTAGTAAGCTTTAAAAGGCAACCACATATACTGTTGAGCAAGTTTTATATCTAATAAAACTCTCAATACCTATAAGTATATAGACCGTATCCTGTAGTATTGAAAGGTATCGTTCCCACGAAGATTATGCAATTGCTAAAAATTTAAACCTTACTTTGTCTAAAGTAACAAGAAATTGATTTTAATAAAAATAAATAATAGAAATTGAAATAGAATAATAAACAAAGCAATTAAATCAAATAAGAAGTGAGTTGTCAATTAATTTAGGGTTTGATCAAGGATGAAAGCTTAGGACTTATTCTTCCTTCATTCTGTTTCCTTAACTATTATTAATCCAATTATGTGTTGGTCATACATTTCCTAAGGAATTGATTACTCTCTCTTATATCTATTCAATTAACCCTAAATAAATCCAATCTTTCCTGATTTTGCAACCTCTCAATTCATAAACCTTCCTAACATTTTTAATTAGATTTGAAGTTATCTATTAGATAATTAAGTTCTCACACTAGATCACTCTTTGAAAGATCGTCAATTTGATAATTGGGGGACTTATTAAATCACCAACTCTCATTACATAACCTAATTTGATTACTTTTGATTCACTTTCTTAATTTATTGTCAAAGTATAAGCATACACAATTATCACAACACCAAAATTTTGTATTGAATCAATAAAGATCAAAGTCACAAAATAAATTCAAAATAAACCCTAATCTAGAATTTAGAAACTCATGAACATGATAAAAATCTGGAAATCCAATTATACGTCAGTAATAATGAAAGAACCAAGGGGAAAAAATGAAAAATTTCCTGTTGTTATTCATGATCTCCCACTTTGATCCACTTTAATTCAATGTCGCACCTAGAAATTGCTATCACGATTGTGACACAGGTGTCATGATTGTGCTTTTAGAAATTCCTTTCTATCATGATCATAAAATAAGAGTCACGATCGTGACCTACTTCATTCAGCCTCTATATTCTTCATTCTTTGATTTCCTAGTTTGCATCACTAACAAACACATCAAACATCTCTTGAAGCATGAAATTAAATCCAATTCTTAATCTAAACAACATTAACATAATTCTAGACCTATACATATGATAATAATCTAAGTTATAATTAAAAAACACGTAAACATATAAGAAAACATGGCATAATTTACACCTATCAACATCCCCACACTTAAACCTTTGCTTGTCCTCAAGCAAAAGCCAAAAACAAAACTCAAATAACCAAACATAAAAATATAAGAATACATTCATGCAACATGCAATAATGAGACAATGACATCAAACTTTATGGAGTTAAGTTAACCTCAAACATCAATCATTCAAAATCTGTCAACAAAATAACTTATTCCTTTCATGTTTAAGTGATTTGATTTCAATATACATATCAATTAAAATATTAACACTGTATTCATACACCTATGGCACTTGTAAGCATGCATTTATGACATTAATCAATTACGAAGGTAAGCTATCACTAAGTAATCTTTCATGAAAATTCTTGCTATTTTCAAAAGATCAGTAAGATTATTTATTTTAACACTTTTCTTAGATTTTTTAAACACTAATCTAGTCTTTTGACGCGAAGGAAAATACCTTGTCATGATTGTCCACCTGTTACTCAACTAAATTATGTTTTTTTTTTTGTTTAGCTTAGTTAGAGTGTCATTATAGTCTTTTGATGTGAAGACAAACATTTTATTATGAATGCCCCTAGTTACTCAACTATATCACAGCTATCAACTGGCTACCAGCTCAATTCTTAACCTATTTTTTTTTAAAAGGGCCAGCAGAATATTTATTTATTTAACACATTTTTTTTGTTTTTTTTACTTTAGCCCATCTCATTTCTTTTTATTCAATCAATTCAATTGACTATATTTATAAATGTATACAAATTAGAGTCATAATGTGAAAAAGTAGGTGTCATATCCTAATTAACATGCATATTCATCCCTAAAAAACTTAAAAGACAAAATTCACAAGTCAATATACCTTTTCAATTTAAATGACCATCTTCAAAATAATTCCATTCAGTTCTTGACATTGACACATTGACACAATACACACATTATGCAATGCCAACCTAATAAAAAATAATATAATTGTAAAATTCACACATAATCGATACAAATGCAAAATTCATACACCTAATATGCAAATGCATAAACCCCCCCACACTTAAACAACACATTGCCTTTAATGTGAGAAACTAAATAATACAAATTAAAAAATAACAACAAAGAAAAGTTAGAGCGAGAATACTTATAGTAATTGAGGTGGTGTTGGCATGTGAGATAGAATTTGGAGACATTTCATGTCAAAAATTCCAGTAACCCACCTACAAAATAAACACAAAAAACAAAATAAGAAAATCCAAAAGAATAAAATGAAAACAATAAATAACAAAAAAATACTAAGTCTTGCCTTCTAAGGAGTGTTTAGTTAACATCATTAACTTCAAGTGAGCTTTACTTTTACACTCAACCAGGGCATATTATAAGTGGCTTACCTGTACCCATGTCACCAAATTTTAGTTTAGTAGCCTGTAAATAAGCTACAAATTGTAAGATAATCAAAACGACATAATTAATCAAATTAAACAATCTAAGTAAATTCACTAATGTCCTTTTCCCTAACAAACTATCAATAAAATAGGGAATGATGAAAATTCTTGAATCATTAATGAACTCCAACAATTTGTATTACGGGAGGGTGAACTGCTCTTCTTTTTCCTTATTCACCTTTGTCCCGTCTTCTTTATCCGCTTCGTAAATAGAGACTTCCGTATCTTCTTCAACCTCTATGTCATCTATCCTTTGTTCTTAAATCTCTTCTTCTTCTTTGAAAGATTCGAGCACATCAATTCTCATGAACAAGTTGCCCTTCTTCGAATCCTTTAATACCTTATTTATGTTGAATTTCACTTGTTCATCACCAATCTAAAGGATGAGGTTGTCTTTATGTAAATCTATCAAAGCTATTCTAATGTTCAAAAAATGGTATACCAAGAATTAGCAGATAGTTTTGATACTTTTTAAATTCTGGCATTATAAAATCTATAGGAATTATAAAATTGTCTAATTTTATAGGCACAACTTCCACCAATCCAAACAGTTTCTTTATTGATTGATCCACCAACTAAATAAACGTAGGGCTTACCTTAACATCTCCTAGCCCCAATTTCCCAAAGATTGATAAAAGCATAGGATTAATACTTGTGCCTGACGTAGCATGTCATAACACTGCTCAAAATAACTAGATCTACAACTATAGTAGTGGCAAGTCTAAGTTAATCCTATAAAGAGTGCTCGGTTAGCTTTTTTTATGAAAGGAATTAGTGTTTAGGTTGGGGGTGTTTTGTTTGGTTTCGAATAACAAAATAAAGTAAAATTAATTTAACGAAAATAAGTTAAAGAAAACATTCTAAAAATGATTGATACATTAGGGACCCAATCATTGGTTCAATCTCGACTTACACACAATTAAACATATTTCAATGAGTGGTTATTCTTATACCTCTCCTAGCAACTATTCTCATACCTTTTTATTAACCACAATTTTCCCTTAGGTCATATTTAATTAAGAGACCTCTTTAATTAAACCTAGCTATCAAAAAACCTATGATAAAATCTCTAGATTTAATTCGACAGTCACATTATGAATTAAGAAAATAGATTAATCAAGGTAACAACTACACAAGCTAAGGTCATTTAAACTAGGTTATGTTATCCCTAATGATTTAACACTAAATGAAAAAAAAAAATTACAGACTGTATCATTAATGATCTAAAACCATAGATGCTACAAATGAATCCCCATATAACAATTATGGCAATATCCAAACACAACAATTATGGATTGTGTTCAAAATTCTAGTACCAGGTTCACATATAAACAATCTAATGAGAATGAGAATAAAGATCATTAATACATAAAAATCCAAATCTATAAGCATAAGATAACACAATCAATCTTAAGAGAGAAAGAACAACAAAAAACTGAAATGCTTAATCGAGTTCTTCAACGTCGATATCACTTCCGAGCTAGTGTCAAGAAGCTTAGCCCTCTATGGCCTCCTTGGGTCTTCTACGATGTCGAGTTTTCTCCTAAACCCCTAAATCTTTTATTCCAACTATTCATAACATTTCTACAGTCAATTTACAATGTATTTATACTCAAAACTAGGTTTTGGGGTGAGTTGACAACTTTTTATAGGTATGTTTTATACTTAAGTGGCGTACATGGTGGTGTCATGCCCATGACTAATTTTTCATGCCCATGACAAATAAGCCATGGGTGTGACTAACATGCTCGCGTCCATGACTTTTATGTCATGGTCATGAGTCATTTACAACACTGTTCATTTTGATGTTTTCAACATATACTCATTATCTTCATGTATTTTCTTGTCTCCTCTTGCTCTAATCCTTCTCATTCTTACTTCGTGAAGACAAATTATTGTGAATCTTTGAAAAATGGCTTAAATATTGTGCTTTTGACTCACTTTAGATCTTTTTCTTCCAAATTGTACCTAAAACCAAATATGAACTAAGTGAATGTCTTAAGCATATAATATCATTAATAAATAAGTGTTATGGAATAAATGTATAATCAATTAAGCACATATCAATGACTAAATCACATAAGCATTCCTCTAATTTACCAACCACACAGGGTATAGTAAAACTCCCTAGATTTGTCAACTATGAGGGCAAGCGGTTGGTAATTAAGGAGCTGCAACTTTCCATTATGGTTGCCATTTGATTTTTATCCCAAGTCTACTTATTTGATAATATGTCTTTGAGAAACTTTGCACATGTGGGTGTGCTCTTCAAAACTTCCACAAAGGGCAATGTAATTTGCAATTTCTTTATCTTTTCCATGAATGTTGCAATTATGTATATAATTTTTTCTTCAAAATTCTTTTTGGGGATGGTATTTTCAATAGGTAAGGCAAAGGAGGAACATAGGTAGGGTCCTCATTCTTCACTTCATCCATTTTCTTCTTCTTTCAGTCTTTTACTGTTGGGACCTGATCCGGAAACCGGATCCCAACCGAAAAGACGAAAGACGGAAGCGAAACAACGTGGCGATAACGAA
>JAOSBK010000005.1:21593044-21608760 GCA_027568895.1 Erythroxylum shatona | reverse complement strand
TTTGTCTTGCAGGTACCTTCACGTCGAGTTCACCACAACGAACAGTCATCCACTCATGGATCCAAACGGCAACATACTGTTCAGCCAAAACCTGGCAGAACCAGGGTTAATTTTACAGTAATGCTCATCTGATACACCTGTATATGGGCAGTAGTGAGAGCCTTCTTATAGCAGAATTTGATTCACTGCTTCACAAAGTGCTGATGGAGTAATTGCAAGCTCACAAAGAAGTGAACCTGTAACCCACAAACCAAAACTCAACCTTTCCAATTTTTGGTCGAGCTTATGAAGAATAAATCCTCTCTTGGGTATTCCTTCCTCTTTCTCCCTCTAGTTCATCATTTTGGATAGTCTACTTGTGATAATCACATGGTAGCCGTTAGTATCAAATCATGTAGGTCACTTTCCTTCCCACCATTCATATTGGCCCGATGGGGGAGTGTACCAGTTTAGTTGCAATAAGTTGAAATCTTGAGGTTACTAAATACTGGCGTTTCTTCATCCATGGCTATGTCTTGAAAAGGTTCGGTGTATTAGCAGCATCCTTTCCTTCAATTTTTTAAACAGGTAATTTGTTCCCGTCGTCTTGACGAGAGTGATTAAGACTAAGAAAGTTAAAACTTTGGATGAAGACTTGTACTTGTCAGCAGTATCTAGGAGGTTATAGACAGCAAAGGTAATAAAAGGCCCTCATTATTTGTGCTTACAATAAACCATATTTTTGTAATCGAAATGGATTTCTTTTGCTTCCGTTCAAGCTGACAGATGCATTAAGTGAGTGGTTCTGACGAAAGACTATCGGCTAAAGAAGAATGCAACGACAAATCTAGGACTGAAAGAGGAGGGATCTGCATGTATGTATATACGTGTGTTCGTGCGCCCGTGTGTGTGTGGTGGGCCTCGTCCTCAATTCGCCAATCAAACCCCTCCCGTCTTTCATCGGTTCCACCAAAGTCAATAATCAGATGGAGCTGCAAACAAAGTGTAAAATGGTTTAGTCAAGCTTGATTGTGATTATTTTCTCTTTTGGAAACTTACGTTCATTAAAACAAGTGTTTCAAATTTCAATTCAATTGTTGATTAAAAATCATTTATTATTTCTACATGGGAAGGCTAAAGCCATCTTTTCTCTATAATTAATCACGGACATGGACATGAACTGACCGAGGAATGGGGTACTAAGGATGCCACGGGACGGACGATGGGGCTTCATTTCTATTTCTTCAAAGTTCAAACTAACCAAGTTGTACTTCTTTGTTATGGCTTCGGCTTACATGCCCAATACAACAAAGGCTAAACCAAACCAACCTAACCCAACCCAGGTAACTCGCTAAGGTTGTTCTAATTTACACAATCCGTATAAATTAAATTAATATGTCCATACGACTTTTTGATAGATTGCTATGTTATGTTTTCCACCGCCATTTCCTCCGCATTGTTCATCATAATCATATCACTAGTTCATCTATATGACTATTTGATAGATTGCTATGTTAGGGTTTACACCCCCTTTTCCTCTTCCGTTCTTAATCATATGATATCATATCCCTTGTTCATCGTCTCTCCTCTCTTATTTTCCATGTTCCATTTTAATTGACATATAAAAGAAAGGTACGTCTATGTCCCAAATCTCATTCTTTTCCACTCTCAATTTTTTTCCTATTTCAATCCCAAAATTAGGGATTATGTATACTAATTCCATGTTAATAATACGCGATCATGATTCGTTGGAGGCGTAGGTTAACCTTTTATTCTTTTAGATTTTGTTGGTTTTGCGTAGGAGGCTACTGGAATTATTGTTATTCTTCTTCGTCTTTCATCTGATTACTCACCTCTTTTAGAATTCCCACCTCCAAAAAACATTCAAGAACTTAACAAAGCAAAAAGACGCCCATTTTTGTCCTAATTTATTCATGGATTTAGCAAGTGAATGTTCTGCACATGAATCCGTCGAAGATAATGAATTAACTACCCCCCCTGAATGTAGTGTTACAAATCTTCTTGTTGTTGTTGATGATGATGATGGTGAGGTTAAGGCTAATGGATCATGTTCTATCCAATGTCATTCTACGGTTTCTAGTGGAAGTGCTAATTCCCCTTCTGCTGGTTCATCTCCAGCTACTAAAGGCTATGGGTTGAAGAAATGGAGGAGAATTAAGAGAGATGTTGTTAAGGATGTTCCTGTCAATGGAGATATCGGTAAAGCTTTGAAGCGACCTAGTTCTGGAAATCCTACCAAACCAACTCATTTATCGCCTGCTGAAATCAAGCAGCACAGCCAAGGTCTTGTTGAATCTGCCAATGAGTCAAGAAATGTAGCTTTTCCTGATGGCTTTGTAAACTATGTATCAAGCTTCGAATCTAGATTTGCTCTTGGGTCTGCTTTTGCCTCTGGCACAGACTCTGAGAACTGTGATGACCGAAGCAGCAAATCTTCAACCGCAGCCAGTGCTCCATGGGGGAGGAATGAATTGCCTGCAGTCTCGGGTTATGTGTGGGAGAATAATAGGATCAAGAATTTGGCTTGCAAGTGGATATCTAGCTCAGCCCAACGCCTTAAACAAGTGAAGGGTCATGTTGAAAATAGTAAGAAGCCTAGAGGTGAAAGGGTCAAAATCGAGGAGGAAAATTCTCATTCCTGCATGGGATCTGACTCCATAAACTCCAAATTTTTCTTTATGCAGGGTGCTACTTCTGTAACCAGCAACGGAAACCTTTCTGAAAGGTCAACAAATTCTGATGGAGAAAGTAGTGATGAAGCCCATGCAGACGAGCATTTCAGCAAAGAGATTCAAACTGGTAATGACCAAAAGTATGTTGTTGAGGTTGAAGATCTTAATTCATCTTGGGAGGATAAGGAAGACAACATTGCAATCAACCAACCCTCATCAAACCATGATCCGTTGGTTGAATCTATAATAGTTCTCCAATCCGTGCAAGAAGCACTTGAAAGCGGTAAGATAATTTCAAAAACTTTTCTTTTTGCTGTTTATGTACGGTTCTCTAATTAGTAAATGTTCATATGGTACTTACTGGTTGTAGCGATTTATTTCTGCTGTTTATGTACAGTTATCTAATTAGTAAATGCAATCATATGGTACTTACTGGTTAGTAGCAACTGTATAGTATCTTGCACTCTGCCTTTTACTGTTATTAATGTTAGTCTTTTCTTAATATAGCCATTATATTAATGTTAATTATTTATAAGGTCTTGTATAGCTAATGTAGGACAGGTAAAAAATATATCAAACTAGTAGTTAAAACTAACATAAACTTATAAAATTTGGCTGATGAAATTTGGGTTTTAGGTTTGGGATTTCTGCTTAGGAGGTTGGAATTTCAAGTTTCGTTTCATTGAAATTTTAGTGTTTGATATAGCTGGAATTTTAGGCTTGATATGGCTAAAATTTTTAGGTTTTGGTTGCTGAAAATTTAGGCTAGAATTGTTGGAATTTTAGTGAGTTAAACAACCAATAGAGGGTAAGGAACTATTAATCACTCCTAAAGTCTAAGAATTACACTTAGAAGAAAGCATCACACCTTCTTATTGGAAAATCAATTTTATAGAAAAAATTCATAATCTTATTATTGAAGGGCTGAGCATACACACACACACACATATATATATATAGAAAAGTATTAGGAACCCTTATTCTAGTAGTAAAGGATTCCAAATTAAATATCCAAAATAAAACTGAATCCTACTATAATAAAAATTCTTTATTCTTAAATAAGTTTTAAGTCTTAAACAACTAAGATAACATATCTAACTTACTAATATTGCCTATCTAAGAAGAAAACTTAGCATAAACTAAAATTTACCCTTGTTGTCTTTGTTGTCATCTCATCTCAACTCCAGGATCTTATTACTGAAGCTGGTGGTTGGTTAATAATGTTCGTAGAAAAAAAATTGTAAGGACTGAATTAACCCTTATTTTAGTAATAAAGGATTACTAACTAAACTATCGAAATAAAACTGAATCATAATCTAACAAGAATTCTTTATTCTTAAATAAGTTTAACTCGTAATCAATTAGGATAATATATCTAAGTTACTACTACTTTCTATAAAATAAGAAAAACTTGCATAAGCTAAGTTTCAGTATTTATGGTCTTTTTCGTCACCTAACTCCACTCTTCATCCCATCAAATTAAAGCTTGTGGTTGACTGATTTGCTTTCTTTTTTTTTTAATAAACTCTAAGCCTTTTTGCATCAATGGTCATCTTATTTTTCAGATAACAGCATGTTGGACAGATAAACCTGGATGCTATTGAAATAATAGGGAATACATACATGTTTTATTTACTGCAATCTCACTTCTCGTTGCAGTCAAAGGCTTGCATTGTGGTGCTGAATTTTTTTTTTTTTTTCAGTTTGTCCCATTCCTATCAAAAGATTTAATGCTTAGAACTGTTATGGGTTTAAGCGTTTCACATGAAAAAGATGTAACTTTGTATGTAGATGGTCATATGTGCCTTGGTTATTCATATGAAGATGAATTAATGGTATATGGAGGGGAAATTAGTTTGTGGGGTATAATCTGGAAGCCATTAAAAGGAAGAACCAATGAAGGTTTGGCGGAAGAGTGTAACACTTTAGAAGCTATCTATGATTATATATGGTGTTTCAAGTTTGCTCTAAGGCAACTCTGTGGCTTTACTTGGTAGGTTGTAGGGTTTGCTTTCCTTGTACTAGATGTGTATGAACATAGAGCCCTCAAGGATTGGTGCTCAGGTAATTTTGATGATTAGCTTGACGCAAGAGATGACAGTTGTTAAAGAGTTTGCCATGTATTTAACATTCAGGGAAATAGTGGTAGGATGAATAGCTAAAGTACTTAGTTACTTCTTGGACAGGAGCGTCTATTAGGCACACTTCTGGAGCTATGAATGTCTACTATTTGCGTTATAATAGCATGTGGGTGCAGGGCAAAAGATAGTGGACAAGGTCCCTTGCTATAACAAAAGCTTCAATATTCTCCTTTCTACTGTAACAAAAAGAAAAGTTGTTCTAATTAGGTTGGTCTTGTGGCTAAAAAAATGACCGCCCTTTTGGCTTGGACCTAGTCCTGACATTTTAAATCTCTTTTCTTGCTTTGCTTTAGGAGAATTTATTTGGATCCAAGGGTTTCTTTCCTATTTGGAACATCAATTATTGGCTGATTACTCCAATTAAGTACAGTAACCTAGTCACTACAATAATGAGCAGCCATTATTTGACATTCAATGTTAGCTTATTGTGGATTAGCCCATTATATTTCAAGTTGGTTACTTTCACGAATTTTGTTAACTTATTGTGAATTTCAATATTTCATGTAAAGATGGAAATGGATAGTCGATCTGACATCTGTTCAGATCACATTCTACAGGACATTGGATTTCATCTTAATGATTATAAAAGAATTCACACTTCTTCTTTACTTTGTCTCCAGGAACTTGGCTTATATGTTTCCCAGTCAAAATTGAAAGAACCCCCAATATTTGCTACTTGCAAGTCATTTTTTCTGCATTTTAAAGTAGTTTTATGACGACATTGTAGGGACATGTTTGGACCGTAATGGTTTTTATCCCTTTAACAAGTGCTGGCAATAGTCTGTTGCTTAGATATAGGATCGTTTCAGGACTGTGTCTCATGATCTTTCACGGCTTATTGGCTTACAGTAGATGATTGGGCATATAAATTTGACAATAGATATCAAATCTTGCAGAGGTTCAAAAGTTAGGGGAGATTGGTAAGATCAATACTGCGAGTTCAGGAATCCAAGAGTCAAGTTCATCTGATCAGCCCGAATTTGGAAGTACCAGAAAATTAACTTGGTTGGAATCTAAAGTGTTGTGCTTGACAGAGAATGTGGCGCATTTGGAAAGCAGACTGGAGGAGGCAAGGACCATGCTGAAGCTTAAGCAGTCTAGGGTTGCTGAACTAGAAGCTACCTTGAACCATGGCATTTCACCCAATGCAGAATTGGGGAATACTGTAGAGTTAGTGCAAATGAGCTGTCGAGAGATTGAGAGTCAGCTCGAGGGCCTTTTCAGGCAAAAGATTGAGGGTGAGATTGAGCATCTGGCACTAACAGGTACTGTACAGAAATTGAGAATTGATCTGAATAATCATATCAGGGAAACCGTGAGCGAGCAAGAAAAGAGACTGAATCAACTTGGAGGAACAGAAATTGAGGAAAATGTTCTGAATAAACAAGCTGAGGAGTTAAAAAAATATAAAGGAGATATGTTAGAAACAGAAGAGGTATTGAAGATGCAGAAACGAGTATGTAAGGTTACTTCGTGCTTTTTTATTCAGCTGATTTTGTTTGTCCTAATATTAGGGCTATTGATGTCGCAATTACCCCATTCCAGTTTTGTTGTACCAACTTAAATATGAGAACAAAATTCCCTTGTATAAAAAACATGACAATTGAGCAACGTTTTTGGTTTTCTTGGTGGGTGTAATGAGGCTTAGCAATGCCTTTCAAGGTTTTATTTATCATACACGCATCTCAGACTAATCAGAATCAGATCATCTGCTGTTTCCCATTCCTCACTTACGATCCATTTTTTAATGGGCAGTTTGTGTATTATATCCAAGTCAAGCCACATTTTACTTCATGTAGCAAATGCTATTGTCCATCATGGACTCTTCTCGGGATAAAAGGTCGATATCATAGCAGAATAAACCTCCCCTCCCCTGCGATCTTTTAGACACAGCTCAAATATATCAGATTGCACCATCGTTACTTACCTGGTTTGGTTATATGAAATCTCCTCTCGTCTTGTCAAAATGGGTTATCGGGTACGACAAGACTAATTTCTTTCAATCGGATAACACAGTATAACTTCACCTCGAAAGTTAAGACGACTTCATCCCAACCAACCAGAAATAAGGCATCTGTGTTATTTTCAACTTCAGATTAAAGTATAGCAGCCGCAGCAAAAACATCCCATAACACCATATGTATCGTGGTTTGACCTAAAATCTGTCTGAAGCTATTCAGCATAAGATGACTTGCGTTCAACCACTTCACTCCTGTATCACTCCGTGTCCTTCAAGACTTTTCCCTGATAAATGTTCATGCGACGACTTGTATTCAAGCATTTCAGTCCTGTATCTCTCCTTGTCCTTCAAGCCTTTCTCCTGATAAACCTGCATACAACATGAAGTTGTCACTTAAGCTTAAATTTTAGCAAGAATGAAGAAGGTCCTAAAAGTTCAGGAAAAAAAAATGAAAAAGCAAAATAAAGAAAACGAAACGGTTTTGGATAAATTTGGAAAGGAATGAAAGCTTTTTTACTTCAAGCAGGACAAATGCATGCATGTGGAACAACCCAAATTCAAATGATACGAGTCCTATTATGCAATTTGGTTCTGCTACAAAAAAGTTACAGTTAAGCAATTACGAAGAAACATAAGCATGCAAACACTGCAATGCATTTCCACAAAAAGTTACAATTTAACCTACCAATTTACAAACAGAAGGCACTGATCCGTTAAGAATTGGTAACTGCATAGGCAAAGATAAGCTGAGAAAATGTAGTAGTTAAGAAAAATGAGCAATCGTGTACCTGTTTTTCTGCCTCCGTCAGGTTATTCCACAGAAGCCCAATCTTCTTGCTGATAATCCTCTCTTGCCCATAGTGTTGAGGCTTTAGCCTAGCATAATGCTCAGCAAAGAAAAAGTTGTACCCACTTCTGTTTGATTTGGGGCGAGAGGGATCACTTAACAATAAACGGGACCTTTTCCTGCGCCGACGGGGAGGCACATCTAAACCATGAGGTTTCTGATACTCATGAAACACATGAGGAATATGGTACAGAACACCTTTGAGCTGATTGGAGCCCAAGTTCACAGTAACTAGATAACCATTATCAAATTTTCCATCAATTGTTCCAGTCACTGAAGACCCAAGTTGCAATTCCGGAATTCCTGCAACCAAAAGAATGGCCATTTATTTGCAAGACAGCAACAGATCCAGACTTCAAGAGATATTGCTCTGCTACAAATATAATGTACACAAATATCAAAAGTTCATAATCCTCTGAAGTCAAAATTTTTAAACAAGGCATATAAACGTAAGAAATAGATTCTAGAGCAACATTCAACCATCTCTCTATCAGAACTGAAAGAAAATAAATATGGTATTTATTGAACAAGTTGTTGAGAACTCATTCACCAAAGAACTCATGATAATCTCATAATTTCTCCAGCAATAACCTTTACTTCGTAGTACACTAGTCCAAATTTTTTACTCCAAAAGAAAATATATACAACACACTAGAAATCCATCGAAAAAATAACTTATCAAGCACTTCGGACATATGAGAACCACATCCTGGCTCACGCTTGAAGTCAAAGAAAAAGAAAACATATACTCCTGATAATGTTGTGTTATATTGCAAATTAGATGTCGCCATGTATATCAAGAAAATTACAAAATAATAAATAGCTAGAATAAGACCTTTCATGTGAAGTTTAGTACAACCATGGAAATTAATTAGTTGGAAGTCAGAAGCACTTTCAGACCTGCAATATAAACAAAAGCTACAAACTTTTCCATGAGAATATCAATTCCACAGACCAAAGTTGGTAACCATGATGCTTCCTGTATTATTTCATCATAAAATTTCCCCACATTTGCTCCACAAATATTCCTAGCTACCTTGATGTATAGGGTGGACACTAGAATTACACATTATTGTCTTCCGACTCTACAGCAAGGGGTAAAGGCAAAGCAACACAAGCACGCACACACAAACTCTAACAAAATAGTCATAGTCCAAAACAAGACTACTTACAATAGCAGCTGACGTTTAGCTCTTACCTCTTAATTGGCTCGTACTTTCATCCAGGGTTGTAGATTCGTTGAAAAAGTTCCTTGTATCTATTCAAAAGGAGTGAAAAAAATCGTGAACTTTCAACATATAATGAAATACTAAAGAACGAAAAGATATAGAAGAACCACAAGTCCGTACCTTGCATTGCCACTGAGGGTGCTTCTTTGCGGAAGTGATAAACCTGCTCAAAGTGATAAAGCAAGGACATATAGTACTTCCTCAAGACAAATGATATGCTGGTAATTGTCGATGGGAAATTGAAGGTGCTGATCACTTCCTTCCATCTATGATCTCTGATTACCTATAACAGTTTCAAGGGAATTTGACAAGGTAAGATAAAAGTCTTCCTTGGATGGAAGAAAGAAATCTTCATAGAAACAAACTATGGCAATCCAAAGAATACTTCATGTCAAGTGGTTTTGAAGTATGTTGATAAAGAGGAATCGACCTACTTCTAGTAATAGAGATACTTAAAACTCTTGCTACAATGACTTAGTCCGACCTATCTCAGGCCATCTATTTTCGACATCTGTAATTTCTCCTTCAAGCGTAGAGAATCTCGTGATTATTAGTTAAATTCAAATTATCCCATAACTGCATTAAAGTTTTCTTATTGATGCAAGTAAATAGTTTTATTTGTTTTTAACATCTGTTTGCTCATTGAAAAGAGGATCCTCCCATCTATGATCTCTGATTACTTATAACAGTTTCAAGAGAATTTGACAAGGTAAGATAAAAATCTTCCTTGGATGGAAGAAAGAATTCTTCAAAGAAACAATCAATGGCAATCCAAAGAATACTTCAAGTCAAGTGGTTTTTAAATATGTTGACAAAGAGGATTGACTTACTTCTAGTAATAGAAATACTTAAAACTCTTGCTATCGAGACTTAATCTGATCTATCTATTTTCGAACTCTGTAATTTCTCCTTCAAGAGTAGAGATTCTTGTGATTCTTAGTTACACTCCCATTATCTCATAACTGCATTAAGGTCTTGTTATTGATGCAAGCGGATAGTTTTATTTGTTTTTAACATCTGTATGCTCATTGAAAAGGATAACAAACAGTTTGACAAAAAGAAGCCGACTCCAATTAAAGTTGAACGTATTGCCATATTTGTGAACAGCCACTATGGTGCATTTATGTAACATAATCCATCATATATGGTAATTACTGTTGATATTTCCACAACTAATACAGTAAGGATTTCCTGAACCATGTTCAAGAATCTGCAAAGAGCATTTTCTCCTATGTGCATGAGATTGTGGCTATCTATAAAAGCTTCACTTAAGCAATGGACAGTTGTGCACAGCCTAAACACCTTAGTTAATGAAAAGCTAAAAACCCATACCTTCTCAAGACCACCAAGAGATGTGACTTGTACAAAAAGGCCATGAAGATCTAGACTCTGTCCTCCAACTGTTGGGACCCTTTACAAACAATAAAGCAAAATGAAAAGCTATAAACTATATCCAATTTTTTCCTTTGGTTTTTCCTTTTCGAGAACACAGATTTGAAGTCACCAATGCACAAGAGAGAATATCAATGTCAGTAAACAAGGAAAATAGAAGCTACAAAACAAGAAAAGGTTAAATTTGTTGGTTACATTACAACAGATAACATTAACTCATGTAAACAAGAACAAGGAACCAAAAACATACATAATGCAAGTAGTTCAGACAGCAATTATTTCCAAATGGAAAATTTGTCCCCATAAGATTCATGTGTCTAAGAAGCTGACACTACTTTCTATCAAAGCTGATTAAGGACAGTTCTAAGACTTAAAATGGAAACAATTTTGTCAGAACATTAACTGCTTATTGGTTTCCAGAGACACAGTCAGTATCTCATAAATAGAAACCAACACTTTCATTTATCGAATAGTGCACCACGTGTAACAATTATCATCCTTTTTCAACTGAATCAACCATACTTAGATCCAGCATCTTGTAGGCGGGCTGCTGTTATGGGTGGTTTAGGAATTAATTAACAAAAACATACTAGCAATAACTTTTAAGAGAGGAAGGAAAGTACTAATTTTAAAAGAATTCTGGCAAGTAATTCACATACAAGAAAAGGAAGGGTATGCATCAATATCATGAATGCAGCCCCCAGACCTCAAGTCTCCAAACTCTCTCTTTCACTACCCCACAGTGGAAGTTAGCCTTTGCCTCCGAGTCACTGATTTTATCAGCTGTCTCGCATAACAGTGTCGAGTATGAAGGTCTCGACTCAACAACCGAATAATAGGACTGCCCTATGGCTTAGGGGATGGAACAAAGTTGGAGACTTTGAGGTTTTAAACTTCAGCTAGGTAGGTAATTTTAGTTCTGGGATCTCTTTGGACGGTACACGAAACGGGCAAATATGGTAAACAGATCACGATACAACACCTAAACTTACAAAAAAGAGTTCGTGGGTATAATCGAAATAAAAAGAGAACCCTAGATATGTCAGGGAAAGAATGAAATCAATAGGAAAGCATACATGAATTTAGTTCCCAAGGAGTGATGAAAAGCTCTGAGCTTTTCCCAGAAAAGGTCTGAACTTTGAACAAGTTGCTCATACTTGGCAGTTGGTGGAGGGTAAGAGCTGAAGGATGAGCGATTTGATGTGGTCTGAGACTGTTGAGCAACTGTTAGAGTTGGGTCATAGGTCGGCATAATTTCTTTCTCCTTGAAGAATACAGTGTTTTAGAACGTATATTACAGAGACAGAGCCTGAGATGACTTAGCAGACAACAATATGACTTTGCATGAAAAAAGGCTAAGACTAAGGCCTGATACAAATATTGGCATTTTATAGGAACACAATTCGTCCTAATTGACTTTGCCCACTTCACCTATTTGCATTTTAGCTTAATTAAAAAGTCAGGACTGAAATTCAAAATTTAAAAGTTTAATTACTATTAGATTGTTATGAAATCAGAATTTTAGCTTAATTAAAAATAATATTTTAAAATTGAATCGAAAAATGATAAGTTAAAAAAGATATTTAAGGTTTAAAATTTTAATTGATATTATATTGTCGTATAAACAATAAAAGTTATAGAAATAAAAATATAATATGATAATTAAAATTTATTGAAATTAAAAAAATACACCAATATATATTAATGTATAACCAATTAATAATAATTCTAATAATTATTACTAAAATTAAATATAATATAAAAATTAAGATAATAGTAGAAATTAAAATTGTAGTTTTGAATAAGGTTGTTTTGTATTATTGTCCATAATTTGAAATTCTCTAATACTATTTAAAGACTTATAAACCATGATTCCATCCTAAGTATCTATATCAACATTTTCTATTGCCTTTAAATCAATTACAAATAAATAATATATAAACTTATTTTTATTGCAATATATCATACTTTTGATTTTTATTAATCATTAGTCAATGTTCTATTTTTTAAATCAACTAGGGTGTGCACCCTAGAGTGGATGAATACCCTATTTTGTTAATAAGAAAAGCGAAAATTATATAGTAAGGGGCATGAACCTGACCTGCTTGAAACAAATGAAGTTGGCATTAGCAAATAAGTAGCAGCAAATGCTAACAACCAAAGACGTGAAATTTAAAGAAATTACAAACACGAAATTGTTATTATCAATTACAATTAAAGAGTTCTAACTCTTAGTGAAGGCAAGCCTAACCTATCTAAAGTTAATATACCCCTTAAGGTACGAGGTATCAGTGATTGAGTACTGTAGGTAGTCAAACCCTCCAATGAACATCCCAAATTTGCCAAGAAATCTACTGCTTGATTTGCCTCTCTATAACAATGAAGAAAACCATCCAAAAAAGAGAACCTCAACACCTCAACTAACCAATCTGCTAATTTCCATGGAATTTGAGCTCTACCAAGACATATATCAACCAAAACTTTAGAGTCCAGCTCAACTATTACCTAAGAATTATGTAATAATTCAGCATAAAGTTTCAATCCTTGTAAAAGAGATTGTGTTTCTTGTTCTAGACTTGTAACTTGTTGCATAGGGAAAGTGGATGCCAATACACACCTTCCCAATTCATCACGAACAATCTCACTACCTCCACCTAGCCCTAGGTTCCTTCTCGACAAACTGTTAGTATTCAGCTTTAAAAATCCTAAGAAGGCCTTACACTAACACATTAGGGAAACCTAGCAGGGCCGAACATATCTTTCAACAGCCTCCACCACATCTTGCCAATATTTACCTAAAATGGCTAAAGAAAGAGTATCATATAAAACATAAGAGATAGAATCAATAGTCTATGAGATCATCAAAGAGATAGGAAGAGGTGATCCATCAAATTTTCCCAAGCAATGCATCTTCTAATAATCTAGCTAATAAAGGATGGCAACATATAAAAGACCAATCTCATAGTCAGATTGCCCCCATTTGACCATCATCGTATTATCATATCTCTATACCTAAAACATGGATCCGCTAAATCAAAGGGCATACCTAACAATCACCAAAGGTGTTTAGCCCAATCACCAGGAAGGAACATATGGTCCAAAGATTTGTTGCAACCATTCTGACAGCAGTAGCATCTTGAAGGTCTAGAATCCCTAGCCTTCGCAAGGAAATATCCAGAGGAAGCTTATTTTTCATAAGCACGGCATGAAAATTGATACTTTCATAAGAATCCCTTTATTCCAAATATTACAATCTATTATAGTTCTTGTACCCACATCTCTAACATGGTTATATGCAAAAGTCATTGATAATTCCCTAGTGGTGGTGTCCTTCCAAATGAGTTTATTACCAGAATAAACAATACAATATTGAGTCTGCTCATGAATCGCGAGCATTGATTTTCAAGCCAAAAAGTCTGTCAGTGTAGGTTGAATCTCCTCTGGATTGCCTCTAGTTTCATACTTAACCTCTACGAATGATGCCCATAAAGAATTTCCTACTAGATATCTCCACCACAACTAGCCGAGAAAGCCAAGGATATGTCATACAAATGGTGGCGCAAACCAATACCATCTTCCTCCACTAGACAACATAATGATATACATGCAATCCAAAGATGTTTAGACCCTTCTTCACCTACCCCCATAGAAAATCTACAAATATTTTTTCCAATTTAGTCAAAATCCCTCACGGGGGGTTCACTTCAACCAAGATATGCAATGGAAGAGATTGTAAAACTAATCGACACAGAGTCAGTCTTCCTCCCATTGACAGTAGATTACTTGCCCAGTGAGATATTTTATAAGTGGCTTTATCTACCAATCTATTGAAAAACTCAAACCTTTTCCTTCCCTAATAAATGGGGCATCTAAGATACGTGAACGAGGACTGACAATGCTGGAAACCAATGATGTGCACAATTAAATTTTGTCTTATCTAAGAGCATTTGCCCACATAAAAACCACTTTTATTAATGTTAACTAACTGGCTAGAACACCTTTCATATTCTTGCATGCCTGCCTGACTACTATGAGGGACGATCTTAGTTCATTCACAAAAATCAATACATCATTAACATAGAAGAGGTGTGTCACTTTAGGGCAATCCCTAGGAATAACAAATACAGTTGTTTGTGGAAGATCATTAAGTACTCTTGTTAAAACTTCGACCCCAATAATAAAAAGAGCTGGAGACAACAAATCACCTTGTCTTAAACCTCGTGATGAGTGAAAATATCCTTATGGTACTCCATTTTCGAATACAAAAAATCAACAATTTGAAATCAGTCTCCAAATCTAGTATATAAATTGCTCCTCAAACCCAAAGCTACACAACACTTTAATCAGAAAAAGCCAAGACACTCTATCATATGCCTTGGCCATATCTAACTTGAGTAATACATTTCCACCTTTTATCTTTTTGTTTATATCTAAACATGTTTCTTGAGTCAACAAAATGTTATCAGAGATTAATCACCTAGGTAAAA
The DNA here is from genome assembly GCA_027568895.1 of Erythroxylum shatona. Taxonomy (NCBI): domain Eukaryota; kingdom Viridiplantae; phylum Streptophyta; class Magnoliopsida; order Malpighiales; family Erythroxylaceae; genus Erythroxylum; species Erythroxylum shatona. Next base: position 21,594,032 of record JAOSBK010000005.1, on the reverse strand, counting down.
ATGTTTCTTATTGAGGAGACATAATTTTTGGCATAATCAAAAGCAACCTATTTACAATCAACTTAAAGATCACCTTTTGAAAGAAGTTACATAGATTAATTGACCTATAATTTACAAAAGAAGACGTATTGGAAATCTTCCAAAATAGTACCAGAAGGGTAGATGTGAAAGCTCAAAGAAGGTATCCTCCCACAAATTATTCTTGCACTATGACTACTAAGTCACTTTCCACTACCTCCCAACAATGAGTAAAGAACTACCTAGTGAAGTCGTCTGGGCCTACTCTACTGTCACCATCCATCCCCCCTATCACCGTGAGAATTTCTTCTAATACTGACATTTTCTATAAGTCTTTATCCTTAGCATCCAACAACACCAGCTCAATCACCCTATTTATCAAGGTGTCCATAGCATCTACATCATTTCCCTCATCTTGCAATAAGTAGCTAAAATAACAAATTCCCTTAACTTGAATACCCTAAAAATTAGTAACTCATTCTCTATCGTTTACCTGCACTAGATGAACCACTGAGTGAATCCTTCTTTCTTTTACAATTACATGGAAGAATTTTGCATTTGAGTCCCCCTCCTTCATCTACTGAATCTTAGATTTTTGACACAAAAATATTCTTCCTCCAATAACGCCTGTTTGTATGGAGCCCGAGCCAAATGATAGGCCTCCCTAGTAGTTCCTGAGCCATGTTCTTCCATTAGTCTTACCTTCCTTCAGCCCTCCTAACATTCTGCTAAAAATTGCCAAATACTTATTTATTCTGATTTTTGAAAACCGACCTAAGTCTCTTCAAGTTACTTCAAAGTTTCACTAGTAGTTTCCTAAGCAAGACAGGTTCCAATTTTCTTGAACTATCGCCATGAAGTCCCTTTGCAAACATGATGTAACATCCCGTCCTCATATTAAGGGTTAGGACCCGAAACTTCAGTACATGCGAGCTCAAAGAGAAATTAAGACAATGCATTTTCTTGCTCA
>JAOSBK010000005.1:21575318-21586831 GCA_027568895.1 Erythroxylum shatona | reverse complement strand
TTTGCGTTTTTAGGATGGTATTCAATTAATAAGTCATAATCCGACAGTAACTCTAACCACCTTTTTTGTCTCAAATTCAACTTTTTCTGGCTCATTAAGTACTTTTATGATCTGTAAAAATCCTCGTCTAAACTCCATACAGATAATGTTCCCAAATTTTTAAGACAAAAATTATTGCTGCTAATTCTAAATCATAGGTTAGGTAATTCAATTCATAAGGCTTTAGTTGCCACAAGGCATAAGCTATTACCTTGTCTTCTTGCATCAACACACAACCCAAACTCTTTCTTGAAGCATCACTATAAACTATATAACCTTCATCTCCCATAGGCAAGGTCAGAATTGGAACACTTGTCAATATGTTCTTAAGCGCCTCAAAGATCTTCTGACATTCATCACTCCAGATAAACTCCTGATTTTTCCTTAATAACTTGGTCAATGGAGTAGCTATCATAGATAATCCTTCAATAAACCTCCTATAATATCCTGCCAGACCCAGAAAACTTCTCACTTCTACCACTTGCTTTAGTGCATCCCACTTCACCATTGCTTCAACTTTCCTCGGATCAATATGTAACCCATCCTTTGAAATTACGTGTCCAAGGAATATCACCTTATGAAGCCAAAATTCACAGTCACTAAATTTGGCATAAAGCTCCTTCTCCTTTAGTGTTTGCAACACTATCCTAAGATGTTCCTTATGTTCCTCTTCACTGTTGGAATAAACTAGAATGTCATCTATAAATACTATGACAAATTGATCCACATACTTTTGAAGACCCTATTCATGAGATTTATGAATGCAACTGGAGCATTGGTTAATCCAAATGGCATGATTTGGAACTCATAATGCCCATAATGTGTCCCAAAGGCTATCTTGATTACATCAAATTTCCTTATTATGAGTTGATGATAGCCTGACCTGAGATCAATTGTGGAGAAGAACTTTGCTCCTTGCAGCTAGTCGAACCGATCATTGATTCGTGGTAGAGGATACTTATTCTTAATGGCTACCTTATTAATCCTCCGATAGTCAATGTATATGCACCATATTCCATCCTTTTTTTTAACAAACAAAACTGGGGCTTCCCATGGCAATGATTTTGGCCTTATATACCTCTTCTCTAATAGTTCTTCCAACTGTTTCTCAAACTCCTTCTGCTTAGCTAGAACCATTCTATACAGTGGTATGGAAATAGGTACGGTACCTGGAATCAGATTAATGGTAAACTGGATTTCCCTCATTGATGGCAAACCAGGTATGTCTTCTAGAAACGAGTTTAGAAATTCCCTCATAATTAGAAAATCTTCTAACTTCCCTTCATTCACATCGGTGTCCACAACATGCCAAGAAGGTTTTCACACCCTTTTCTCATCATCCTATTAGCTAGCAAAGCTGAAATAATTCTTGGTGATGGTGTTCTTCTGTCTCCTTTAAAAGCCACCTTCTCACCAAGATCAAATTTTACCTCTTTGAGGCAACAATCTAACTTTGCACGATATTTCTCCATGGTATCCATTCCAAGTATAACATCTAGGCCCTTTAAATCTAAAGGTAGTAAGTCCACTACCAGTCTAGCACCATTAGTAAAGAGTTCACAATCTCTATATTCTTGGCTTATTATCACCCTCTTCCCTAAAAGAGTACAACAATCAATGGACTATCTAATGGTACCAAATTAACACCATGTAATTTCATGCTTGCAGAAACAAAAGAATGCATAGAGTCAGAATCAATCAGTAAATATACTTCTGAATTAAATAATTGAGCCATACTTGTAACAACTTCAGGTGCAGCTGCAGCTTCATCTCTAGTCATGGGAAACACCCTTTCCTGTGCCTGATCCCTTGACCTTCCTTGCCACTCTAGAACTTTTCACCTTAGTGGCTAGCCTGGTTCCTACTATTTCAGCTCTCTCTGGGGCTTGCAACTGCGACCCATATTGCCTTGATGCTTAGGGACATTCCCTGACCATGTGCCCCTTCTCTCCAAATCGAAAACATAGTCCAAGTAACTTGAAGCACTCTCCTTTGTGGAACTTTCCACAATGTTCACATTAGGGTACCTACACCTCTCCATCCTTTTATTGCCTCCTACAATTGAGGCTTGCAATGAAGCTGCCTTTGCTTGCTTATTCTTAGCAAAGCCACAACTTGCCACTTCACTCTTTGTGTGGAAACTCCTCATACTCCTTTCAGGCATTAAGCCACTTATTCCCTTCGTGGAAGATTGTTCCCGATTCTTCCTCTTCCTATTTACTTCATACTTTATGTTCTCTAGTTTTTTAGCTTGGAGCGCAGCATCTATCAATAGCTGGTAGTCACAAAAGTTGTGGATCAATACTTTCTCCTTAATCCCCAAATGAAGTCCTCCCTCAAACTTATGACACTTATCCTCCTCATTCGTAACAATATTGGCCACATATCGTGAAAGTTGGGTGAACTTTAGCTCATATTCACTCACACTCATATCCCTCGATGTAAGATTTCAGAATTCTTTAGCCTTCTCTTGAACATAGACTTTCAAGAAGTATTTCTTCCTAAAAACTTCCAAAATGTTTCTCCATGACACTACCAACAGTATGACCTGACTATGGGGCACTGATTCCTACCAATGGAGTGCGTACCCTTGTAGCAAGCTAACTACATAATCCAATTTCTCTTCATCGAAGCACTTCATCTGAAACATGACTCTCTATGTTCTTTTTAACCATGCTTCAACCTCTTCAAGATTCGTAGTCCCATTAAATTCTACAGACCCATACTTGCGCAAGTTATCATATTGTTCGCTGCTCTCTACTGGAGATTGCACTGAAACTTGTGGCACTTAGCCCATAGCATGCGTGAAAGCCTGAGCAAAGGCTTGAAAGAAACATAGATCCATGGGGTTTACTTAAGGCGGCGGTGGCACTTCATGTTGTACACTATGCACCTCAGAATCATGAGTAGAGTGTGTCTCCGCATCTTGTGGGATATAAGATTCATCCGTACTTCCTTAGCAAGAGCAAGATTGAGTCTTAGCTCCTCGAGTTCTCTTTCGAGGCGGCATAATCACTCATTCGATTTAAAACCATAAAAAAACTTTAGTTTATGTTTCATGTCAGGTTTAAACTGGTATGTTTGCATATAAAACCTGCTTAAACCATGCTTCATGTAAAACAATTTCAAATCATATGAAGTAACACAAAAACAATGCATGTTGTTCATTTCGTATTTTAAAACAACCCATTTCATGCCAAGGATACTCCTAAACCTAGTCACTCTAATACCATAGGATATTAGACCCCATTTCAAAGTCTAACTCTGGAGTCATAAAACGTGAGTGTGTTATCCTATAGGGTTATTTTAATGGAATCTCATTAGCCATCATCGGTTCATCTTCATTCTCATGCCATCCCAAAAATTCCCTATTTGATCAATTGATATATAAAATCTATTCTTATTTTTTTGTCCTCAATCATCACCCTAACATATCATTCATTTTTGTTTTCTCTACTAAGAATATTTCAAGTTTCATTTAAGCCTAAATGTATTATAGAAAAGCATTGGTAAGTCCACAATTTATAATTGTACCTATTTTGGGAAAATAGACATAACTTTCACTAAAGATGTTGGATTAAGGTCATTCTAGGACATTTTCTAAGCGAACTTCTAGATCTACAACTTCCATGAAGATTCCAAAGAGAGATTTTGCCTCCAAAAGGGCCAAAATCGCAAATTACTGTAGTTATCCTGTATACATCCTGTGCAGCATCACTAGCTTATAAAGAACATATCTCTCAACTCTGATATCCAAAAATTTCATACTCTATATCATTGGAAAGCTAAGAGGATAAAATACAACTTCCAAAAAGATAACTTTGTCTTTTTCCCTTGAATTCATAACACAGATTTTACCCTTATGAAATGCTTGAAAATGCAATGCGAAAACTTGGAAAGTCATAAGCAAAACACAAATATATTTCATTAACATCAAAAGAAAAGAGTTTTACAAAGCTTTAATGGGCATTCAAGTCATAATACATCATTGGTCTCATAACCCAAAAATACAAAATATACATGAATGAGTAATACTTGAAATGCGACTAAAGCCTTGTGTTTTCCATAAACTAACTTAAAATAAAAAAAATGCAAATTTGGAGTTATGTCTTGACTCTCGATCTCTTGCTCATCACTTAGAGATGGGGAGGAATTGGGGTGAGCTTAAGAGCTCATGGGTATGAAGTTTATAATGGAGAAACAAGCAAAACCATTGAATTTCAACTATTATAGTAAATCTGCATTGAATCCATAAAACACGTATTTCTCAAATTCTCAACTTGTCAAACAATTCATAAACAACATAAGCAATTTATTCATCAATCTTGTCAACAAATCATAAACACATAAGCAATCAGAATGGTTTGGGTAAGTCTATAAACATGAGGGAGTTCTTTCGAATCTCTGATAATAACAGAATGGACTATCATAAAACTACATAATGGTTTTGCGTAGTTCATAAACTTAAAGGAGTCCATGAAAGAGCTCCATGCCACTAGCAGGCAGGCGGAAGAAGCTTTTAACATGGTCAACGTGCATGTGACATAATAGAATGGACCACCGTAAACTCATACAAACATGAATTTCATGACTTCTAAACATATTGCCTAAAAGGCACATTTCAGAAACATGATTTCCATAAGCGTAATATATTTCAAACACCATTTCCATCTTCATTTCATAAATCATCAACAGGATTCATGCACCAAAACATGTAGCAATATCTTAAATCATTTAAGGAGAAATAAATGCAACATTTATAAAGCGATTGAAATCATTTAACTCTATTGATTTGGAAAAATATTCATGGCTCATTAACTCAACTATAAACATGTAACCAACTTGGATTCCTTGCTTAAAAACTTGCTTAAAGGTGTCTCTTCTCTTGCTCCTCTTGCCTTTCTTGATTCCCTTTAACATTGACAAAAATCCCATTCAATAGAAATACAAAGTAAGAACCTAAAAAGCATATTCACTAAAATTGATTCTAGAATACTTAAGCCCATGCATTTCTTAAGCTTCATGAACTAAAATCCTTCTAAAAATCCAAAGGATTAAGAATGAACTTACCTTGAATATTCACCAAATAAAGAGATTTAGCTCAAATGGAAGCTCTTCTCTTTCTTTTTATTTTTCTCTTCTTGAACAACCTCAAAATCGCTCTTAAAAGCTAAGAAAAGATGAAACCCTAACTCAATCTTCCTTCTTTTCTCTCAAGAACAAAACCCTCTCTCCTTTTTCTCTTCTTTTTTGTTTTTCTCTTCTTTCTCTCCCTTATTCACATTTTTCTCCTTCTTAAGAGCAAGACTACACGTTCTTCTTCCAATTATACCTTTAATGAGTGTGAAATGGCAACTTTGCCCTTCCTTTATGCTTTATGGCTTTTATATTTAAGTGACATGTCAAAATTGCCTTTTGACACTCTCACTACTTTAATTCAACTAACCAATGTAATAAAATCCTACTAATATTGACATAATAATTAACTCCAAAAAATTAATATCAATACCTCATAATTTATTTAAATCATGCTTAACTCCAAATCGGGGGCCAACAGGGATCCTATTCACTAGAAAATTATTTGATAATTTCTTGATTTAATAGTGATGGCGATTATTTTGAACGAAATAGGGAGTAACTAAATATTTATCAAAGTCTTTATTTTACTTAGTCATATTGTATTAAAAAAATACTTGCAATTTATATGTCTTTTAGTTGTTAGAAAAGATAAGCACCAATCTATTCCTAAGGAGCATCATGGATGCTAATAAGCTTTTTAGACCTACTTTCTCATGCTAGTTTTGTAACTTGGGAATTGTTCTTAGCAATAAAAAAAACACTATATGTTTTTATAATGTTTTTCCATCATTGCCTAGTTTAGATGTAACTAGAGAGATATCAGCGTTATATTGATGATGTTGAAAAAATTACATGTGTAATGTTGGCTAGTATGTATCTTAAGCTTTAAAGGCAAAATAAGAATATAAATGCTCACATTATAATTTTACATCTCCAGGAGTCATTTCGTGCACAAAGTATGATAGAGAGGTATCAATTCTCTAAAGCATTATTTCAACAAGATCATAGAAGGACCTTTAGAGCAGCTACACATACTGAATATGATTAATTATATTGAAAATTTTGGTCAATTGGGTTTTGTCATTAAGCATTGATATAGTGCAACAATCTCGTAGTTCAAACTTTTCACAGGTTGTTATAAACTTCCACATCAACCAAAAGGTACAATCATTGCTTAAACTACTGAATATGTTGAAGACTATGGAGAGATACTTTAAGAAGTATCGAGTTTTATTCTTATTGTAGATTATTCCTAGAGCAAGAAAAAGGCTTTAAGAAGAATAAGAATAAGAAATATAACGCTTTTGCTAAAATAACAAAGACAAAAGGTGGTGCCAAGAAGAAGAAAAATGACAAGGGCTCGTCTTTTCATTATTCAATTGATGGACATTAAAAGAGGAATTGTAATTCTTATTAAGCTAACTAGAAAGATAAGACAATTACAAAAGCTCCATTTTTAGGTATGTTTATGATTATAATTAATCTTTCTACTTCTATTCCATTTTTTAAGGTACTTGATACTAGATGTGCTTCTCATATTTGTAATAATATGAAAATGTTAATAAGGAGTAGTTCGTTAAGAAAAGGTAGGCTAGTAATACACTAAAAGTTATTGCATTAGCTATAGGAACTTGCAGTTTAGTTTTTCCTTCTAGACTTATACTCGAACTATATAATTGTTATTAAATTATATTCATTATTTGAAACATTATTTTTTTTCTTATTTAGATTTGAATGGATTTTTTGTTGTTATTAAGAATACGAGTTGTTCTTTTATAAAGATGATGTTTATTATAGATCTGAATTACTTACAAATGATTTTTATGAATTAGATCTTGAAAAGCTAATCATTAATATAAATAGCAAGAAAACAAAGTTAGGTGACTAAAATCCATCTTATTTATGACATTGTATGTTAGGTCATATTAACGAAAATAAAATCATAAAGTTACATAAAGAATGATATTTTGATCCATTTGATTATAAATCATATAGAGCTTGTAAATCTTGTTTGTCAGGAAAGATGATCAAACTTCCCATCAGTGGAAGGGGAGAGCATGTTAGTGAGTTACTAGAGCTTATTCATTTAGATATATATGGCCATATGTCTACTTGTTTCATTAGACACACATTATACTAAACATACAATAAAAATAATAACTTCAAGGGCATATCCCCAAAAGAAGACAAGAAGTATTGTATAGCTCATCATAGAATATACTATATCTAATAGAGTACAGTTTCTCCTCTCAAACACTCTGTAATGTTATAGGGTTCCAAGAGGAGTCCATTATGAGAAAATCCTATTCTTTTTAAGTAACCAAGAAACTCATTGTCTAGGTATAATATGAAAATAGTGCTAAAAATAATATACGTCTATTATACATCAAACTACTATTGGGCCATAAAAATAGTGGTAAAATAATGTATGTCTAGTATACATCAAACTCCCTAACACTTAAGCAATTGCTTATTTTCAATAAAACCAATCTATCATTCAATCTCAAATAACAGAGAATTTCAAAAAAATTTAAACCAATTAAACATACTAATGAAAATTTTCCATTTCTTATTCAATCAGAAATGATCATCAAAATATTATACAACCAACTACATTCACAAACTGGTTCAATTCACGTTATAACTCTTAAAAACTTCAACTCAAATTACAAAATTTAATCCCATATAAATTAAACATATATAAGCATATGCTGCAACTTTTAAATACATTCACATACTTTTTATTAATAAATCGAAACTTAAACAAGAGCATTATAATCTTGTTTAAAAAGTCTTCTAGTCTTTTTATGCAAAAGTAAACACCTTATTGTGAATATCCCTGATGACTCAAATAGGTCACTACCTCAAATGCCTATTAGAACAATTCTTTAATTTCAAAATCTTTTTGGTACAAAATTGACATAATTCTTTAATAATGTACGTATTCCTTTCTAGCTGGTGCCTCGAGCATAACATGCTCTATAAACTCATCGGGATCGACTCCTTCTTCCATTATTGCTTTTAGCTTATGCTTCATCTCTATCCCTATAGTTAACTCATTTGGACATAATGGTGGACGTAGAATCTTCTCTCTTAGATGCTGTGAGATCTACACTATGGTATTGCCCAAACAATTCACATATGCCTCGATGTATGTCAACTTGGTTAGTTAAGTTGTTGATATCGATGGGATAGTTGTTGTGGGTAGGACCTATCTCTAATACTACAGTATGACCTCTTAAGTAAGAAACTCCTTATCTACTCATGGTGGTGACCAACAAATGTAAAATATTATCTTTGATTATCTATCCTCAACTCAACCATCTATATCACCCTGATGATCTCCAATGTCACAAATGTACGAGTAGCAACACTATAAGATCTATATCATCTATTGGCTCTCTTAGCTTTCGTGTTAGATGTATTATACTGAATCTATATTAATGATCCTGAAGTTGGCCTTGATAAAGTATTCTTGTACTAGCTATATAAAGATTATGTCAAAGTGCGTTCACTGCCTTTGACGTATGTAGTACAATAAGAATAGATACCTCCTAGTGACAACTACATTGCTCTCCCTCCACTTATACATCAAGTGGACTAAGCGCTTGTTTATAAACCATGGCTAGAGGAATCCAAACCTAAACACCTAGGATTTTATGGGATGATATAAGTGTATGGTCACTATAGATTGTCAATAGCTCCTATCACCTATATTGGAGAAATTTTAGTTAATATAGATCCTACTTAGTTTCAATAACCCCACCATGCTCCTCATTATAGAGTTTGGCTTAAATTATAAACTTGTTGTACCTCAAGTTATGGTCCACTCCTCCCAGTCTAAGAACTGAAATGTTTTCCCATGACAACGTCATATCTTCTACCTCTAATGTTTATATAAACTCTAATGTAAGCTTGCAGTAAACTGGGTTACAATAATTAAAAAATAAAACAACTCATCAAATGAAATAATGCTAAACACCACATTAGTGAGATTAACTTATCTAAGGACATCCCATTTAATAAAATTGGGCACCTTTAACTTTTTAGTAGGGAAAGCCTCAAGTCACCTTTGCTATGCCTCCTTGTGAAAATGAATTAGCAAATGATCGGATAGTTTTTATGCATCTACAAGAACTTATGGACCTATTAGAGGTGGTAATGGCGCTAGAAATGTCTATGTTGGTCTCTGTTACCTCCTTAGAGTATGTATCCTCTAGATAAAAAATACACGATATAAAGGTGGTATTGTCCATTTTGGGTTCTCTTTATAGTCAGATATCTGAAGAAAAACATAAATAAGATAACAAAAATGATAAACAATATCATAAAAATGTATAAGTGTGGAGTCTAGTGTAAAAACATAAAAAGTAAAGGAATGAGCAACCAAGTACAATTTCATTGGTTTATAATACCACCATGTCATGTTTTGTTATTCATACATATTATGACCACTTCCTACATTTTACATTATAGGTACAGACAACCTATTATGTACATGTCTGTGTTGAAAAGTGACAAATTATGCAATTTTTGGTCCTCTTCTGTAAGTGAACACGAGTATGCCTCTGGAGAAACATGGGGATGTGTGTATAAACACAACCTCCTACAGGGTATCATGTAGGCTTTATGCATAAAATCACACTAATACAAATACTTAGTATAGAAAATTTAACTAAAATTCAACAAGTCAAGATTAACAAAACGATATAAAAATAAGAAAAATAACTATAAAATTTAAAATTTAAAACATTTATTACAACATTAATGGTAAAAAAATGTTGATTTGTATCCTAGTGTCACGACCCGGTACCACATCGGACTCATGACAACCGCCGCATAACCGGGCTAAGGATATTATCGGTATCCTTAATCCGACTATGCAAGGCTAACTAAATATCTTTCTTTTCTTTTTTATTATTATTTTTGAAAAATTTGGGCAGCACAACGACTGTATTTTAAAAAATCCCAAAACCTGCAAACAATTTCAAACACACTTCTATATTCACAACCAACCACAACTTCAGGACTTTAAAGTCCACTCAAGGCAATCTCAATAATAGTATTGAAAGTTTATACATTAAGTCTTTTACAACAACAAACAGTCAAAAGTTAAGTTTATATAAGCATAAAGTACATCAACACAACCAAACTAATAAAAACAGTAAAACAGTTCATGAGCCACTATACAATAAAAATAAAAACTAAGAAACTACCCACATGTGGTAAATTCCCGAAAATGTCAAAAGACCACACGATCCACTCAGAGCTTCAAACTCACTAAATTAACCTACATGGTTGGAAAGCAGAGGGGGGTGAGTACACTGGGTACTCAGTGAGCAGGAAAAACATATAACACAAATAGAATTTGATCATACCAAGACGGTGTAGATAACCTATGAAGTAAATATACTTGACATAAAAATATATAGGCCTAGCCTATGCCTCATCATATAATAGTTAGGAGCCACATAGGGCCAACCTATTAATCACCCATCTGGTGAACATAAGTTCTAGTTCCAGTATACAAATGCCTAAAAACATCAGATGTATAAATCAAATCTCATCAGAAAATAAATATCAGAATAAGCCAAAACAATCATGTGTGACACCACTAGTCGGCCAAACTAATGTGCACACCCATCAATTATCGGTGTTGGCTCGACTTTCATATGTGGTGAGTTTAGACTACAGTCGATAAGAGCATTATAACCCTAGGTGATGACCTCGTCTGTGTCCAGACCCTAGGTGTGGAATCACCCGCGAGTCCTGTAGAAAAGTGTCGATACGGCGACTCGACTTTCATGTACCAGCGTCAAGAGTACGAGGGTCGCTTAATTAGTTGGGCCCAGCACACGATTGGCCAATCGTTTTCCCACTAATCACAAAACAAATCATGTCTAATTCTTAAGCATAAAATCAAGTAAGGCACCATGCCTTCATTTATCGATCCAACTGATAAAATAAAACCATGCCATGGCTCTAAGCCAAAAGAGAACAAAAACATGCAGCATACATGACTCAATTATGCATATGTAAATTCCAAAACATTATCTAATGAAATAAAAGCCATCTTTTATACTCCAAATGCAAGTTGTTCAAAAATGTAGTTTCAAAAAATAAAACGTTGTCCTTTACATTTTAAGTTCAGATTGGTGGAAAACAACATCATTTCTCAAAATATATAATAAAAACATCATCTGCACTCCAAGTGCAAAGAGTTATTAAAAACAATGTCATTTATTATGTAACATCCCATTACTAGTGGGAAGGGTAGAATGGTAAATGGGAGTGACTAATGAGAATTAGATGCATTTTTATGTTCATACATGATATGCCATACACTTATACATGAATAGTGAATTTATTTGCACACGAAAAATAATTGTACATGC
>JAOSBK010000005.1:21504490-21519444 GCA_027568895.1 Erythroxylum shatona | reverse complement strand
CTTCTTTGTTTTGCAGGTGTATCATAGCCGGTACAAACAATCCTCATGGATCTCAACAACCAAACGCAGCCTCGCCAGAATCAGGCTGAACCAATAGTGAACTATATTTTTTTATCCAATCCACTCAACAACATAAAAATAAAGGATGAGCACTTAGAACCATAAAACAACATCAATATATTTGATAAAAATTATTTCAATATTACAATAAACCAATAAATTAATCAAGAGTATTTGTCTTTGGTTAGTTCACTCATCTTCCATAATAATACAACATGTTATTCTGCAATTAAACTTATATATATCAATAATCAACTAATATTCCTTTTTTAAATATGAAAGTAAAAGCAAAATTTCATAATAAAAAGATGCCTTAAGTCTTGGCCTTTTTTGTTGTAGTATTTATTGCCTTTTGAAAATAAAGTGAGTTTAAAGCATTTAAAGAAATATTTGAATGATATAATCATTTTGTTTTACATTAAAAAAATATCATCCTTATCAATCAAAATGCTTTTTCGCTTATCTAGTATTTATACTTCTTCATCTCAAAAAGACATATTATGAGTCTCATCATTTTCTTTCTTTTTTCACTTATTATTGTAAATATTTTTCAGTCATTTCTTATACATCAAATAACACTTTCTTACAAGAAGTAATATTACCAATTTACCAATAGCTAGATTTTCTTTCATTTTATAAGTTCCTTTACCTTCAAATAATCTACAATAAAACTTATAATTATATTAAATATTTTATCATATATTTGAGAATAAGAAAAAATAACTTCATATTAAATCCACCTAACCATGAGTAGATAATTTTAAGTTCATTTCATCTTTTTATCATAATTGAGTATTATCTATTATAATTTCAACCTAAAAATATGTGAAAGAATACACAACTAAACCAAAGAAAAAGAATATTGATTATATTGGCTTATCTGATTTATGGTATATAGACTTGAATTTACCACATAAATGTCAAGTCAATGAACATACTCCTAGACCATAATTGCTTTAACTTAGATAGTTTTTCCCCTACCGACTATTATTACTGTAATTGTAACACATTACAAGAAAACAAGACATTTTGCGACATTTTTAAAATGTCATAGAATGTCCAAAACCGTCATAGAATGTATTTTGCGATATTTTAAAAAGTCACAAAAAGCATCACAGAATGTGGTGTAGACAAAAGGTCTCTACGGTGTTTTATGTAAAACGTCACGAAAAATACTGACATTCTGCGATGTTTATAAAAACGTCACTGAAAGTTTGGACAATCTGAAATGTTTGTAAGAAACGTCACGAATTCTTTCACATTCCATGACGTTTTTTAAAAAATATCACGGAATCTCTAACATTCTGCAACGTGTTTAAAAAGTCGCAGAATTTGAAAGAATCCGTGATGAAAACGTCGCAGAATATATACAATCTGAGACGTTTTTAAAATGTCGTGGAATCTGCTAAAAATGTCGCAAACAGTTTTTTTTTCATTTTTTCGAAAATTATTTTAATTTAATAAAATTTCAATTTTAATAATTATTTTTCTTTTATTTTTATTTTTTGAAAATAATTTTAATTTATTAATTTTAATATTTATTTTTTAAATAACAAAAATTTTGAATCTTATTTATTTAATATTATTTATGAATTTTATTTATTTAATAATTCTTCAATTTTTTTAGTATATCATTAATTTTAATAATTATTCATGTATAATAAGAATTTCATACGTACAGACAATTTATTATTTAATTGCAATTCCGAAACATGTCATAATACAGTAATTAATACAAATAATATATCATAAGTGTTTAATATATCAATATGAATACATATATCTAATCTAAACAAATATTATGTGTAGAACATAAAAGTTCCAAGAGCTTTTTTTGTTATTTGACTTCGGTAGTTAATCGATCCTCCATTTGTTCAACTTTTTTATTCAACTCATCAACTTGAGACTATAACCCCTGATTAACCTTTTTCGACTCCTCTAGTTCGTCCCAAAGTCTCTTTCTGACTGAAGTCTTCCCTTGTGGTCGAGGCCCAACTCCCATGCCAACAACATAATCTGATCTAGTGCCCAAGCCTTTGTCGCACACTTTATTCGCTGTCATCGGATGACCTTGTTCTATTGAATTTGTCAGTTCCTTACACATTAATTCCTAAAAAGTAAGAATTAATTATATACACGGTCTCATTTAAGAACCATTTGTAAATGAACTATGTACTCACTCATTTTTCTCTGCATTCGGTAGTTGTCCATTGACCTTTACGTTCATCATAATGAGTGTGATATCATAGCTTCATCCGGTCACACTCTTCTCTATCTTTGTCACTCTATTGTATAGAAATATATTACTAATAATATTTATTATAAATTTTGAAATGTCAATCAAAGTAAAATATAATTAAAAAGATAACAACTCACAAGCTCATGTTGTATCGTTACAAAGGCCTTAGAGTCGGAGTTTGGTCGACATTTGACCTGACTCCTAGCCAATTTGGCTTTTTGACTTTTTTCCCTAATCGTACATATAACAAAATCTATTATAACATCTATAAATCACAATTCATAAATACTAAAATATAATCAGTTATTAGTAAAGTTGTGAAATTAAGTTTTGTGATCAAATTAACTAACCTTTGTAACTGATTGCTCCCAATATTCGCATAAATCCATCCACTCCACTACTGTGACATTATGCGACTTAACATCCTTTCCGTACTTGGTAAAATGCTTTTTTAAATAAAATATTTAATCTTTAGACCTTAAAGCAAGAAACTTCTTCACAGCAATATGTACTTCGTTGTCTGTCTTCATTTCCTTGACTTCCAACTTTTGCTGCAAAAAATTATAAATTATTGGCCATAGCTCTAAGCATATGGAAAACACGTACAAATTAGATAGTTTTATAATATTTACGTCTAACTTATCAAATGCAATGTCCAACTCCTCATTAGTAATTTTTTCATTTTGTTCTTACAAGTGAGGATGTTCAGGATACCACACCAATCTTACTCGATAATTTGGTAGACTGTAAGGAGTTGGTTGGTCGTCCTTCAGTGGGGGACATCTCTATCTCCAATCTCTTACCTATCACCTTATTATTCTTTTCCAATCCGTGTTCTTTTGTGACACCCTTGTCTTTTTCGGCTCAGTCGTGGATCCTAAAATAGCAAAGGAATATTTTATAGTTAGCATAAAATATACTTTTAATTAGTTAGATAAACAAAATAATTAAACTTAACAAATTTCACTAATTTGATTTTAAAGATCATACCTGCAGTGCTTGCAGAGGTAGAACTAACACTGGGAAGAATAGTGTCATTTACTAGTGTCTGATTATTAAAAACTAGAGGCATCCCTTGAGAAGTTGATGGAGAACTATTATTGCGTCGCATATTCAAAAGTTGTTCATACTTATCTCTAGGATGAGTAATAGGTGCAGATGTGACATCTCTTGGTGTTAAAGTTATCTCACAAGATGCAGGTGTGTGATCTTCTAGCTGTGTACGAGTAAATGGCTCATTAGCTACACTTCTAAGAAGCTGAACATAAATAAGTTATCAAAAATCTTAATTACCTCGATATACTTAGAACAAAAGCAACACTCCCAGTAATCAAAGTAACAGTAGAAATAATCCCATATTATTAAATAAAGCCAAAACATAAAGACATCCAACCTAAGCTAAAATCTATAACACTAAACACCTAAAACCCATCTATCTATCAACCACAGAACACTCAAAACCCTAAAAATGAACAGCTACCAAGCTTAAGAAAGCAAAGTACACCCCATTATCACAAATAGAAACCAAAACAAGCTACAACATCTGTAAATTAAACTTAACCCACTCAAAGACCAAGAAAATCTAAGAACATTAGTCACTTCTACGACTAGTACATAGAGACTACAACATCAATAATGATCGCATAGCTAAAACAACACAACACAATGACAGTAGAAAGCTTAATGGGTATTATAGAAAATGAAGCATACAACTAAAATTGAAGAAAAGGGGGAGGCATTGGAGGCCCAGATCGAAGAACAAGATGTGAAATTTGTGAGAAGGTAACAAATAGATTGCGACAATTGAAGGTCGAAAGGAGGGAGGAGAAGCTCGAAAACAACGTAGCTTTAGCGATCAGTGGCAAAACATAGGTGGGCAGGGAAGGGGACTAGGGTAGAGGTTTAAAGAAAACCAAAATGGAGTCGTTTGGTTTTAAACCAAACGACGTGGTTTTGCTTCCAAATCATAACTTTTTAAATAAGCAAAACAACATCGTTTTGTTTCTAATAAAGGTCGCGAATCATGATCGTGCTTTTGAAAACTAGCGATCGTGCTTCTACATGATTGCGACCCGAAGCTTTTTACAGGAAAATGGTTTTAAACCAAATGACGTCATTTTACTCCTGAAGCATAACATTTTAAGTAAGCAAAACGATATTGTTTTGCTTCAGATAAAGGTCGTGAATTGCGATCGTGCTTCAGCATGATCGTGACCTTATAGAATGGTTTGAAAACTCACAATCGTGCCTCTGCACGATCGTGACCCGGAGCTTTTTACAGGAAAATGGTTTTCTGAACATCCTTTGGTCTTTTTGCTATAACTTCTTCACCTAACATCCAAATGACTTGATTCTTTAACCAATAGACTCATAAAACATTGTTCTTCATCTCCACCAAAAATTATAGGTATCTGAAATGGATTGGTTGTTGAATTTAAGATGAAAATGTTGAAGAGTACTAGAATATGAAAATTGAGATGATTTCACTGACCATACCTCGATATTTTGACAATATTTTGATCAATAGGTATCCAAATGAAATGATTCTTAATTTAAATTAAACTACAGACATATGGATACAAATTGTCTGAAGAGATCGAATTTTAATTTTGTCTCTAAGAATACCAGAATCTAACTTGAATTTGAATATGGAGTACAGTTATAGTTCAAAGAATAGTCCACAATAAATTGAGTATAACTTTTGGAATACTGAATCAATTTATATGATCTTAGTGTCATTAGAAACTTAAGACATTAAAGAAAAATTTTCTAGAAGAAAGTATTACCTAATTGTGTTATTTACATTATCAGAATGATGATGTAAAGTTGACCCGAAAGTATGTTGTTAGAAAAATCTAAAATAGTCATTGGTTGTGCACGGTCGTGTGTTAAGGGTGCACAACCGTGACTAATTAGATTGGTATGCATGGGCATGCTTTCTTTCTTCTTCTTCACCGAATATCTCTTCTTTTTCTCTTCTTCTTTCTTTCATTATTTCCAGATTTACTCACTCCTAAATCATCTATTTTGCATTTCTATATCTAATACAATCTCTAAACAAGTTAAATTCAAATTTACACTTCAAACATCAAAAATCTGAAACTTTGCATATACTTCCTCTCTCTACTGTAATTTTTCCTATATTTTTCTTACTTCGATCTTCTTCAATTAACACATAAAACACTTAAACCAATTCTTCTAACTTAATTTTCAGATTTTTGTTTCTGAAGCAGAACGTTTTAAAAAGTGTTACAAATCTGCAACGTTTTATGAAAACGTTGTGAAAAATTCAAACTTTTCGTGACATTTTTTAACGTCACGAAAAGTCTTTACAATTTGCGACATTTGATCAACAAAACCTCGCGGATTTTATGTATTTCTTGTAGTGCCATAACTCAAGGTTGATGACTATTGATTACTTTGCCAAGTGATAGTATTGTACATGTCATTAACTCTCAATTTAAAATGGTGGAGTATACTTCTTTTAAACCATATACTACGAACCTTGTACTTTTGGTTAGCTTCACAAGTTTAAATAGATAGCTTTATTTTCAATTACTTCTTATGGTAAGCCTAGTTTGCTATTGCAATATGAGATAAAATATTATTGTAATTATAAGACGGTGATTGGTATAAATGGATGAAATGTAAATGTGCACATAGGTAATAAAAATCTCTTTAATTATCTATGAATGTGGATTCTAAGTACCATGACCAATAGGATAAAAAATGCCTCTTGCAATCCTACACTATTCATCTTTTACTTTCAAAAGAAAACATTAATCTTTAAGATTTGAGATTCAACAATTATTACTTATTTTTACTTTTTAGAGAATAATTTACATAAACTTCACTAAAGTATTTGAAAAAGATGCATTGTAAACAATAATTCACTCTCTCTTAAGTACCAAAGCGGTGTTGATTTTTATAATCCAATTATGAGTTCTACATGAGTGCAAGACCTAATAAAATATTTTTCTAATCCAATTATGAGTTTTACATGAGTGCAAGGCCTAATAAAAAAGAAACATTTATTTTAGGATTTATTGCTTTCTAATCAACTTAGTGCTTGTTTGGTTCAACTTTTGGAGGATGAATAAACATTTTTTTCGCCGTAAAAACTTTTTTTAAGAAAAATAATTGTTTGGTTGTAAAATAAAAAAGTACTTTTTTAGTAGATATAATTTTTTTGGCAGCCAAAATACAGCTTTTTAAGAAACTCAAATTTAGTACTTTTTCAAACAAAATTTTCAAATAAATTAATGAGCCTATTTTTTAGTCCATTTTGCTCTTATGCTTTACACACAAATTTCACAATACTCACAGATTCATATTTACGTTTATTTTGAGATTTATATAATATTGACTTTTCAAATATGTTTTAATATTTATTTTTTTATATTAGTTTTACTTATGTTATAATCCATATAAAAGATTTGATTTGATATATTTTTATTTATGTTTCACATAGTTTAAAATTATATAATAATTAATATATTGTACTTTGCATATTGTTTAATATACTTTAAATAATATTTATATGCATAAATAATTTTTATTACAAAATAAAATAGAGTTAAAATTAATTACTTTTTATTTTTATGTTGCCAAACAATATATTATTTGAAGTTCTTTCAAAAAAGTTGTTTTTAATTGACAGTTAAACAGTCAACTGACTTCGTAGAAAAGTTCTTTTAAAAAAAATTCTACCAACAAAAATTTTACTAAT
Source organism: Erythroxylum shatona (assembly GCA_027568895.1). Taxonomy (NCBI): domain Eukaryota; kingdom Viridiplantae; phylum Streptophyta; class Magnoliopsida; order Malpighiales; family Erythroxylaceae; genus Erythroxylum; species Erythroxylum shatona. The sequence continues at coordinate 21,512,416 of JAOSBK010000005.1, read as the reverse complement.
ATCAACCTATCCAAGCAAGTACTTTTAGCAACAACTTGCCAAACACATCATAATTTATAACGTAGTTTTCATAGCGATTTCATTCTGAACTTTATAAAAGTCAAAATGTGAACAGCTAGATGCTTTTCTGTAATAAAAAGAAACACTTTGCAAAACTAAAAAAGGTGGGATCGGTCGCCGTCGCCATCTACTTGTACTGTTTCACGCAATGGGTCAACCAAAGGAAAAAGATATCCATCCCACTCCCACCTAGTGGCTGGCTATCAGAAGTCCACGTGTGGCTAGGTTCGCTGTCAACTGCCTCCTGACTCCCTTTTTCCTTCTAAATGTGAATTCACCAAACTGCACTCGTCATCGGCAATACTGTCAGCATCCGTGTATTGCCATTGTATTATGTAATTCAAATATAACTAATTTACCTAATTCTTACTTGTTTAATAATACAATAACTACCTTCAGTTCACAATCTCTCTTCTTCTTCTTCTTAGCTAAACCCAAAAAAAAAAAAAAAAAGATGTTCAGAAAAATATGGGAATCCATGTCGAATCGGGGGACTGGGAGTTGTAGCTCAGATTCTGGAGGAGGGGGCTCCACCTCCTCGGCGACGGTGGCGGCGGGGAGAGGAGGAGGAGGAGCATTTGAGCGCATTCCAGTGGATGTTCTAGTCCAAATAATCCATCTGTTGTCCCCCAGAGACGCTGCTAGACTCTCCCTCGTTTCTCACTACTTTCGATCACTCATCTCATCCGATAATCGCCTCTGGCTTTTCTTCCTTCACCGCCCCTCCCGCGACGCCTTCGACTCGGACTCTGTCTTCTTCTCCGAAACCTGTCTCCGATCCGCTTATCCTATCCAGTCTGTCTCTCTACTCTACTTCCCTTTCCTCTCACGCTTGCCAATTCAATATCTTTGATAATTTTAATTAATTAAATTTTAGTACGGCAGGACATTCTCAAGAGAGCTGATGTCTACTGAATTGTCATTCATGCGCATATATGGCCAGCGTTCCCAAGTCCCTGGTTCTGTTATTATTGACGGTACGCAATTAATAACGTGGTCTTTTTCATTGAATTATTTTAGCATCAAATTCTCTTTTCTGCCTGGTGCCGATTCCTTCCAGGTGGTTCGGGCTATTGCAAATTTGGTTGGAGCAAGTACGGTTCTCCATCTGGCCGCTGTGCTACCTTTTTGGTGACCATGACCATTTTCCTCTCTCTTTTCTTTTCCTTTTCCCCCCCTAATTTCCAGATAGACTTCCCACCTTCTTTAACTAGCCTAGCCCTTTAATCTACTTGTCCATTGGATTTTATTTTTTCTTAATTTGCAGGAATTCGGCAACATCGAGTCTCCTATGTATACTAGGCTTCGACATTTTTTTGCTACAATTTACAGCAGGTCATGCTCCCAAACCTTTCCTTCTTATTGTTCACTTGAAGAGGGCTTTAGTTAGGTTCAACTAGCAACTGTTCTATTTCTTATTGCATGGCAGTCCCAGCCCTCAGTTTATTACTTACTCCTCATGCTTCAATCTTAGATGTTTCTTTTTTTCTTTTTTGTCCACAGGATGCAGGTTAAAGCTTCTACTCAGCCAATAATTGTATCACTTCCAATTTGCCATTATGATGGTCAGCTATTACTTTTCTCTCGTGCCTCTTCTAATTAATCGCGCACTACTTTTGTGAGCTTTAATATTTCCAACTGCCCAAAGTTTATAGCTTGTTTTTTAGTTTCAATTTTACAATTTCTAGTTAATCTCATTTCAGCTTTGTGCTCTGTTACTCTCATTTTGGAAAAGATAAGCATTTTCTTAATTCTCAAAGTTTGGCTACCCTTTGTTATTGTAAAGTGAACTAAATCAATTTTAAGAATTTGGATGAGATAGTTACAAAATTGAGGTATTTCATTGTTCATGCTTCTAGATACTGAATCTGCAAAAGCATCAAGGCGGCAGCTTAAAGAAGCCATCTACACTGCTCTCTTTGATATGAATGTCCCTGCCATTTGTGCCTTAAATCAGGTACCTTGTGTTAATTTACCAATCTAGCTATTTCTGCCATTAATCAGATACTGTCTGTTAATTTATTTTTTTTCATGTCAACTTAGCTATTTCTTCCATGCATGTTGCTTATACCCATTCCAAGTTCTGTGAGACAGATTAAAGAAAACTGGAAATATTTTATATAACAAACTTTAAATAGGAAGGGAAGCCGATCTCTTTGGTACCTCAGCAGTTAAACTTGTTATGACTGGGGAACGGTGTTTAAATTTTCTTATGTCATTAATGTCAGTAGAGGACCAACAAACAGGTGTTTCTTCATCTAGTGTTATGTATATCTTTTTGAAGCGTCACTCATGTTCTATGTTCTTTTTCATGACAACAAACACAGGCAACTTTAGCATTGTATGCTGCACGCCGAATCTCTGGGATATCTGTTAATATTGGCTTCCAAGTTACATCTGTTGTTCCAAGTAAGAAACTGTCTCTTGTCTTTCCATGATTGTTTCACAATTATTTTCGGAATTATTTTCATGTTTGTGTCAATGCTGTAAATGCTTAGAGTTTGATCTTTTTCTGCAATATTTGTGTTCCCAAACCTTTTTGCCTCCATACATATGGGTGCCATACTGCAAATATTGGTCCAATATCTTTGGCTAACCTCCATCTGTTAATCCTCTTTTTAGTCTTGGGTGCATTATATGAATGCATTTTTCATTTTGATCCTATTTTCTTTAACTTCCTAATTCTTTTTCTCTATGGTAATTCGCTTCTTTGGCCAGTTTATCAGTTTAAATTGTCAGGTCTTGAGGTTTGTGGCTGCTGTCTTTTACAGTTTTAAATGGTAAGGTAATGCGAAAGGTGGGAGTGGAAGTTATTGGTATTGGAGCCTTAAAAGTAACAGGATTCCTTAGAGAACAGCTGCGGGAGAATAATATCAATTTTGAATCGATGTACACTGTCCGAACACTAAAAGAGGTGTGTGCTTTCTTTTCATGGTAAATTCTTTGCTTACCACTAATTTCTTGTGTTTGATCTAGTTTTATAAGCACACTAGTTTGCTGCTACTTAGAAGAAGAATGTGGGGTTTATTTCTTATTTCATGTTGTAAATTTTGATCCCATTAACGGATAAATAAGACTTCTTAAACTCAGAAAATGTTTTGGGAATGGATACATTATATATTATCTCGGTCTTATGCAAAAACAGAACCTTTGCTATGTTGCTGCTGACTATGAATCTGAGTTAAGGAAAGACTCCCAAGCATCTTTGGAGGTACCGGGAGAGGGATGGTTCACCCTTTCAAAAGAACGGTTTAAAACTGGAGAGCTCTTATTCCAGCCTCGGATTGGAGGAGTGTGAGTCCATCTTCTTGCTATACATTAATTCATGTTGCTTTATGCTCAAACGTTTGCATACTGATGGCTGGAATATATCTCTTCCATCTTCTATTGTGAAAACTGATTCACTTTTCTGCTGGGCTAGCCCCTACTTTCTGCCCGATATACATTATGTTGTATGTGTTTGCTAGTTTGTATACAAAGCAACAATGTTTTTGTTGATCCCCATGAAGGTTGATTTGCTTTTCTTTTGTCCCCTATGTTTACAGGCGTACAATGGGTTTGCACCAGGCTATCGCACTTTGCATGGACCACTGTCATGCTGCGGAAATAACTGGTGACGATTCTTGGTTCAAGACAATAGTTTTGTCAGGAGGAACTGCATGTTTACCAGGAATTGCAGGTTGGGAAACAAAACAAGCTTATCTACTATGGTTTAATTCTTTGTCTGGATCTTTAAAAGATGCACGATTGGCATGCCATGAGATTGTGATGAGAAAGAATGGTGAAATGGGATAAAAACATATTAACTGGATGCTTGTCTACATCAATTACATGTATATATCGTTTTCAATTGTTTCCAGAAAGGCTAGAGAAGGAATTGTGTGGGCTTCTTCCTTCATCCATATCGAATGGTATTAGAGTCATTCCTCCACCTTATAGGGCTGACACTGCATGGTTCGGTGCAAAGCTTATCAGCAATGTAAGTTGTTTCCCTTCTCAAGTTCTGGATATCTGAATATGGTACATTTTTTTGGCAGTTGGAATCTTGATTCTAAACTTATCTTCATATTATGCTTCAAGTGCTTATTGCGGTATGAATTAAATACTCCCATTATAATCTGGATTTGCTTTTTTTTGCTGGTTAAATTCATATTGTATTTTAGTACTTTGGTTCCTTATGGAACTGTGCTGTATTTATTTTGGGTAAATGTAGAGAAGCTAGTTACTAGGTCTTTACATGTATAGCCTGATTTCTTGTTTTCTGTGTATAGTTGAGCACCTTTCCTGGGCCGTGGTGTGTAAAGAAACAATCTCGTCGGAAGTCAAGATTGAACTTGGGATGGTGAATGGTAGTCAAGCCTTTACCGAGGATTTTATGGTGGCCCTCTTTCATAGTAAAGCATATTTGGGTAGAGCATTACAGATGGAAGCTTCAGAGGTCAAAAGGCTCATAGCTAATTTTCTTACTATCCTCTTGGTGGATCCGTGTTATAAGCATAAGTTCCACCGTTTGGCAACTTTAATTTTGTCAAACGGTATCGTTATTTCGAAGTCTTGTTGCTGTAGATGATTTCAATAATAATAATAATAGCTTCAGTGAAAAGGCTGAAACGATAAATTTATTGTAGAAATGATCTTTTTGTAATAAATTAAACGTAGTTTGTCTGATTGCAGCTCATGTTTGTAGTATTTCCAAAAGCTACAAAATTGTGCTACATTGTTATATGCCTCTGAATCACGTGAATACAAGTGGATCAATTTATGTACTTGGCGGAGTTCTTCCTGTGGCTAAAGCTGGTTTAGAGAAGGAATAGTCAGTGGAAAAGACAACGTTCTGCAGCAACTAGTCACAAAAAGATGTTCCCTATCCCTATCTGATCAGGTGCGAGCTTGAATTTCATGAGTCGTAAGTTGTCGCTGATGAACCCAAAATCTTTCACTTTCAGACAAAGTTAGAAACACGTTGGGCGTTTCAAGGCACTGAAAATCCGCAAGACAAAACAGTAGAAGGCTCTTGATGAGGATAGATATTAGATACAGTTAAAGAAAAAGAAGAAAATAAGTATTCTGCCTCGGGAAAAACTTAGGTAGATAACAGCAGCTACGAGTTTTGGCAGACAAGAAGGAACACAGGTGATGTGAGCACTACTTAAATCTGCTTGTGACGATGTGGGAGGGCATGCAAGCCCCTCCTTTCCTTTCTCCGCATTCTCTAGCAAAAAGCCCAGCTGGGTACCTTCCGGTATAAGTTTATGTGACTGAACATAGTTGACGCACATTCGTTGGTCAAGTCATTCAACACATCTGTGTATGGGCAGGCAAACACGGGATCTGATCCTCTGTATCCCATAACTTGTACCAATCCTGTGCCAAGTCATCCTACCCCTTCATTTATGTGGGTCAGGATTTGAAGTGGGCAAACACCTCGAATGATGAACAGCAGCGGTCAGGAGGGTACTCAGGTCCCTTGCATTGGTTTTTGATGATGGTATAATTCATGAATTCAAAGCTCACAGGACAAGCCGCATATGCGGTGAGATTTGGTATGACGCTTGGTGGTTAAAGAACTACCATTTTTTTTTTTAATCGAAATTTGAGAACCTATATCCCAATGGCAAAACAAATCCATCATAAACAATAAAAATGCAGGATTCTAAGAGTAAATTTTTAGTAGATTATAAAGTATTCAATCTTTTGAAATTTAATGTTTAAGTTTTTTAAATTTTTAATTAAGTAATCAATCTTTTATAATATTAATAATTTAATTTAAAATGTTAGTTTTGTTTAATATTTTTTTGTTGAAAATTAATTCATTGCATTGGGAGAGGTCAAAATACAAGATCTCATGAAAACAATTTGTTTTTTAAAGCTATTTTCGGAGATGAGGCTTGAATCTGATGTTAAAAGATGTAGGAAACATAATCTTGAAACTAAGACTTAGGAAGGACAATTTGCTGTTCCGAAACGAAGCCAGGAGCAAGAGAAGTCCCCGAGATATTTGTTCATGTATGTTACTTCTGTTTAAAGGGTTTAGCTTAGCGGTTAAAAATTTAGAGTTCCAAATTCGGGTAAGGACCATGATATATGAATAGATATGACTAATTATAAAGTGTTTGATTTTTTAATTTAATATCTAAAGTTTTAAATTTTTAATTTAAATAATTAATATTTTAAAATATTAACAACTCAGTTTAAAATGTTAATTCTCCTTAATAATTTCGTGCCTAAAAAATGTGTTTTTTTAATAAATTTCCAAGAAATGGATTGTCCGAAATAACTTGAGACGAGGTAAAGGATGAAAACCTTTCTTAGCTTGCAGTAGATTCCTGCCCGCAGAAGCATGAGATTGGAAGACACCATCTGGATCCAAGTGAACAACAAGAGACACCACTTTAGTTGATGTGCCCAAAAAGATATGATCGAAAAGAGTTATGTGCAAACATAAAGTACCTGCAATTAAATTGGACGCAAAAGAAGGAGCAAGCAGCCCCGGCAAGGGCAAGACCAAGGGGGCTGCTTTCCACTGCATATTCTTGTTAGACTATTTAAAAATATTACTTATAGATTTGAGTCTAATGAGAAACACCCAATATAATAGTTATTGGGTATTAAATAATAGAACTCAAATAGGTCAAAGACTCTTTCCCTCTCTCTTCTAACAATGAACTAACATGATGGCTGGTGAACTAATACGATGGTTAGTGAAAGGATATATAAGTTTTAGAAAACTTATGAATTGGAATTCTAAATTATTGAAGAAACCGCTAAAAGTTCACGAAGAAGAGAGGAAATAAACTTATATCAAGTAACATCAATATCTTACAAAAAACAAAAACAATTATGGACACAGATATGCAAAAATCAATCGATTCATAAATGTCTTACAATTGGTATCAGAGCCACGGTATTGCATACTTTGTGTTCTACCGTGTATCATTTATGTATGATTGTATTTTGTTCGTTTTGGTTTTGTTCTGTATTTGATACAAAAAATTGAATGCTTTCATGGTTTTTGGTTTGATGATTTTCGGATGTTCATAACATTCTCACTGTTTAACCGAAACATAATGGTCATGAATGTATGGTTCTTGAAATTAAATATTAACGTAATTTTCTTGAACTATTATTGTTGAGAAAGAACTGAAAAAAAGGTTTGCTTCATGTTTACGAGAATACTGAAAAAAAAAAGGTTTGCTTCATGTTTATGAGAATATTTGTTGTGTTTCTGGACTGTGGTTTTGTTTTGTGTTCATGAGTTGGTACGAGGAAACCAACTTATGGAAGAATGACGTTGGGATAGTTTAAAGTAAGAAAATCCATGAAACAAAAATTATTGGCTTGAGGTATGGAAGAAAACCCATCATAGAATTTAAAAAAATACAGAAAAACCAGCGTGCGTGCATCTAAGGAAGACGACGCACCGATCTGGAAACAGCTGCACACGCCTGACTCTACGCAAGAGAAACTTGAAAGGCTGAAGCTAGCACGAGCCAGACATTGTCTTTTCACTGGTGATGCTGGCGTGTGCTCTCGCCAGATAGGCTTCCAAGCCCAAAAATCAAATTATGGATTGGTTTTTGGGCCTTTAGGCCATTAAAAAATAATATTGGGTTAGTAAATAATTATAGACTTTAACCCTAAGGAAAAATAATTTTTTGATGGAACATAATGAATTTTTATAATTCATATTTGATTTATTTTCTATGCATAATATACATTTTGTATCCTATTATGTTTTAATTGATACTTTAACTATTTATATTATGCAATGTTTCGAATTAAATTTTCTTATTATATGTTGAATGTAATACATGACATTATGGAAATTTAGAATAGTTTGTTAGTCACCAAAGTGACCAAACTAAT
>JAOSBK010000005.1:21469103-21483757 GCA_027568895.1 Erythroxylum shatona | reverse complement strand
TATCATTATGTCATTGCAATCATAAGCATCACATTATCATGGGTAACTATATATCTATTTTAATTTGATATTTATAAGACTTTCTAATTTGGTCACTTTGATGACTAACAAATTATTCATTAGATAAATATCAAATTAAATCAATGATAATAGAAGTCATATTGAAACTAATTCTTGTTCATACGCATAAGTACTCTATTACATCAACAATTATTAATATATGATGCTAAAATCATGTATCAAAGTTTACAATTAAAATCCAAGGCATTTAATGACACAAGAGGCATTTAATGCATCAAAGTAAGTAATGCATCTGTTAATTCATCACGACAACTCATAAAAGTAGACATAAAGGTATCAATGAAGCATTAAAGAGGCATGATAAAAGAAACAAATTAAACATGTAGGAGAGAATGGATGAGAGAAACACAATCAATGGGAGAGAGAAACTTTTATTTCCATTAATGGAACCATCATTGACGAAAAAAAACGTAAGATAAAAGAAAACATTTATAATGAATGAACTTAATGGCATTGTTAATTCCATTTACGTGTTAGCTTGGCAGGGAAGCATTTAATATTGTCTTTCCTTTCCTTCGTTAGTTTGGTGGAAACAAAACAATTATCATGTTCCGTATAGAAGAAAGAGAGAAGACATGATCTTTCCTTTTAAAACTAAAAACATGTCGTAGTTGATAAGAAAATCACTATAAAATATCTTTTGGATCATGTATATCATGTATATAATTATATTATAATAATTCTTGATTTAATATCTTAAATGGAAAATTACTGATTCTCAAATCCATGGCTTTGATACCACATGTTAATTCTTTCTTACATGATAAATTGTAGGATCTTAGAATCTAATAAATTTTCACAATAACATAAGCGTACCTTGATCCATTGTATTTTCGATACTTTCTGAACAAATAATCTTCAATAATCTTTTACAAGATATTCTTAGATTGTGTTTTCTCTCTGTTGGCCTTTGTTTCGTTATTTTTTATATATTATTTGATGGAGAGAGATACATGAAAGACTTTATAGGTAGAGAGAGAGAGGAAGTAGTTATCATTTAAAAATCAAATGACACATCTTTTCATTATCCTTATCTTTACGTTCCATCAACGTAAATACATCATATTATTTATTTTAATTTAACCTAATATCACTTATTCAAATAACTAATGGGATTTAATATACTTAAATGATTAAACAAAAATATATGGGCCACATAATGAAATTATCTAACAAGGTAGCCACTCGAAAAACAATTTTTTCAAAGAGAACCATCTCAAGTTCTAAAGGAACAGGAGCCTAGTCCTTTGGACATGATTTCAAACAAGAAACAAAAGGAGATTTAAAAGGAAGAATAAAGCTAAATGCTTTAGGAGCCTAAATAAACAAAGATGAATCTCTTAGTATGGAATGGTAGGGGCGTTAATTGTTCAAAAAAAAAAACTAATGCTAATGGATTACATTAGGAAAATAAAGCTTATGGTTATAAACCTTTTAGAAACAAACTAATGAATGATAAGTGCAAAAATCTTCCTTTCCTAGAGAATCACTGGAGATTAATTTATAATCAATAATACCATAATAATAAGTGAATCATATTAGCTTATAATCCAAGTAGAACAGAGTTATAGAAGATGGTGAGTTTTGATCAAGATATCCTTGCCTCTGCCTCTCTAGTTCAAGACAAAACAAAGTTCTTAATCACCTTTATATATGGATGCAACCTAGTGTTTAAAAGGAATGAGTTATGGGAAAAGTTGAAGCATTCAAACTCATCTGTAAGCTCCCCTTCAATAATTATTAGAGGTTTTAATAGTACTTTATACTTATTTAAAGTAGATGGGATAGTTTCCTTGAGGAATTTTAATGAAGACTTCAAAATATCGATGGAGTATTTGGAAGTTAAAGACTTAAAGATGGATGATAACTTTTACACATGGAGGAATAAACAAACCGATAGATGGTATGAAGAAAGAAATCAGATAGAGCTTTAGTCAATAAAGCATGGATCTTACATTTTCTACAAAATAAAACTTTATTTCTAAATCCTCTATTATCATACCATTGTCCAATAATTAGACAAAATCTTGCTCAAAATTTTCTAAATAAACCTTATTTTATATTCAATAATAACATAACTTAGATAGACGAATTTGAAGAAGATATAATTAAAGATTTAGCTCCACCTATTCAAGGATGCAAGAGCTTCATTTGCATGAAAAACTATAGTTAGTGAAATTGGAATTAAAGTTCCCTAATCAAACTAAATGCCCTAACACATGAAATATCTTTTGCTTAACTAGGGTTGAAACAAGCTTAGGAAGCACTCTATCTATATCCATATGATCCAAACAGATTATGGGAGTAGAAAAATGCACTAGTGGAATATTCTAAGTCACACCTCTTTGATTAAACTGAAATTGAGGATGTCTTGACTGAAAGAGCATGATAAAAATGTTTCTTTCTTTTATAAATCAATTATAGCTAGAAGAAACCTTAATAAAGTATACTCACTCATAAGGAATAATTGAAGTATATCATAAAATCCAGAAAAGATGAGGCAAAAAGCATTTGATTATTTCAAAATCTCTCTAGGATTCAAATCAAAATTATCCTCTTCCACTAGTCTCCTTAATTCATTCAACATTGATCACATCATTAAAGCTAAATTTAAGTTCTTGATCTAACCATTAAGTACTGAAGATATCAGGAAAATGGTTTTTAAGATAAAATGAGGTATATACATAAGTCTAGATGGTTTAAATACATTATTCTTTCAAAAATATTTGAACCTCATCAAAGATTGATAGAAGTTATTTGGAATGCTTTAAAAGTGGCAAAATGTTAAAGGATATTAATAAAAGCTATATTTTCCTCCTTCTATACATCGATTGCAAAATAATTGCCAAACTTATTGGTTCTAAACTAAAGGTTGTATTGAAAAATCTCATTAGTGGCACTCAAGAGACCTTTATTGTTGGAAGACTGATTAGGGATAATATACTCCTAGAACAAAAACTTTTCAAAGGCTATAGGAGGAATAATTCAAACAAGCATTGTGCAATTAAGGTGCACTTTCATAACGTTGACTCTATTTATTAGAGCTATATTTTGCAAATACTATAGGCATTTATTTTTCAATCAAATTTGATTAATTGGATTAATGAATACATTTTAACAATTTTTGTTTTGGAGTTCTTGTGAATAGAGAACTAACAAGATTGTTTAAAGGTGGTAAAGGACTGAGACAAGGGAGCCCTATATCCCCTATCTCAAGGGAAGAGGAAAATATGAAGTTAACATTAATAGATATAGTAGATAACAACATCAAATCCACACTTGAAAGAAAATTTAGTAGAAGTGAAAAGGAGATTTAGAGTTACGATTTCTTTGTTTTCTATTAGTTTTTCTTCATGTTTATCTTTTATTTTGTTTACCATTATTATTAACTAAACGTGTTTAGTGTCTAAATGTGATGAACCCTATCTTGGGATAACAGTATGTTTTAATCTTTTATTCAATGTAGTTATATTAATTGATTTATTGTAATTAAATTATGTGTTTTATTCTTGTTTTAATATATCCCAAATAGTGCATGATTTGATTTGTTGATTAATATTAAGAAACCCTTTTGTATGAATAGATTTACCATAATGGGAAGGAGTTGCATGTAAATCTAAAGATAGGCCGATATAAATCCTCTAGATTAAGGTCAAACCTAATAGCGAGAATTCATAAATAGACAGCCTTAACTAGAAATATTCTATTAATCAATTGATGGATTAGTTGTTAATATTCTCAAGAGAGTTATTAACATAAGATAGAAATTTCTACGGTCCAATAACCAATAATATGATTGTATAATAAAAGATTAATAATTCAAGGATTCCTAGGGGGACTCATCACCTAGACACTACTATTTGATATTGATTTTTCTTTGTATTCTACTTATCCTGAGTTCAAAATTGTTTAATCTTACACTTAATTTTATTTGTTTAGCTTTGTTTTTAATTAAAAACCAAAAATTTGATTCTTAGGTTAGATAATAGAAAAAGGGTAACTACTAGTATTTACCATCTTTGTGGGATCGACCCCTACTTGCCCGTGCTAACTACAACCACGCTGTGCAGTTAGGGTAAAATTAATATTGACCTTAACCATAGGCCAATCACTATATAGGACAACCATTTACCATAAAGAAAATAAAATATAGGGATTGCTTGCCACTATTGGAGTAACAGAACACTTTCCTATACTAGTAAAGTCCAACTTATTAACTTAATCCTCGATCTTCTTCATATATATTAGACTTCACATATATTTCTCTCTAAGGGTGTGATTAGGGATATCAAAAAGCTCCCTAGAAACTTTTTATAATTAAGAAAGCTTAGTAAGAAAGCATTATATAATCTGAAATAGACATAGCTGTGTCAACCTAAAGAATCATGTAGGTTTGGTATTAAATCTGTTTCACTTACTAACAAAGTGTTAATGAAAAAAAAGTATATGGAGAATCATCTCGTAAAAGGAGGCATTATAGATAAAAATGGATCCACAAGTACTTGCCAAAAAGTAAAAGCTTAAGGGAAATCAACACCAAAACTACCACATTTTGTTTTTTTAATCCTAATTACTAAAGATAAGGGAATCAATCTTTTAGAATATTGAATGCAAAATTAGAAATAGCAAGGTTACCTCTTTTTGGTTCTATATTTAGAGTAAAATTTACCATTTATAGTTCAATCGTTGAAACTTTCAAAGTTAGATTCATAGTTATAAGTAACAATTTTACAATCCACTCAGATATGCTGTTTAATTACTTACCTAACTACTATCTGAAAACAAGTGAAGAGGATTATTATATATAAAGAAAGCATCCTTTTAGTAATTTTACCAACATTTCCTATAAATCAATTATTTAGCCTTAACTCCAAAGAATTGCCTTTCATAGTATTATCTAGTGTGAAAAAAAAACACCAAGAATCTCTTTTCTTATGTGGCTCATCTTCAAGTAGAAATCGGATAAATTTGAGAATCTAAATTTCATTAACAAATCACCAATTTGCTATCTTTGCAAACTAAAAAAAATGAGCATTTAACCTATTTATTCTTCAGTTTTGAGTATTCAAAGTTCATAAGGAATCAAATCCAAACCTTAGGCAGGTTTAAAAGGAGAAGTCTTTCTTACTAAGAGATATTTTCCATAATTAACCAAGGAAATAAGCTCTCCAATGCAAATAGAGCTCTTACAGTTATAGCCTTTGGTAGGTCTATGTACTATATTTGAAAAGAAAGGAATGACATGCTTTGCCAAGGATAGAAAAGGATAAAGAAACAAGTTTTAAATATTCTTAGTCATGTGATTAAGGAACATATAATAATGAACTATATCTATACATCCTGCAATTTGGAATTAATGTTATCTTAGAACTTATAAGAGTATATAAGTAGGCATGAATATACATTAGAAGGAAAGAAATTACATATTTTTTGATAAGTTTTTTATATTAAAGTGTCAATTATCAAGGAAAGGAAACATTAACTATTAATCATCTTCTAATTTTTGTCTCAACTTTAATTAATTAAACTTCTTTATAGATATTTCTTATTACACTCTCAATTGTTTTTGAATCCATTTTTAAATTTCTAAATCAAAATTTTCTTATAGTTAAAAAAGGAAATAGAGTTTCTCTTTACCATGGATGTGGAATAACCATGATAATTGCTTCCAGTTCCCTTAGGTTTTTGGTAAAGTATTGCATCCAATTCGATGTTGTTGATTTATTATTTATTTAAGATAATCACACATTTGACATATCTTTAATTTAGAAGTACTCATCTGGATGTAACCCAACATCAATTATTATAAACCATCATTTATATTAAGTTTACATACATTTTTTAGGTTAGTCAAGGTACCATTACAGGTTAAGTTCATGAAGCCATTGTAAGACAACTCAAGGTGGGGGGTAAAATATGAGGTACCTTGCTGTTTAGACTGAATTTTATGAAAGTTTTAATAATTTATGGATTGATTGTAGAATTAACATTTTTATTTGTGGATCCTTTTTTTAATTTTATAAAATACACAATCTTTTGTTGTCTTAGATTTATTTCTTTCTTCTTTTAAATTATATCAAGATTTCTTTTTACAATTTTATTATTAATTTAAATTTAGACACTAACTTTGAGGAAAGATTGATTTGAGATTAGGGAATTAATATATCAAATTGGCCTTTTGATTTGCTTTCTCTTTCTCTTTTTAGTTCAGTCAACTTTTTTTAAAGAAATTTTTACAACAAGAAACATATTTCACAGTTTACATAATCCTTTTTTTGTGATAAGTAATAATATATTGGATAAAAAAGAATTAAGTTAGAAGGGAAAGTGGCAATAAAAGCAGACCAAATTTGAAAGTGATAATGGTACTGAACAAGGAATACAAGTTTTGAGATGAGCATTGAATTAGAAGCCAAGTTCCTATAGTTTCTTAAAGACCATATTTCACTCTAATCAGTTTAGGGAGTTTTCATGGCTTATAAAAAATTTAAACCTACATGTTAAAGAGTCTTTAAGGAGCTGAAACATCCATTGATCTTCTTACCTCTTTGTCCCCTTTAAATGCTAACTTCTAAGGGTTATCTTGCAATTTGTTGCCAAAAGGCTAGCTACATGTCAAATGAATTTATTGTTCTATTGCTTGTTCTTAGATGAATCAAATGGTAGAGTTAAGGCATTTGTGATTTTATGTAATACTCTTTTAGTAAATTCTTGTGTTCATCTCCACCCTTAGCTTATCAAATAGTGCTGCAAAGAGCTATCTTGAATATCAACCAGTTCACCTCCTTATTCCTTTGATTTCTATAACACCATTTTATGAATTTCTGCCATCTGGTTATCGATTCTCTCATATTGCATGAATTCATAACAGTGCCCCAAATGAATGAGGAGATTTTACATTAAAAAAGAGTTAATCTAATGTTTTTAGTTTTAGCTTACAAAGAACACATATTTCTGTAATGTTTTTAAGTCTCTTCATCCTATCTAGAGTTCTTAGTTTCCTTTTAAGAGCTAACCATAATATAAAGGAAGTTCGAGGATAGATTTGGTGGTACGAAATCAGTTTGAACTAAGGGACTCTAGGAGTATAAACTCTCATAAGGCTTTTATGGAATTCAATAGTAAAGACTTCTAAGTGATTGCTTTTCTATTTGAGAGTGTCATTTAGGCTTGGAGAGAGCTGAAGACTCAGGTTTAATGGAATCAAAGACTTAGTGATTAAAACAAGTATGTATTAAAGGCTTCCTTAATCCTCACATTGTATATAATCACATTGTGAAGAAAAGAGAGTTCCCTAACATTACTTAGGGGGACTATCATTGACTAATTATTTTGTCAAAAAAAAGTTGAGATTCCATCACTAATCTCATGGAATAATTCGAACTTAAATCTTTCCCTGAGTTTTAAGACGTGGAACATTTTCCATGAAATATTATTTTCTTAGTTTCAAATTCCAAAAGTTTTAATCTTTTAACTAAAATGTATGAACCCATTTTACCCAAATTGTGGTTCTATCATTGATAATTCTCCAGTTTTATTAATAAATTATACCTACTTAATAGTTTTAATAGCCAGCATCCTTATTCATCCCTCAACTTTGGTTAAGGATAAGTCCTTCTATTTTACTTTGGCTAAGGAATTTCTATTGCTATTACCTAACCATATAAACCTTCTGAGGAGTTTTCCATTGTTCTTACTAATGTTTTTACAAAACCACGTATGAAAACACACGAATACATGGATTCTATTAGACACAAAGTTCATCAATTACAATCTTTATAATATAGAAAGAATTTTATTGCACCAACTTATGATTCTCAATTTAATTTTCTCAAAAAGGGTTTTGAATTTATTGAATGCTAATTTTTAGTTAAGATTGGGATGTAAGGGAAGTAAGAGACGGTTTAGAGACTCTTATCCCTATAATGCACTCTATCAAATAAGAGCTTGCACTAGCTTGATAAATAATGAAAAGTTGTTTTTTTTATCTTTATTGATGGAGAGTTCTGAAAGAGTTCTAAATGTGTGTAAGACTATCATAAGTGCGCTAATTATGTTAAGTTCAATTTTGAAGGAGAGGATTAGATCAGATGTAAAAGAAAGACTTATTATTTGCTTATTCTTACATTTGGAATGCAAATTGAAGTTCTTTTCTTAGCAAATCATATCCTTAATAAGCCTAATCAAGACTTTCATGTTAAAAATGAGAAGGGGAAAAGGGGTTCCCTTGCCTCAAACCTCTAGCTCCATTAATGAGATTAATAGGCTTCCCATTATCTAAGATACCATAAGAGACAGGGTAACAGATTAAGCCAACCAATATTTAAACTTAGAGTGGAAACCAAAAGATTACAAATTGTTTAACACCACCAATCTAATAAATCAAAGGCCTTATAGAAGTCCACTTTTATAGTATAATATTTTCTTAAATGTTTCCTATTGTAGTTCTTGAAAAACTACTGAACTAATAATATGTTATCACCAATTGATCTAACTTTTGTAAGAGATCCTTATCAGGATCAACTAAATATTCAAGAGTGACTTTCAATCTATCTGCAATAAGCTTATATATGACTTTATAGATAGTATTACAGCAAGAAATATGTTCATAATCTTTCATTAAGATAAGGACTTGAACTTTAGGAAGAAGGCAAATAAAAGTCTTATTCAACTCCCTTAACAATTTCTATAGGATAAAGAATTCTAACACAACCTTTATTACCAAAATCTTAGTGTGTTGCTATTTTTTATAGAAGAAAAAGGAATTAATACCATCAGGCCCAGGTGGCTTGTTGGGGTTTAAAGCAAGCATGGTAGCTTCTACCATTAAAAGGCACTATTAAGTAATTAACTTGCTACGTAGGAATTTGCTCCTTAATGATTGACTTCAGTAATTCCACAAAAGAGATTGCATTAGTAGGAGAGCCAATGGATTTAAAGAAAGAGTGAACCCCCTGGAGAATATCATTTTTAAAAATGGGCTCTCTACCATATTGGTCCTTTAAAGAGACTATTCTGTTCATATTTTTTCTTGCTATCAATGGTTTATGAAAAAAAGGTTGAATTTCTATCTCCTTCCTTCAACTATAAAACTCTTAAAACATTGTTTAATGAAGTAGAAGTTTGCCTCAACTGCCTAGTTGTATATTTAAAAAGTATCTTTTCCTTCTTAAAGGATAGCTTCATTATTAAGAGAGACATATAAGGAACTTTAGATCCTTTCTAGGTTCCATTTAAACTCTTTCACCACTAATTCATTTTTATTTTATCTTTTCTTGTTAATAAAATTTAGTTCCTACTTTGCTTGCTCTAATTTCCTCTTATAAATGAACATTTTATGGTTGTATATGTTGGTATTGAGTCATTTAAGGATAATCTCCTTAAACCCTTCCATATTTAGCAAGAAAATGTTGAATTTGAATGAAAAATTTCTCCTTTGAATGTTGAAGATTTTCTACACCAATTAATATATGAAGTTGATAAGAAAGAATATAATCATTTTAAGTTATTATACTCTCTAGATATTCAATTAACCACTGGGCATTTACCAAAGCTCTATCTATTTTTTCCTCAATAACTAGCCCCCTTTCTATTTATTATTCTAAGTAATAAGACTAGATAACTAAATTTGAATAAATAACTTATCAGTTTAATCGATTTGTAATAAAAATCAAATTTATTCTCATCAATTTATCTAAAGCTATTGATTAATTTATCATGATATTTCATTTTGCTAGAATTTGATTATTCATCATAGATGAGAATCCCTATTATACATTTATGATTAAATGATTGAGTGTAGATGAGAATCCCTATTATACATTCATGATTAAATGATTGAAGCACTCAACTTGTAATTGGCGAATTCCTAAGCCCAAATCCTACTAAATACATGTCAATTGAACCTTCCAACAAGTCTATTGGAATTAATCCTAAGCCCAAATCCTACTAAATACCTATCAATTGAACCTTGCAACAAGTCTATTGGAATTAACTTTATATCACTGAAATCTCATCATCCATAGATATTGAAATGAATTGGTATATTTGTATTATGAATTACAAATAGTAAGAGACAACATTTTTATTAAGACTAGAACTTATAAGGTAGAGAATATATTTATAAATATGATCAAAAGTATAATATTATAGATAAAAAAATTTTAGTTATTAAGAAAAAATCATTACTTTAATGTCGAATTAGGATCAATTAGGTCATAAATAAAATATTAGTCAATATTTTTTTAGTATTAAGTTAATAGTCATAAATAGTTAACTTTTGAATAAGGTTAGAAAATAAATAAACTGTTTCTTATATTGAAAAGTTTTATCAATTCTACAATATTAGCCTAAATTGTTGAAGTAGTAGTCAAATGTATGAAAATATTAATTTTGTTTCAAATATGGTTTAGGAGTCAAAGCCAATAACTTCTACTATTAATGTGGCATATTTGGTCTACTAGGCTAGCCCCATCTAACTTTGAAACTTCACACAATGAGTATAATTAAAAATAGTTTTCTTAAAAAATAAACAGAAAAGAAGGGAGGGTTAATCAGGGTTAAACATCCATTTGCCATTTGAAACACTCCAAAAAAACTAAATAGTCATCTTACCATTCAAATCTTGTAAGAGAAATCCCTTTCTTCCTTTCTTTCCCAAATCACTTTACACCATTTTTTTTCATCTAAACTTGTTCCAATGTCTTACCTAAAACTAACTAAAATCACCTAAATTTGTTAAATCTCCTGCAGCCCCTAAAAGAAACTTGAGCCTCAAAACGTTTACATTACAAATCAATTAAATGCTTTTTTCAGAGACTTACCAAGTGTTTCAATTTTTAAATTTGTAAGTAACAATTACTCTCCATCTCTTTTAATTAGTAAAATATGTTTTTATATTGACTTAAAATTATTTTT
Source organism: Erythroxylum shatona (assembly GCA_027568895.1). Classification (NCBI taxonomy): domain Eukaryota; kingdom Viridiplantae; phylum Streptophyta; class Magnoliopsida; order Malpighiales; family Erythroxylaceae; genus Erythroxylum; species Erythroxylum shatona. The sequence continues at coordinate 21,472,759 of JAOSBK010000005.1, read as the reverse complement.
TTATTTGCATCTATAATGATATATGTTTTTAGTTTTATAGGCATTAGGTACACTAGAATGGACGGCTGCTACTATGGAGGTCTTTAGAGAAAAGGTTTCTAAGAAAGTGATATAGTAGAGAAGAAGAAACTTAGGGATAAAATGGTTTTTAACGTTTTTCCTAATTAATTTCATAATAAAAGAATTCATTACTATTTAGTTACATACATATACAACACAATGTCAAGAGATTAGTGAAGTTGACTCACAAGCTAGATTTGAGACAAATTGATATTTTATATATTTGAGTAATAGTTTTTGAACTTTTAATTAGTACTATAAATTTGATTAAACTTGCAAATTTAAAAGCTAACCTAACAAAAGAATGATATATCTATTATAGTACATATAACACTGGGTTATTATATTCCACCTTATAGAAAGAAAAGAATTTCATGTCTAAAATATAAAAGAAAGAGGTGTTTTTCCCAACTTATCATCTATTGAATTATGTTATACTTAATCCTTATATCATAGCCATATATCTTTTAGGCTAAAGACAAATTGTGGATTTATGCATTCTAAATAAACCAATATAAGACTTGAATCAATTAACCAAATGGCTCAAATCCAAAAACTTTAAAGGTAAGATTTGAGTTATATAATGCCCAAATAAAACTACAACTAAAACCTATATTCATAAATATCATAAATTTTGGTCAACCTACTATTTTCATTTAATAAATTTGTGTCTAAATCATTATTAGGAAAGAGAATACAAGACGCAAAGCTCTGTATGCAAAGGTTTTAATATGCTCTTTCTTTTATTTCTCTTTATATACAAATTTTTTTATGAATTAAAATATAAATTAAGTGAATATTAAATAGATTTTAGTTTCTATATAGTGAAAACAAAGGTAAGACTACAAAGAGTTGTTTTAGTTGACAAATATATCATGTTAAATTAAATGTCAATGATGATTCTTCTTCGAATAGTGGTAATGGAGGAAAAGTTGATGATATCGACGAACTCTAGCTTAATTAATATTTAAATAAATATATAATCATTTAAATAATATAATATTACACAATTTAATAATTATTTGCTTATTTTATTTTTTTAAATTAAAAGAAATAATGTATTTACTTTAGAATAAGTTTATGGTTATTTTTATTTATCAAAAAATGTAAAGAATATTTATGAAAATATACATGAAATTGAAGTCTTAATGAAAATCGATAACATTGTCCACAATCACAAGATGTTATCTTAAAATGCAATATGATATTTCAAGTTCCTAAAATAGTCCTCATTAAATTTGAGAGAAAAGAGAGATTTATTAAAGAATGAAAAACAAGTTGCATATAGGCAACATAATCGTAAAATAATGTTATTTATTATTTATTCAAATTTCACGTGGTGTCATATGCTAAGATATAAATGAATACTACTCTATCACAATTATATTTATATAATTATTAAAAATTTTAAAAGACATGGACTTAATGGATGTGGTTAAATGTGAAAATTTTATAATAGGTTAGGTTTGAGTTTGAAAATTAGGCCAAATTGGATTTGATAAGGATTAAAAAATTAGGTTGGATCTTAGTTAAACCCAATCTAAACTAGTTGGTTTGCAAGTCTAAGTCCAAACCAATTTAGTTAAAGGATGTGCTTTTTGTAAGAATTTAATGCAGACTTTAAAGGTATCAAATGATTGTTCATTTACCTCTATTATTTGAGACCTAAGTAAAATATCATTTATTTTTTTATATACAAATCTTTTATCTATAGGAGGATAACTATTAGGGGTATTCCCTAATGCTAGATATAGTGATATATAATAGAATTAATATAAACAATTAGTATTTTTCTATGTGAGCTTCAACTAAGTAGTCTTTTGTTTTAAAACTAGGTCAAATAATGACATATAGGCCAATTGTATATTTATAATCTTATTTTGTTCATGTTATTTTAGCACATTTATTTAGTTTGGTATAGCTATTGTGTGGCGTTATTAAGTTACCAGAACGATAGGGCCAATTTATTAACTAATTAGCCTAAGCACTTGTTTGGTTCTTTTAGAAGGTGGAAAAGCACTTTTTTTCACCAGAAAAGCTATTTTGAAGAAAAATAAGTGCTTGGTCGTACAATTCAAAAGTACTTTTTAAGTAGAAATAACTTTTTAAAAGGTAAAATATAGCTTTTTAAGAAACTCAAATTTGAAGCTTTTAAAAAAAGTCCTTTATTTTAAGTTTTTAGTTAGACTTTACTTTTATTATTTTTGACATTTACGTTTATAACATCGGACGTTTGAAAACCTCTCTTCCAACCCAAACCAAAATTCCTCTCTTCTCTTCGCCTTTGCTCTGCTATCTGGTCAATTCCTTTTATGGTTAGAGTTTTTCTTTGATCTCGATTTACTCCTTTATGTTGTAATTTATGTTCTTTTTTTCTTCGAAAACCCAAATAAATCAAACTCTTCTCTTCATTATCCATTCTCTCTCTTCAACTGCGATTTTCTCTTTATCTGAACATTTCCCCTGTATCATATGGTTTGATGTTGATTTTCTAGACCTTTTATTTATTTTTCTACTGATTTAAGGAAAAAACATTCTTTGTTTAAATTCTTTTCAATCTTCATTATCGTACAATTCCCAACTTCTAAACATCATCTTTTATCGTTTGGAAATCAGAACTTCAAATTGAATCGGTGTTTTGTTTCAAATTGACATAAATTATTGCTTTGTTGCACCCACCCAGGAGGAGCTCATCTAACATTCTCTAAGAGAAGGATTGGTCTGTTAAAGAAAGCTAAGGAGATCTCTGCTTCTTTTCAAAGGTTTGTTTATGATAGTCATTGAATGAAATATCGTTATGTCCTTTTTACTGTTTACTATTTAGCAATTTATTTTCTTTTTTATTGATTTTTCTCAAGTTATCTTAAGTCTTTGTGATGCTTTGTGATCTGGGTTTTTTTTAATTAACATGTTGTATTCCTAGATTTATGTGTTTTCTTTGCTTAGCATGCCAACAGCAGCAAACTCAGATAGTCTTTTTTCTTGTGGTTCACGCCCTGTTTGGAAAGACTGGAATTGAATTCAAGTATGTAATTGAATTCAATTCAGCTGTTTGGAAAGGCTGGAAAGCTAGTGAATTCAATACCACATGGGTTGAAATCCTCCCTTCTTTGTGAATTCAATTCACTATGAAAAACGCGTGAATTGAATTCAAATTGCTGCTAACGTGCTGTTCTCCTCTTCTGCTGCTGGGTTCTTCTCCTCTTCTCCAAAATAACAATAATAATAATTTATAATTATTATTATTATTATTATTATTATTATTATTATTAAAGAAAAAATAATCATACTAATAATACAAACAATATTAATAATAATTAGGGTCATAGTAATAATAATAATAATAAAAGGTTATAAAAAGTTATAAAAAGTTGTCCTCTTTATTTTTGGTTTTATAATATAATTTCTGTTAACTAAATATATATTATTTAATTATCTTCAAAATATATAAATTTCAAATAAAATTAGATTTAATAATTAAAAATAATTTAAATAAATATGAAGTTTTAGATAAAAAGTTTAATTTTTAAAATGTTTTATTTTATTTAATTAATAATTTATTAATAAATATTATATAAGAGATTAAAATAAATTTA
>JAOSBK010000005.1:21448901-21460602 GCA_027568895.1 Erythroxylum shatona | reverse complement strand
GGAGGGGCTAATCGGGACACAACCCCCGACGTGCCTTCTTTGTTTTGCAGGGATATTCACGTCAAAGTTACCACAGCGAGCAATCGACTCCATGGATCCAAACGGTAACGTTCCGTTCCGCCAGAATCCGGCAGAACCAGTTTTAATTTTGAGTTTTCTATATGACTTCCTCAAACTCAAACTTCCCTACCGGTACCAACGTTGATCAAAAACTTAGAAAGAGTTTAGGGCTTATGAAAACAAACATAACATCATCCAGTTCTTGAGAAGGACACCTTTGCTCTTAGAGAAAAGAACAAAGGTCTTACATATTGCTTAAAGAACATCAAGCATGTTCTACTTTAGGAAGTCTCCCTCGACCTAACTGTCGAAGAATAAATTAGAATTTACATCGATGTGTCCCTTTTCTTTTATTTATTATGTTAAGGTCTGATTCAGTCAAAATGGTTATAAATTTTAATTAAATAAAGTTGTAGAGAGTATTTATGTTATTGGGCATATTGAGAGTTATAAATGGTATGAAATCGTTAGTTGTTAATTTTATTAGGAGAATAAGCCGTTAAGATAGTGAACAGATTGTTGTAGGTTATGAGATTATATTGTTTACGTAAAGCTTATAAAATTGTTGAGCAAGTTGATTAGTATGTTTTATATATGCTTATTAAAGATTTACCAATTTTTAAATGCAAGTACATGGTGTAGCTGTAGTTAGCACAGGCATATACAGGTCAATCTCACAGGAACTGTAAGAACTAGTATTCACCTTTTTCCTATTATCTAACCTTCTAAATAGATTGTGGGTTTAATTAAAATTGAACTAACAAACTAAACTAAGATTGAAACAATAATAAACTTAGACAAAGGAAAATATTATGAAAAGTTTATATCAATTAAATAGTACTTAGGTGATGAATCCCCCTAAAAATTCTTAAATATTAATAATATATTATGCAATTAAATTATTGATTGTTGGATCAAGGAATTCCTATCTTATATTAATATTTTTCTATATAATATTAATAACTAATCCCTTATTTGATTAATTAAAATCTATTTTTAGTCAAAAACCTTACAATTGCATTATCGATTCAAGTTCACTATTAGGTTTGACCCTACTCTAGCGGATTTATGTCGACCTATCTGTAGGCTTGCATGCAACTCTTTTCAATTATGATAGATCTATTCACACAAAAGAATTTCTCAATCTCAATCATATGAAATAAAATAATAAACTAATATTCCAGATATGTTAGAAGAATCTAAATTCGATTAACAAAGAAAACTGGTACATAAATTGTCTACATAGTATTCAAATTTCTATTAAAAATAGGCATTTAATCATTAATCTACATTGAGGATATGGCTACATGTATATAGTCTAAAAAGATAAGGCTACAATATTTACATTTGACTGAGTTACTTGGGAAAAGATCTCATCTAAATTAAGGGGCTTAGACTTGATATTGATCCTGTAAAAATTGGAACAATTTAGATTTATATAAGTCAACATTTGTATCTTGACAAAGTTATGTACAATGCAGTCAACGATCTCATTTAAACAAATCTAAGTTTATTAAGAAAATATTCAAATTAATTGTGATGTATTTATTCACATAATTTAAGCAAAAATAACTTCTAGCATTACCCACAATTCTATTTTACTACAAAATGAGTAAATTATGTTGAACAATTATTTGGTTGTGATTTTTAATTTTTAATTTTTTCTTTTTAATTTAATCTATTTATTTTATCGTGTCATATCTTAAAGTCCTAACTCTTTTTGATTAACAATATGGTAGATAAATAGTTTCTTTTAGAAATAACTATATCCTTTTAAAAATTAATTGAATCAAACCTTATGGACTATTTGTTTCTTTTTTTTTATTTTCTATTATGATTTTCAAAAATATGAAAACAAATTATTAAAATGTACTTTGGATTTAAGTATCTTACTTTCTTGTTTTTAAAATTAGAAAATGATAATAAGATTATAAAAGTAAAAATTTTGTATTTTCATAAGTTTTATCAACCAAATGTCAAGACACTCCGCCCATAATCTTTATCTCTTCTTTCTTCTGTCTTCGCTTTCAACTCATTTTAATCGGTTGATGAGAACTGTCTTGATTTTGAGTTCTCTATATGGCTTCCTTAAACTTAAACATCCTCACTAACATCGGTAAAAACCTTAGAAAGAGTTTAGGTTTTATGAAAACACGATGAAGGACAAACTTAAGTTCATCCAGCTCGTGAGGAGGACACCTTTGCCCTTAGATAAGAGAACAAAGGTCTTACTCATTGCTTGAACAACATTAAATGTGGTCTACTCTACAAAGGCTCTCTCGACCCATTTGGCAAAGAATAAATATAATTCGCATCAGTGAGTCCCTTTTTCTTTTACTTTTTCAGGTTATAGTTTGTTCAAGCCAAAATGATTATAAACTTCAATTAAATAAAGTTACATAGATTCTATTTTATATTTATGTTATCGTGTCATATTGAGAATTATATACTATTAGTACGAAACCATTAGCTGTTGATTTCTTTGAGAAGAATAAGAAGGTGAGTAGATTGTTGTAGGCTGTGGGATTATATTGTTTAGATCAAGCTTATAAAATTGTTAAGCAAGTATTACTTTTCTAGAAGATACAAGCCTCTAAGGTTGTTTGTGAGTTATTGATATCATAAACTTTCTCTTCTTCTAAAACTTCTTAATTGGCCGGTTGTTTGTGATAATTGATTAATTGATGGAGTTGCCTCTTCTCATACTAGGATTGCTTTCAAGTTATAAGACTAACTTCCTTAAATTAAAGAAAGAATGTTATGTCAAAGATATCCCTATTTAATGTTGAGAAAGCTTGATAAACTAATGTAGTTTTGATATCACAAGTTTTTTTATATATACTATTTCTAGCCAAAAAATAGATAATGTTGCAACTACAAAGTGTAATAACATGTTACTCAGAAGTAATTCGCAACATCGTGCATTTTTTCTGTACTAGATAAAACAAAAAAGGTACAGATGGTTCAATCTCTTAGCCCCTATTGATCAATATCGATAAGAATATCAATCGTTTAGGTATAGATTAGCGCTTCCTTGCTTGCGTCCGAAGTAGTGATTCCCTTCTTCACTCAGGAAAGTTAGAAGGAAAGGTAGAGAGGGCAGTCATCGATTGGTCCACACCTTCCTTCTCATCAAGATTTAGGTGTTTGCCTATTACAGGTAGGTTGGGATGTAGTGTTGAAGGGAAAGGAACTGAGTAACATTCTTTAAAATAATTGAGTTTTGGTTCTCCTCACCTTTTGTCCTGAGGCGCCACAAAAAGCTTCAAGACCTATGGCTACCTTATTACAAATGGTTGACAATGGATGGATTCCTATAGTAGGCTCAGTTCTAGAACTGGTAGCAATCTTGTGGGTAATAAGAAGCTTAAAAAATGAAGCCCATTTCTTTGAAATTCAACTATAGTAATGCCAATAAAAATAAAAATGTGAGAGCCAAAGTAATGACATGTAATACACATACTATTGCATATAGTGAAGAGATGTACATCTTTATAGAGACTATTAACATTTATATAGGAAAATTTTTAGAACGATTCTCTAAAGTCTTGCAACTTTCAAATGATCCAACCCTTGGATATAATATTAAGTAGATATACTAGCTAGATATTTTTTAGGGAATTTTTTTCCTATTCTTTGATAAAGTTGACTAAGCGAATTTGTTTTGATCTCAACTGAGCTATATAAGTTCAGATAAAGGAATGAAAGGAAGAAAAAACTCTAACTAATATTCAAAGAAAATGATGTTTTTTGATGTCGGTTAATAACATTCTATATGTTCTTTCTTAAACGACTTGTTTAGTACTAAAATCTATTATTTGTCTCAATCTCTATTTGAAATTATGATCTTAACTTATATTTTGACATTTGAATTGAAAGCATAACTAGTTACATGAATTGTAATTTTAACAAGGAAGCTTATTTCTCATTTTTCATATGCGAAATATTTTAATCATTCAAAACCATTTAAACCTTTTATGAGAATTAATTATTTTTATTATATTAAGATTAACATCTAATAGTATAATAAGAATAAAATAAAAATAGGATAATGAAACTAAACAATTTGTTTTACAATTCTCAATCAAATAGATTTTTATTTTTATTTTTTTTGTTACAACAACAACAGTATTAATATCCCAGTAGAAGTCCGGTTGAGACGTAAGGTCTAGAAGTGTGCAACCTTACCTTTAACTAATAAAGATGTTGTTTCTAATAGATCCACATAAAAGAAAAGAAAAAGACAAAAAGTCTTAAGAACTATTTGTAGGAAAAAAACCAAAATTAAAATAAAAAGATAAAAATATATAAAATAACAAAAGATATATATTAAAATAAAATAATAATAATAAAGAAGGATGATGATGATGATGATGATGATGATGATGATGATGATGATAATAATAATAATAATAATAATAATATAATTAAATACTTACATATAAAAATAATACAATAAAAATAGAACAAGGTAAGGAAAGAATAAAAGATAAAATAAGTAAATAAAAACACAAATAAAAAAGAAGACAAATAAATATATAAAACAAATAAGTCGTTGTAAGGAAAATGTTTAAAAGACATATGAGAAAGAAAAGGAGCTTTTTGTATGACATCTTTTACCCATATCCAAGTACATTAAAGTTTCCTATTAAGGATCAAGTCTTCTATAAGTTCTAACAGAGCTAAATCATTCCTGATCACCACTCTCTAGTTCTTCTTAGGTCTTCTTATTTTCCTTTTATAGTCTAAAAGTACAATATTCTCGCATCTTCTTACTAGGACGTCAAGATGTATCCCTTTAACATATCCGAACCACCTAAGTTTTATCTCTCTTAATTTTTCATCATATTATTTGTCCTTAATTTTTCTCTTACCATTACATTCCTGTCCTTATCTCTTCTATTAAATTTGCATATCCAATGGAACACCCTCATCTCCGCCATCATTAACTTATGCTATTTGATAGGCCATTTCGTCTAGTAAAGCCCAGCCAACCTAATCGCTAAAAAATAAAATTTACCTTTAGGCTTGAGAGGTACATTCTTGTCATATAAAAATCCTAATGCACTCCTCCATTTAAGCGACCCCAATCTAACATGATGAACTATGTCTTCATCGATCTCTCTATTGCTTTAGATGATAGATCCTAGATACTTAAAATGCTCTTTTTGTGGTAGAACTTCTGAACTAATTTTTACCTTCACATTGGAACCCATTCTATAGCCCAAAAATTTACACTCTAAGTATTCACTCTTGGTCCTGCTAAATTTAAAACCTTCGACTTTAGTGTATCTCTCTAAAGTTCTAGCTTGACAATGATACCTCTTTTGTCTCATCTACTAAAACAATGTCATCAACAAAAAATACACACCATAGCACATCCCCTTGGATATTTATAGTAAGCCCATCCATCACTACTACAAATAGAAAGGGGATCAACAAGGAGCTTTGGTGTAGCCTAATATCGATATAGAAATGTTATCAATCTCCTCCTATCATCCTTACTCTAGTTTACAGATGCATATGTGCCCATTTGGAATCTCTCGTAGTTAGCTTATTCTTATAAATGTCACCCTTTTTCTCTTTTTGCTAGCTAGCTTTTATCTGTCTTTCTCTGTCCTATATATGTTTGTTATATGATCATCTATTCACTGAAAATAAGATGTATATAATCCAAAGAAATATTAACTAAAATGCAGGAGAAGAGAAATCCTAACCTTCTTATTCTTGAAGTCAGTATGAACATTACCAAGCTCTTTATTAAAGTATAGCCTCTCTTGTTTTTTATTATGGCAATTACAATTTTGCCTATAAACTCATTCTAAAAAGTGTCGTTTTTCTTTATTAAATCCAATAGGAGAGAGGAATATACTCTCTTCTTTTAGCTCCACTAATCACAAGCTCTTATAGTTAAATCCTAATAAATATATAGACAATTAGATTTATTAGTTCTGCATTTATCATGAAAGAGTGAATAAGGAAGGAGGTTTCAGTTGAGAGTAAATGATCTAACTTTGAATAGGGTACAAACTGAAGAAAAAATATAGATAATGTTAAATTAGCATTTAATTAATATAATCTTAACAAGATTAAAGACTTTGTCAATTGAGAGTTGGTTTAATTGGTTTTGAAAATGTTAGATTATTTTTATATACTAGAGTCTAACTTAAATTTTAGTAAAAATACAAAGAATTAAAAAGAAATTTTTACCTAAAAAATGATATATGTAATAGGCATGTTACATAAATACTAAAGCGATATTTGAAGGAGTTCAGGGCTCAAATGGAAAAGTTAAAAAGGACTTTTTCTCTTGCTCTTTTTAGCTATATCATAATGATGCTTTATTCTTAATATTATTATATTTTTTGAACCAAAATTTTAGCTCTTTTAGTATCAATTCTAGGTTGTTTTAGTTTCATTTATACCACCTTAGTACTACGTTCTTATTTATCGTAACATATATTGTCTATATGTTTTCCCTAATAAATGCCACTCTTTAAACATTGTATCCTTAAAAATTATCAAAAAAAAATTATCAAGTGTATGATTGTGAAGTTCAGTCGTCTCTTGTTCAACAAGATGACCCAACTATATATATCACATCATAATACTATATTCCTTTAACTCCATTTTTGTAGCTTCTCCACCTACAAATTATTCTCTATCATTCTCTAAATAAATTTCACTCAGTTTAGCCTTGCATTATATCCATTGCACCTTTACTACCTTAATGTTGTATCTTATCAATTTTATATCAAAATTGTTCATATGAAAGAACATAAAGAGATCAAGTTAATCCTTAAATATGGTACATGTTGGAAACTAATCAATATTCTAACCGCATCATCTAATATCTTAATTTTTTTGACCTATCTTGTTATAACAATCTTATAATCTTATCATCCTATAACTAGATAGTTCTAAAGTTGTATGAACTATATCGCATAAACCAATCTTTGTTTAATGTCATGTGATATGAGCATCTTGTATCCAAAATCTATGAGTTATGTAATTGATTGTTTGAAATGTAGAGTAAGTCTCTATCATTATAATCTAAGTCCCTGCTATGTACTATATTTGCATACGTTAAAAAGTCATCATTTTTCCTTCCATCTCTTTATTCCTTCTTATTTGTACATTCCTTTTTGACTTCTCTAGTTTGTTTACTCTTATAACATCAGACTATCTTTCCATCCTTAGAAGACTCATCTTTCCCTTACTTTCTTCTACGACCTAGTTTTTCCTCATATATGACTCTTTAACTTGAAAGCTTTCACCAGTAATGAGTCTCTGTTGGTCATGATCCAATACTAAAATAGTGATATCCTCTAAAAAAGTTGTCTTCTTACCCAATGTGAGTATAATCACCAAATATTCATAAGAAAGAGGTAAAAAAACAAAGTATACTCATTACTTAATCCCTATCCATAATAGTCACCTTAAGAATCAATAGGTCATCTACTATTTGGTTAAAATCATTGATATTTTTTAGATTTTTCCTTATTCATCTTTGACATGTATAGTCTTTACTTTAGATACAATTTATTTAAGATGTCGGCATTTATCAACTCTCTAGTTTCTTCCATATCTTCACATGAGATGTAATATCTATGTCATGGTATATAACCTTGCTTATAAGATAAAATCAAAAGATTCCAATTCCTTGCACCTATAACTCCTCTCAATCGAGCTCATCCATATCTTCCAACTTTATTTTCTTATAATCCCTTTAGCAATCCTTGTTGCATCAAAAAATTCTTCACCCTCTATTACCGCAATTTGAAGTTCTTAATTCCATTAAACTGTCCTATTTCAAACTTTACAACCAAAGTCATTGTTGCAACAACGATGCTCTGATATCGCTTATTGAGAAATAAGGTGCATGTAATAAGAATATATTTATATGGAAGAAAGAAAAAAAGCAAGAACCAATAAGAAGATTTTTAATGAGTTTTGACCAATTGGGTGTGCCTATATCCTTAGGAGCCTAGGGTGACCTTTTTCACTATTGATTAAACAAAACTCTCCTTGATGAGGATTATAGATTTCCTTTATATAGAATTGGTGTAATGTCCCCCACTACTATAAAGTACGAACCAGAACACCTTGAGGACATTCCATTATATAACGTATGATAGTGGTGCACTACGTCCAATCATAACATTCACTTAACATGGCATCATTGTTCTTTATTTTCTTATAAGACATCATAATGAAAAACACCATATTTTAAAACCTAAATTTCTCCTTTCATTTCATAAAACCAAATATTTACATTGATAGTTTTCAATATCGTCCAAATATGAGCATCATCATATTTTAATACAAAATACACTACATGAAAGAGGAAATACACAAAAAGATGATCTAATCTTCCAATCTCAGTTGACCGACCTTTGAATCATTTCTTCTTTTTCCCCAAAAGTACAAGACTAGGTTTCTTGTAGCATCTCTAAGTAGCTAATATCCTCTCTCGGTCCTGAAAAATCAATGTTGCAATTTTGGTGAGTTTTACAAACTCAATAAGGTAACCATCATCGATGATTCACTCAATTCACACATCACATCAATACACATAACATATGATCCACATCCTGCATTTTTGCATAAAACATCACATATCACTTTTCGAACAATAATACGAATCATTTCATTCATACAAAAATACATATATCAATTATAAATTCAATGAGCACGAGACTCACTTTTATTTATTATTGTCGTTGTGACCTAGTGCCTTTTTACTAGCACATATCCCTTAGTGGATACCAAGCTGTATCAAATAATGTCCCATATCCCTTAGTGGATATTGGGTACATTCACAATTGAGCTATAGGCTCTTATCACAGTCTGAGCTTTAAGTTCTTTATATCGGCAACTCCAGTCACATTGCCTTTATCTTTCATGCATTCATATAATGGATGCTTTACATTCTCATATTCTCAGTCAATCTCATGATTTCACATTCACATTCAAATCACGTTTATCAATGGACACTAGGTCTTGCATTCAACAAAAATCGTTGAGAAATATTTATTTCTTTTTATTCATATACAAGTAGAACTTCAATATCACATTCATTCATCAAAAGCCTCGGACCTTCATTGTCCAGAATCAACATAATCAAATCACATTCATTCGATAATTCAAACATAATTTTTAAAAAACAATTAATTGAGTGAGACCGTCTAGGTTACTCACAGATTGCTCCTGAAGCTATTACCTCTAAGTTCTGGCAACGTCTGGATGTTGACGTTCCAAATGCTCCTCTATAATATATAATACATACACATATCACAAATTTTCACAATTTCATAAATATTCCTTGATACACATTTATGTATATGAAATATGCACAATGCATGTTCATGACAATCCTGGGTATTTTTCCATTATTCTCATCACAAAATCAATCCAATATCAAAACTCACTTAAGTATCATTTATACGTAGGGTTTATACCTCAAATAAACACTTTGAATCTAATTTCATAACCCAATGAATCATTTCAGATTTTTTCAAAAACTGACTTTCGAGTCTACTATTCATGATGATTTAGATGATGCAAATGAAGTAATTTGGCAATGCTTTCTTCTAAAAAATTATTCTCCTATCTCTTAAGTTTCTAAAGACACCAAGATCATTTAATTAGATTTAGTACTCCAAAAGTTAAGCTCCAAATAATCCAGACCGTTCTTAAACTAAAGTAGTATTCTTTGCTCAAATTCAAGTCAAGTTCTGGAATTCTAGAGATAGAATAAAATTCTATTTCTTTAGAAAAATTTTAGCCCTATGTCTCAAGTTTAATCTAAATTAAGAATCTTTCCATTTGGATAACTACAAAATAAGATATTGTCAAAATACCGAAGAATGTTTAAGTTGTGCAGGAAAGTTAGCCACGACGAACTTCTCCTAAAAGAAAATCCTGCAAGTTGGCTGTAGTGAAACAACGAGATTGTAGCTTCACTCCCAGATCTCCCACTCATACCAGACTCAGTTCCTATAGCAACAGGACAATCTCTGATTCTGTGCTATAAGGAGCCACATCGAAAACAAGCTCCTGATAATGACCAGCACTCTCTAGCGTGCTTCTTCCCACAATGCTCACACGGGGGTAAGTAACTCTATGTTGTACCTCTTCCACTGCCAAATTGTACAAAACCACCCCTCTGTCTGAATCTTGACTGTCTTGATCTAGCCGATGGTCTAAAAGTTCGGCTTTAGCGCTTACTGAATCTTCTGTCAAAACCACTTTGAATCTTACTGGTCCTCTTCAATTTGGACCCTTGCCCAGACTCTGCTTGTCCCTCTTTCAGTAACTGCTCAATTCTGATCAAAGTGGCTCTCAACTCAGTGAAACTATTTAGGTTGGAGATTGTTAGTCTTGTCTTGATCTCATATTCTGCCACTAACATCCTACCCTACTTCAAATCCAGAAACTCTTTCATCTTCCTATCCAAGTAGAATTAGGCATGTAGTTCTCCTTGAAAAACCCTCATGAAGTCTTCCCACTTTAAGATATAAGGTCTGGTAGTACTGCGTGGGACAGTCTTCCACCACTGGTAAGCTGTGCCTTGTGGTAAGGACACTGCATAGTCGAACTTCTCATCCGGCTCGTAGTCTATCTAATCAAAAACTCTCTTTGTCCTTTCTAGTTATCCCTAGACCTCCGTTGGGTTTGTACTTCTGTAGAAGTCTATAGCCCCCTGCTTCTACAGCCTATCATACCTCCTCTCCCTTCTGTTGGGAACTCTAGGAGGCATCTCCTCAGGTCGAGATACCGAAGACTCTCTACTGGCTTTTATAGATCCTAGGTCAGCTGACTGTCCCACTTGATCACCTATGGCAGATGACCTATAATAAACAATAACTTCAATCACCATCTGCATTTCTCATGATATTTCATGCTTAAAATTCCTATATGTCCCTATGGATGCCAAACCATGCTCTGGCACCACCAATGTAACACCCCTCCTACCATAAAGTACGAACTAGAACACCTTGAGGACATTCCAGTACATAACCTATGATAGTGGTGCGTTATGTCCAATCACAACATTCATTTAACATGGCATCATCATTCTTTATTTTCTTATAAGACATCATAATGAAAAACCATATTTTAAAATGCAAATTTCTCCTTTCATTTCATAAAACAAAATATTTACATTGACAGTTTTTTATATCGTCCAAATATGAACATCATCATATCCTAATACAAAATACACTATATGAAAGAGGAAATACACAAAAGATCCATCTAATCTATCAATCTCAGCTGATCGATATTTGAATCATTTCTTCTTTTTCCCCAAAAGTGCAAGATTGTGTTTCTCATAGCGTCTCTTAGTAGCTAATGTCATCTCTTGGTCTTGAAAAATTAACGTTACAATTTTGGTGAGTTTTGCGAACTCAATGAGATATCCATCATCGATGATTCACTCAATTCAAACATCACATCAATACACATAACATATGATCCACATCCTTGCATTTTTGCATAAAGCATCATATATCACTTTCCGAATAATAATACAAATCATTTCATTCATACAAAAATACACATATCAATTATAAATGCAATACACATGAGACTCACTTTCATTTATTATTGTCGTTGTGACCGAGTGCCTTTTTACTAG
>JAOSBK010000005.1:21409692-21430052 GCA_027568895.1 Erythroxylum shatona | reverse complement strand
TTAATTAGAATTATTTGTAATTCTAATTAAATTTTAATTGAAATTAGAATTTAATTTCAATTAAATTACTAAAACGTCCAAAGCTTATTATAAACAGGTTTAAGCTCTATGGGCTAGCACTTCTTGCTTAACCCTCTCTATAAGAGTTACAGAGTTCTCTCAACCTATTTTGTGATAGAGGTCGGATACTTGTGCGACTACAGTGGTTGAGACGGATCAATTTTGAGAACAGTTTGAGGAATACGACAAGACAAAGATTAAGTTTTGGAATAAGGTATGAATTAAAATTTCGCTTTATTATAATTTGTGGTGATCATTTTATAGAAATTAAATATATCTTGGTTTTTATAAAATCAAAAGTTACAAAAAAGTTTCGTGATTATTCTGCTGCAGTTGGGATCGGATCTCAACATGATTTCTCAACAGTGGTATCAGAGCCGATTTTATTTCTATAATTTGATTAAAATGTTTGATTGTTATTAGTTATAATTTTGGAATTGAATCGGAAAAGGTTTGCAACTAAAATCTGATAGGTGTTTCAGATTAATACCAAATAAACCCTAAAAACCATGAAGACCAGAATTGTTTTGGAATTCTAGAATTCTGAAATAAGAGGCTTGCAATTGTTTTGGTGAGCCTTGGAGTTCTGGAAATACAAATGGAATATGCGTTTGTTATGGAAAATTCGTGGGTTTTGTTTGAGTCTTGGAGAAGGCTCGATGGGTGTGCTTTATGGCTATTGCGACTGGAGTTTTTGTTTTGCCATTCTGGAAGTCGCTAATATGGGTTTTTATTTTGAATGGAGAGCCTAAGCTGGAATGGTTGATTTATGGGTTTCATTTTTGGTGCTTGCAATTTCCAGTTTGAGAATCACAAAATCTTTAAGCGATAGCTAGATTTTGGTTTATGGGCGACATGAAAAAACCTAAAACTATGAATACCCAAATTTTCTTGGCGTTTTCCTCTTATTGGTCTTTCTAGCGATTACTCAGTGAAAGTTTTTTAATGAGGAAAACGTAGAATAAGCATTAGGTTGTGGTCCTGTGTTTTGGTTATTGGACAATCAGAGAAAACACAAAGATTAGGTGCTAGAAAAAAGTTGTGTTTGGCTGGAGAAGCTCTCGACAATGGCAACAAGCAAAGGTAGTGGTAGTCTGGAGGTTTGGTAGAGATGTGAATAGTAAAGATGGGCCACCATCTTTATTTATCACATCGATGAACAGTAGATAGGAATAAGAAGCTTGCGCAGAAAAGTAGAAACATGGGAGGCAGTTGTAGAAACGTTAGACGTTTCTGGAGAACCGACTTCTGGAAACACATCTATAGAGACATGACTGGCACGTGCAGTGCAAGCTACAGACACTTCCCACCTTATTTTTATTTTTAATGCTTTTAAAACCTTTATATAATTAAATTAAATTAATTTTTAACGTTTTTAAAACCTTTATTTAATTAAATTAATTTAATGGAGATTAAATTAGTTTATATTTCTAATAAAATTAAAAAAGTGTTGTTTTAATTTTGAAAATTGTTTTCAAAGGGTTAATTTTAATAAGAATGCTTTGATATTTAGTTTAACTTTTCAAGGGGTTGGATTATTAAATTATATTAATTTATCCATTCAATTCCAAAATTAAGATAATTATTTTTCTTAATTTGATTAAGATTAATAATTATATTGATTTCTAATTAATTTTAGAAAAGTAGTTTCTAAAATAAGATTAATTAGTTTCAATTAGATTGAAATTAGTTAATTAAGCTCCTTAAAATTAAGAAAAGTGTTTTCTTAAGTAATTAAGAAAGTTGTTTCTTAATTATGTTTATTTATTTCAATTTATTGAGATAAATTAATTTATAGTTTTATTTGTTTAGAGAATTATTATTTAATTTTTTTAGAAATTCTTTCTTTATTTATGTATAATAAGTTTCTTGATTTTTAGATAAAGTATTTTTCTTAATTAAATTTTGAAAAGTGCTTTCATTTATTAATTAAGAAAATGTGTTTTCTTTTATATTTTCAAAATGGTTTTCTAGCTTATTAATGAAAGTTTTTCTAATTAGTCAAGAAGTAACTTATTAATGGTGGAGAAATAATATGATTAGACTCAAAATTGAGTAAACATTAATTTTATACTCTATCTTTAATCGAAACTTTATATGATGAAATGATTGAATTATACAGAAAAATTATGCATGAAAAAATTAGTCAAAATTACTTTAACATTCTTAAGTATTTGGGTGGTCATGATCCGTTGCTAGACGTCAATCTTAATCTATGATTATAAATTGTTTAATTGGAGAATTAAGGATAAATTAAAAGAAGTTTTAATTTATCTAATTTTAATTCATATTTTATAATTATTGCCAACATATTTGGAAACCTAATAGGTCTCACATATAGAATGGGCTAAAGAGAGTAAAGTTAATTTAATCAAGTTAGACTTGATTCTAAAATTTTGAAAAACTTTATAATTAAATAAGAGATATTTAATAAATAAGGATCAACATAAAATATTGAATCTTATATGGGCATAATTGGTATTTAATTAGAATTATTTGTAATTCTAAT
This sequence comes from Erythroxylum shatona, assembly GCA_027568895.1. Classification (NCBI taxonomy): domain Eukaryota; kingdom Viridiplantae; phylum Streptophyta; class Magnoliopsida; order Malpighiales; family Erythroxylaceae; genus Erythroxylum; species Erythroxylum shatona. The sequence goes on along the minus strand of JAOSBK010000005.1, from coordinate 21,427,483 downwards.
TAAAGTTTAATTAAAATTAGAATTTAAATTTAATTAAATTACTAAAACGTCCAAAGCTTATTATAAATAGGTTTAAGCTCTATGGGGCTAGCACTTTTTGCTTAACCCTTTCTGTAAGAGTTACAGAGTTCTCTAAATCTATTATATGGATACCGTTAGAGACCGGACACTTGTGCTGTTACGGTGATTGAGCCGGATCAGTTTTAGGAATAGTTTGAAAGATAGGACAAGACAAAGATTAAGCTTCGGAATAAGGTACGAATTAAATTTTCGCTTTATTATAATTTGTGTTGATCATTTTATAGAATTAAATAGATCTTAGTTTTTAGAAAATCAAAAGTTACGAAAAGTTTTGTGATTATTCCACTATGATCGGAATCAGATCTCAACCCGATTTTTCAACACCAACAACTTTTGTATTAAATGTTGTTAGTATCTCTCACCCTAATCAGTGCTGATCTTGGGCAGGGACAGGTAGGACACCTACCCAAGGCCCACTCTCACTAGGGGCTCATCTTTAATGCATTTTAGCAGCATTTATTATTTAAAAGGGTAGTAAATCCTTGGTTTTAAAAAAAGAAAAAGTTAATGTTAACTAATAAATAACTTCCTTTATTAGCTATATTATCGAGAAAGTTAGCATTAACTTTTAATCTTAGAAGCTAAGTAGCTTTCTTTTTAGCTGTACAACTTTAACTTATTATATTTATAAATACCTTTGAAGCATTTGAGTGTATTTCTTACACTCTAATTTTTTTTATTTTCATTAACATATGGATCTAAGATATTTCAACTAAAAAATTGGTGATAAAATAATTTCACAGTTATGTCTTCTGAGTTCTGAGTGATAATTTAAAGGTAAAGTTTCTAATTTTTATTTATTTTTAACTTGTTAAATATTTGAACATATTATAATTAATTTGTAATCTATCATTAACGTGGACATTATATTAGCATTTTAAATCAAAACATAACATTAAATGATATTGTGTTTTTTGTATTTCTCCTTTTTATTTTTAAATTACTTATTATTTATAAAAATATAATTAAACATTAATAAATAATTTAATTTTTGTAATTGTAATTTTCATTATACTTTGCCACATGTAATAATTATTGGATTTGCGTTCTTGTAGAGGTTCATATAAGTTAAGTTACTCAATTCAAAGACTACATAAAGTATTTCATTTATTATAAAAATTTGTATAGTTCTATTAAACATGTTGTGATAATTAAATAATAATAGAAGTTATTTATAATTAAATAAGACCGTAAATAGTTGGATGTGTTTGATTGATTTTTTATAAATAGGTTAGTAGCATTAGATTACTACATTTACCATTATGTTAATTCCTATAAAAGAATTTTTTATTAAAAAAATCACTAATGTTAGTGAAATTCAAAAGTTACTAAAAATATTTGATTTAATAATTTAGACCTTTATCTAGTTGTTTGACAGAATAATATTTGCAAGATATTATTAGTTGATATTATGATCATTTAATATTTTATTAAGTATGTAGACTTATAAATTAGGTCACTTATGTATAAATATTAAATTTTAATAATAAAAATATTCTTTTAAAATTTATATATTTATATATTGTCAATTTATTGGAGCTTTTTTAACTTCGCTTGAGGCTTATAAAGCGTTAGGAACCCTAATAATCTATTACATTCCAAAATTGATGGATGTATTATTAAATCTATTTGATTCATGGGGAAAAATTTGTAGGTAATAATAGTGTGCCTTTCCAGCGCCTACTCGATATCCACTCAACTTTCTCCTGATAACTTGCAACCAACTTCGCTCTTTTTCCTTCCCAATAAAATAACATTATTCCCTCCTTGAAATTGAACACATCATCATTCAAAGAGTAATTAACTATTGAACTCCTAATACTAAATCATTTCCCGTATCTTAATAACCAATGCCTCATATTGAAGCCAATGGCTATTCATCATCCATTTCATATTCTTATACTTTTAATTACACCTAAATTTCAACCCTTCTACTATAATCATCACAGGCTCTACATTTTCCAATATCCCTTCTTCTTTTTTAACCAAACCCTCATCAATGAAGCTTTGTGTACTGCCTCCATTAACCAGTATATTAACCATTTTTCCAATAAAAATTATTTTTACCTTCATTTGTTTAAATGATATAGGAACAGTACCTATCATGGCCTACATGGCAATTGTATGCTAATTATTAGGTGTTATGTCTTCTTCTTCTCCATCTTCTTCCTCCTCTTCTTATACAACATACATATGAAACTACTTCTTGTAGATGTAAATTTCTCATCACACCAGAAGCATAACCATTTAACCACCTTTGATCAATCTCTTTGCTGTTTATTGCTTTTGTTACCTTAACATCATTATTAGATGTTATGGGTTTGGACAATAACCCTGGATGACTTTTCAATATTGAATTCATTCCTTGCACCGGAGGCTGATAACTTCTCCGTTGTCTTCTATAAGTTGCTACATAGTCCTTCACTGATGCCATTTGCTTTAATTCCTTAAAATCTCCTACCAGATCCTCAAGCAAAGACTCTCCAAATCTCTGGTCGAGTGCTATGAGATATTCACCAACTAATTGGCTCCAGCATTAACCTATTTCTTAGGTATAATTGATTCCAAGACAAAGCTTCTCCATCCAAATGCATAGCTGCAATTCCTACCTTCAAATCTGCAGGTGTTCTATCCAATATGAAAATTTGCTCACTTTTAAAAATCCAGCTTCATAATCCTTCTCCATCAAAGATTGAAAACTCAATCTTGTTGAATTTAATGGGTATGGTGTACCCATCATTCCTTTGAAATTCATTACAATGCATCTCTGTTACCCTCCTATCTTCTTCCACAGTTAAGTGGTTCGTGTTCCTCTCCATATATAGCTAACTCCTCCACTTCTTTAATTGTTTTCCCTTTCGCTATTACTTCTCCATCTTCCTTCAATCAATCTTCCTTCAAGAATCGTTGATCTAATACCACTTCTTTGTGATGCAAAAGGGTTTGAGTAAATATTGTAATTAGGGTTTAATATTAATGGTAAATATCCAGAGCAGGGAAAGAGACAAGTAGAGAGGATTATTTATTATGTTCGTTAAACCCTTCACCACCTCTCGCTCCAGGATGAGCTGTATCGTAAATCTTCTTTTTAAACTTACTCATCGCTTATCTCTTTGTATCAACCCTTCCAAAATTCACTCCTTCAGTTGCCCAGTAATTCCTCCATCTGTTTCATTTCATGTCCTTTAGCTCTATTCATTATTGATGTTCAGGAAAGAGATCTAGTATCAGTTAATACAACTATATAATCGAATAGAGCTAACAACTCCAATGGTGGAGTTTGGATGAAGTTGAAGATTCCAGCGGAAAGAACATAACATAAGCGAGAGAAGAAAAATCAAGACTGTAACTTTTCTAACTAAAATAGGGAAATCATAGCAGCTAACTTGGATACTGTAGCTATCTAACTGACCGAATTAGTTTTCATGAACACCATGAAGTATGACTAATGTGAATGTTTGTCTATTATTTCATTACAAAGCAGGCGCATTCTTTTCATTAATAACACTCAAATAAAGAAATTTCCCACTTCAGAACAGAAACCTGTGTGTACTAATATATAGAGAATGGATGGATATGTTGAACTCCAACATCAGTACCTTTACATTAATATTTCTTTCTCAATGCACAATGGCTCACCGCCAAAAATAAACAGAGGAAAGGAAAAATATGTGAAGTTCAAAAAGAAAAACTTCAGAAACAGCAAATCTGAAAATCTATCAACTTAGCTTTCTCTTCAGATTCTAAGCTTGCCCTCCGTTCCCTTTTGCCTTCTAAGCTCACCAAATAGTGAAAACTGCCTACCTTTGTGGCGTAATCGAGCAGGGTGTCCTTTAGCCTGTTTAACTCAAAAAATTAGAAACGATAACCACGCAATTGGTAGAAAAGACGGGGAACAGTTTACCTTTGCCGTGTCAGGTTTCTTGGTATTCCAGCAGAACAGTGCACCGCAACCTCCACTTGCTGTACTTGATTCATAACCCCTAAAGACAGAGCAAACATGAGTCTAGTCTAGCACTTGGGTGACACTGCATAAATGCAACAAAGAGGAATTTTCATCCCTATCCTATGTTTTCCATACAAACAGGAAACATGTCCTTTCTACATGATTATCAAACTCTGTCCAGTTAGATCAGGATAATGTTGAAATTGTTATATTTCAACATTACAGTTGAAATAATACGGAACAGAGGTGATGGTTTGAGAAAGCAAATTCTTACGGCACCCAGAAAAGGGGAACTCGTTATCTTTCTCCTTTCTAAAGATAACTTTTGTCAAGTACCTCCACTAATCCTGCTACCCAACTGATAGCATGTAATGCCACTGGATATACACCTATCATAGACCAATTTCATTTGGATTTATTTGATTGGGATGTATAGGTGCAATCCACCTTTTAACTACAGCAGAGTTTTCCCCCTTTCAGTCCATCAATGGAGCTATTCCAAGGTCTTAAACATATTTGATAGCAATTCTTAGGATACAATATATGGTACCATCTATACAGTTCTTTGCTGTCAACGATCTCATTACCAATATAAAATTGCAATGATGAGTAAACAATAAGAAGGGGGAAAAAAAAGAGTGAAGCTTAATGCTCCTTGTAGAGAACTGCTAATGCATTTTGGCCACCGCCAAGTTAGCATCCAGCTGAAGAAAGTACCTAAATGCCCTCTCTAAGAAGCCATGTTTGGATCATCTTACCAACTCTGGAAATTGATGTTGAAAGTAAGCTTATTAACATTCAATATTCAACTAGTATCAAATTCACAAAGTCTTAAGAGTGCCTAAACTCTATGAAAGACAAAAAGAGGCTAATTCATGACGCAAAAGTAACCTACTGACATAACCAAATTGTAGAAAATCCAACCTCAGTAATTAAAAAGAAGTGGTATCATAAGCTTTGACAAAATGAAATCATATTGATGGACTTACAGGCTTTCTTTACTTGCAGGGCCTGGGAAGCTGTTGTCATGCAACAAACTTGGGGATATTGGACAACAATTGGCACTTTTTTTAGACTGATCCTTTTGGACAGCTTTCTGATCTTGCATCTTTAAGAGTTTGATATCATGATTTAACTCGTCTCCCCAATGCTGTGAGGACAGGTCCCTTGGACTTACAGATGCCACCTGATTCTGATACATCTCCTCTTGAGGCAGCACCTGATTCTTCTCAGGTTTCAAACGGCTCAAGGATCGTGGGGTGCCTTTTTCTGCAGCCTGCAACCAGGCAGTTTCTAATCTCTGCTCATGGATAATAGATTCTATTCTTTGCATTGGTATTTCCTGCCTCACTTCTTTGAGACTGCTATTTTCACCATTGGCTTCACAGGGCAGCTCAAGAGGAGAAGATTGATAGGTTTGGTCCAGCAACATTAACGACTTGGAGTAATCTCCTCCATTCAGATTACCTTCCAAATTATTGAAGCTTCCTCTGGATAAGTTCAACTCTTGTCGTGAGGCCAAATCAGAATGGCCATCGGCAGCCCCATGGTACTTGGTACTTCTTTGGGATTTAATTGCCAAAGTTTTCTCTGTCCACTTCTGACTATCCTGTAACTTGATTCTATTTGAATCATTCATGGCACCATAAATATCTGACATATGGAGAATTCTAACCTCCACATTATGCCTAAGAACCATTTCAACTGAATTTGTGATACTGCTCAAAAACCTTTCTGCCCTGGCTTTGATATTTTCATCTTCAAATGCAACATAGACAACCAGCATACCTGCATGTTGAACAATAATGTCATGTGTTATAGCAAAAGAAGAGGGATGACAGCAAAATTCCTGATGAATCATACCCCGCACATGTTCACACAAATACAAACAGAAAGCGGAACATGGGGCTTCAGAGTAATAAAGACATTTTGGACTTGACCATTGAATACTAGAAAGTTGAATAAGCCATCATCATGAATCATCAAATTACCGTACTTCTCCACATGTTTGTTTTGTCTTCTTTCTTAAGGGCTTATGAAATAAGTCTGATGCTAGCCAACAATCGAGTAACTAAACAACACAGTATAGATTTTGGATGGATAGGATTATTAAATAAACGCCTATCATCGGAACAAATGGACACGTCAATTTATTAGCTACCGGTATTCCTTCCACTTCCAGAGGAACTTTTTCATGAACTTAGTTATATAGTTGGATTTAAAAATAGTACCAGAAAATGATAAATATTCATTATGGCTGCAACAGCATAAAAAATGAATTCAACCATTAGTTTTAAGTGATTCAGTGATGGCACTACTTTTCCTTTTTTTGTCACAATCAGGGGCCTAGCCCTACTCATTTACATAATTATTATTGGCAAACGGCTATCCAAGATATCAAAGTGCAGATTTGTCACATGGGATGGCCACCCAATAACAAAGTAATCACACATAAAACTTGGGCATACAACCAGGAACTTGTAGCATATTGATGAAAAAAATGTTCCACATTATTAAATCAATTGTCTATAGTTTCAGTAGCATGCTAGATAATGGCAACCGAATAGTCACTACAGCACGTCATTGATAATCACCAGCAAGCATCATATAAGTAGTCTATGATTGATCAGATATAGATCCCATTGACTTGAGTGAAAAGACGGTACAGAGTAGTAAAATTTAACAAATCATGGTTTGGCTACTAGAAGTTAATTGAGAAACAATGGATTGTCTGGGCATACCTTCGACTTCAGATATGGACAAAAGCTTTCCATGAGCATGTAGCAATTGCCTCAGTGTCTTTGAGTGGCACCTATCAATACACTTACTCCAGATATCATCCAACTCTAAGTTTCTAGAGCCAAATCCCTCACTTGTGATCATTTCATCTTCCCATGAAGCAGACGAGGTATGACTACGCATTGGTTTTTTATGAGGGGGTTTGCCATTAAATATGTGTTCCTCTTCATGGCTAGATTTTCCATTTAATACTTTGTACAAGGAAGCAGGGTAACCTGATATATGGGACAAGTTATGGGCATCTGACTTCTGTTTGTAAAGAGCAGCATCTCTTGAAGCACTTGAAGGATCATCATCAGTTGTTCTTGAGCTCTGTCTCCTACTGCTGCTTGACTGAGTGATTTCTGGTGAAGGTACTGAACCAAGCTGTAAAAGAGTTGCAGTGAACCATGTTGAACGGTCACTTGAAACTCTTAACTGTTTCTCAGCATCTGAGAGAAGCTTCAAAGCATGCTTTAATTTCTCCAGTTCTACTTCGTTTACTATAGATTAAAGGAAAACACAACATTAGCAGAAGAAGCACTAATGATGAAGAAAACTAGATATTTGAAATGTCTAAATATGATCAAGATTCCTTTTTCTATACACATATATATCAGAATTAAATTTATACCTATATTTTGTAAATAATATCTTTTTGATAATTAGAAATTTCAATGTCTCAATATAGGAGCTAACAAGTTAACCCCAAATGATAGATGCAAAAATTTCAATGTCTCAATATAGGAGCTAACAAGTTAACCCCAAAAGATAGATGCAACAAAACACTGCAATACCGTCATCAATCATACTCAACTCATCTTTACTAAGATGTCACTTCTATACAAGCTCTCTTCTTGAAAGGCGGGGCTATTCCCCTTTGAAGTTATGTATGGGATCAGAGCCATTTGTATTAACATTTGTACACACTTCAATCAGTCGCTGAAGAGTAGAGTGACATATGTCTCCAACTCATTCTGACAAATGAAAGTCACTAACAGCTATAATCTGCGATAGTATTCAAAATCAAAACGTTTATAATTCTGTTAAAACTCACAAAATATTGGTTGTTTATCTCAACAGTGCCTGGCAGATAATAGATAGAAAAGCACTAACTATAGTGGTCCAAGTAGGCTTGGAGCACCCAATGCATATACTTAAAGTATGGTTATCTAGTTCTATTATTAACAACAGGTGGAGCAACAGAGATAAACTACAAGTTCAAATGAAAACTTATGCTCTAGTTATCGTAGTACAGAGGTTTAAAATATTGAAATGAAATCATTTTCATCCTTTTTGCTGCTAGCATAGACTGCAGAGTTTTCATACAAAAGAGTGAGGTTGACATAACCAAGGGATATATAGAATAGCAAATTCAAATGAGCAGAACCCAATCTACAAGAGGAGACATCTTTCATCCATGAAACCAGTTATAGCTTGATGCTCCACTTAATACAACACCAGAAATAACGGGAGTTAAGGTGATAAGCCTCTGATGTGTAAGACTGAGCTTCCAATCATATCATCTGCCATCAATAGGAGGTGCTTAAAAGGAGTAGTAACCATAACAAACTCTATATAAGTTTTTTATTGCCAGAATTGCCACTCCAGAAGGGTTTCATTTGGCAGTTCAGCTCTATGCTTAGACATTCTTTTGCTTGCTTAACTGACTTTGACGGTTCAAATTTCAATTGTTTTAGCTGGCTATAATGTTACATACACACATGGAGTACATACAGAAATAGGGGAAAAAGTAACTGATGGATAATGCATATTTGCAGAAATTCAAGTTAAGGTGAATCTTTTGATTTCAACTCAGACGACATTTCAACTCAGATGACAAACATAATTCAAGCGAAGCTATCAGTATGAGAATTAAAAAACTATTTGTCCATGGACAAGCTTCAGGATCAAGGTCTGCAAAAATGTTGCCAACTATGTATGAATGCAGGTGTTGCTACTCACAACTTCTTCTGCCAAAGATTGCATCGCCATATTGTGCATCAACAGCATTATAAGTTCCAGCAATAACATCCATGATAAGGCTGGCCAACTGAGACATCAGAATCATTGGATCAACACCCGAGTCCATCAAATCTCTGGCTCTTTTTACTGTTTCTGCAGTGTCTGAAGACATTGCTAACTCCAAGAGTTCCAGCAGCTTCTCGTCGGATACAATTCCCACCTGAAAGAAGAGAAATTACAAATGTAAGTTCAAATTATTCTTGGGTATGCAAAAAACAAAGGCTATTCGGAAGTTTACACTGACAAAAAAAATTAGAAATTAAGACCTAACAAGAGAATTCCTATTACTCAATCCAAGCGCAAAAAGCATCTCAAAGAAACAATGAGAATAGGACGCTCAGGAAGCATTTTAGCAAAGTACTCACAAGTTCATTTACAAGAGATGTAGTTATTCTCTTCCCTAGTAAACTCAGCTGGTCTAACATGGTTTCTGCATCTCGAAGTGACCCATCTGCATTTAGAGCAATCAACTCCAGTGCATCTAGTTCAACATCCAGATTCTCTTCTGCAGAAATTTTTCTCAACCTCATCACTATATCTACATCTTTAATTTTGTTGAAAAGATACTTCTGACATCTTGATTGAACAGTACGAGGCACATTGTCAGGATCAGTTGTTATGAAAATAAAGACCACTCGCTTTGGTGGCTCTTCAAGAAATTTGAGAAATGTCAGCCACATCTTAGATGGTAACAAGTGGCATTCATCAATGAGAAAAACCTTGTAATGCGAGGAGACTGATGGAGGCTCCTTTGAAATCTTTTCCAAAATGTACCTGACTTTATCAATTCCCTTCTTATTGGTACCATCAACTTCCAATAGATCTCTGGTCTTGCCAGAAATGAAATCAGCACACTCAGTGCAGTATCCACATGGTTTTGTTTCTTCAGTTGACATACAATTCAAGGCAGAAGCAAAAATCCTGGCCGTTGAAGTTTTACCCGTCCCCCGGGGACCTTGGAATAGATAAACAGGGGCAATCCTTCCCTTACCAATAGCATTAATAAGTGATTGAACAACAATACTCTGGCCAATGAGTTCATCAAAAAGGACTGGTTTATATTTTTGGCTCAAACTTCGAATATTTTCTGTTATGCTTTCGTCTTCTATATCTCCCTTTAAAGCAACAATCTCTAACCCTTCTTGACTCCTACAATTTGACCACCTCTTCCCATCCAGTCTACTCAATGCTTCTAGATCAAGCTCTCCATAGTTGGTAGAGAGCTCATCATCACTATTTCCAGTCCCAATGGATGACCCTGCTCCTCGGCCATCACCATTATATGTAAGCAGCGGCAATATGCCTTGAGCACTTCTTGCGGCAATCCTTTGCCTATTAGAAGCAGATGATGAATGACGGCATCTGTTATACATTGACCGACTTCCACACAACATGCCACTTCCTTTCCTTCTTAAGGTATCAGAAAGAGAAGGGGAATAACAACTTCGACATGCGCCTCCGCGTCTTGGTGTCCTCCTTGACCAATAGCAAGGAATTCCACATCCCTGACGACCAGGCAGCTCCACATGGTCATCAACCTCATCATCCCCATCATTGAGTGACGTTGTGGTGGCATCCCAAGATTCAACAGTGCTGGGATTCCGGGGTCGGTACCTATTATATGAACTAGTCGACAATGCAGGGGTACTTTGGGAGCAAGAAGTGTCCCCTTTTCGACTACTTTTTAACAGTTTACGGGATGAATGGGACCAATTCGTATGTTTGAGTTTTAGCAGATGTGGAGACGCCACAGAAATCTTTCTTAAATCCTCAGAATTACTGTAGTCTTCAGTATCATCAGACTGATCTGCGGAATACTCTCTTCCTACACCCACACCACCAATCCCCATTGAAGAAGGATGACCCTTAAGCAATCTTCTTAAATTCAACTCTTTTTGTTGATATCTAGAAATAACATCCAAATGGTTAGTAGTTCTCTTACTCTTTCTCCTGATCCCCATGGCTCTTTTCATAGAAGGGGAAACAAGAAGCGTATCTCTGCACCCAAAAATGGTGGATACAGAGCGAGAATCGCCCAGGTAAGTGTTGTCACTCCTGGAGTCCCCAGCATTTCTAGCATCACTCAAACTATCACCAACGCTCTCTTGCACGGAACCAGACTCGTGGTAGTAGTCTTCATTGCCATCATTTTTGGGCAATGCAGATTTATCGCTGGAAGATTTGTGAGTCTTCCAATTGTAAAGGAACACCCTTTGGTCACTTCCATTGTTGTAGTTAGTATTGGTATTAGTCTGATTGAAATGGGAATCCAAATGCAAATGATTTCCATCACGGTGGTGATAATTGTTTGGCAGTGGAGGAGGTACAGATCTAGAGGAAGAGAGAGGAGACTTCCAAGAAGAAGTAGTACCAGGATCACGCAGCAGTTTGGCAGCCTTCCTGATTTGAGTGAGCTCCTTCTTCTTCAAGTGTAACCTGCTTGCTTCCGATACTCTCATTTCCAAGGACATAGTACTAACCTCCACGATTTGTGGACATCAACCAAAAATTATAAAAAAAAAAAAGATAGAAACTTGACCGCGCCTAGCTGCTTATAGAACAGCTAAATATATGTATAGCCGTAGGTCGAGAGAAAGAAAAAAGGAATATCATACAATTGTTTTTCTGTTTTCAGAAATCCAAAGAGAGGAGGAAACCCCAGTTGGAGGGCATTGGCATTTTGCAGTTAATCACAGAGACAATGAAAGACTAATTGTAAAGAAGAAGAGATCTAATCTAACAGAGGGAAGAGGAGGTGGGGAGTGGGGAGTGATAAAAATATAGATTATAGAAAGAGTAGATGATGAATGAGAAAGGAAGTGATTCATGATAGGACATGTGATTAGGGTTTTCAGTTGGCGCCCCAAAACGGAAGCCTTGAAAGTTGAAATTTTGGTTGGAAATGGACCAGAAGAGGGGGGAGGGAAGAGTAAGTAATAATATGTAATATGTAATGAAAATGTACTCAGCAGTCATCACTTCTCCTAAATTTAGAGGAAAGAATATTATTATTTACAGCTGTGGCCATTTGTAGAATTAATTAATTATTTCTAATATCTCACAAATTACAGTATCTTCCACAATTCACATACTTGGAAGAAATTATTACCAGTAAAGTAAAGCATCATCATCTTCATCTGGTCGCAGATGCGTGTACTCATTTACTCCATCTAAATGTTTGTCCTAATTCACTTTACATCTTACGTCCAAATAAGGGGATAGATTTACCAATTTCACTAACTATTATTTCGGATGAGCCAGCCGCGTCCTTGTCTTCTCTCAGGACAGAAAAGGGAATGATTGTTCATCTATTGGATAACATCCAGTCAAGCGATTTGACTCTCTATTGCTAATGTACATCAAATGCACAATATGCGGAGCCATCATAGTCAAATGCCCTCTCTCTTTCTCTCTCTCGGCTTTTCTCTTCTATTTCATAAAACATCCACCCCTCTCAGAGTAAAACATTTTTTCATTAATATCCAGCCAACACGTTTTCAGTTCAACCAAAATCCAGAGAAGCGTGTTCATATCATTACAGATGGGTCACCTATCACATCAACAATCATCACCATAGTTAAGGCCTCAAATATCGTTAAGCTTTTGCCTTTTTTGTTTTGTTTGTATGAATGTATATGTGTGGTCTAATATTTATGTATGAAATCTTTTGTCTATATTTGTTATTATAGTAGTGATGAGTGGTGACAAGCAATTACAAGCTAGATCAGGGAACTCAAAGTCTTGTTTTGTTTCACATGTACAGAGCTGAAAGGCATGTGACGAGAAACCTTCTATTTTCATTCTCAACTTGTTCTCATCAAAGTTAAACTATATACTGCCAAATCAAGCAATTGATTTCATGTTCTTCTACACGATATTGATATTCGATTTGAATGGCTGATTCCGGTCAACTAAAAACGTGCTTCCCTGCCTTCTATAAGATCCACTGATTTGAGTCTCCATTATGTAAGTTGTGTACAAATAAGTTTGTTTTTAATATATGACATTGGTTGTTCTTTGCTATGTAAAAGTAACGCACATAGTCCTTAGATTAGATCAAATTAATAGAGGTTAACTTACAAATTTTTGTAAAAACTTATGTAAATTGCATATTCTCTTATGATATGACTCCTTATATAGGAATACAAGATATTAATATTCTTTACTCCTTGACTCATATAACTCTCTTCAAAAATTTTATAGGATAAAAATAAGGATTTACACTTATTATTTTCATCACAATATAAATAAGGCTTAACTTTTGACGTTATTATCTAGTCTTCAATAGTAATACATGTTCCTCGTTTAAATGTGCTAGACTTATTGAGCTAATTAGAGGTTAACTTACTAATTAGCTTGTTTTTTCTTGATGTCGATCTTAATTTGAAATTGCCAAGGGGCAGAAGAGAAGAAACTCCATGTCATACTTCATAATTACATTAGGCATTTTAATCCTGGTATCCTCGTTTTGATGAAAACCCGAATTAGTGGACCTAGGGCTCATGAAGTCGTCAGTGCTTTGGGATTTGATTACTCTTTTAGAGTAGAGGCAGAGGGTTTCTCTAGAAGGATATGGCTTCTATGAAAAAAATGTTTTCAATATGTCAATAGTGCTAGCACACCGCCAATTTATCCATACAAAGATCAAATATGCTACTTGCTCGTTTGACTTTACAGCAGTTTATGTAAGCCCGCAAGCCACTCCCTAAACCTACCTCTGGCTGATTTTAAAATGGGTAGGAAGCTATACTCATAGATCCTGGCTCATAGGCGGGGACTTCAATGCTAAATTAGAGATAGCGGATAAACGAGGTGGAGCTACGAATACGCGGGTAGTGAACAAAAGGTTTCAGGATTGGGTGCATGAGTGTAGCCTATATGATCTTGGTTTTATAGGCTCCAAGTTTATGTGGCGCTGAGGAATGGTTCAAGCTAGACTGGACAGAATTTTTGGCTCAACGACTTGTCTGCAAGCCTTTCCTCAAACAGAGAACCATCTTTTACCCTTCCTTGGGTCAGATTATAGACCCATGCTGGTTCATCTGCAAAGATAGACTCCTAAAGTAATTGGATCCCCAGTCTTTAGATTCTAAAATGCCTAGCTAACTCATCCAGGGTTTGCTGAAGTAGTCGTAAAGCATTGGTTACCAACCGTGGAGACTATGAGTAAATTGTTAGCCCTCTTCTCCCTTTAACTCATGCGATGGAATAGATCAGACTTTGGTAATATTTTCCATTGAAAAAAGCATCTGTTAGCAAGACTTCAGGGCATCCAGAGGGCCATTACAAGAGACAATTTGGACTCATTTTTAGACGTGGAAGAAAAATTAAGTGGGGAATTGATGTAGGTGTTATGTGAGGAGGAAATCTTTTGGCATCAGAAAGCCTGATGCGACTGGCTCTCAAAGGGAGATAGAAATACAAAATATTACCATACACTTACGCTCTCCAAAAGGAAGAAACTGAAGATAGAGCGACTAACTGATCCTCATGGGGTACTGATTTCTAACCATGTATAACTGAGCAAGTTAGCCAGGGACTTCTTTGTCGCTTTGTATACACAAGAAGATAGGCCTTTAGATTGCTACCCGATCTTAGGAGCTTGTCCTCCACTCTCAGTAGACAGACTGCATGCTTTGACTCAGCCAATCCAAAACACTGAAATCAAGTCAATAGTGCTTAACATGAACCTGAATAAAGCCCTTGTAGTAGATGGATTTAATGCCCTTTTTTTAGAAGCAATGGGGGCAGGTCGGGCCAAAAGTGATAGAGTATGTTAAGGAAGTCTTCAGGCTAGAACGTTGGGAAAAAGATTTATATCAAACCATTCTAGTCTGGATCCCCTTAGGAATATCGCACAATTTCGATCGATTAGCCTCTGCAATGTGCTTTACAAAATTATTTCGAAAGTTCTTGTCAATCGATTGAAAAACCACATGGATTGGCTAGTACAGGCGCCTCAAAGTAGCTTTATCCCGGGCAGACAAACAACTGATAATATTATCATCGCTCGGGAAGTCATACATTTGACGCGAAAGAAGAAGGGGAAGATTGAGTTTTTGGCTATAAAGGTGGATCTTGAAAAAGCGTATGACCAGCTCCGATGGGATTTTATTCACAATACATTAACGGACAATGGGATTCCGAAAAATTTAATCTCAGTCATTATAAAGTGTGTGTCAACGGTGACTTTGTAAGTCACGTGGCCAAGGCACAATTACTGATCCCTTTAGCCCTTCATGAGGTATTAGGCAAGGAGATCCACTTTCGCCCTACCTAATTGTCTTGTGCATGGAAAGACTAGGACAACTTATTTCCAAAAAGTTGGAATAACGACTATGGAGACCCATAAAACTGAGCCCTATTGGGCCTCAAATATCCCATCTTTTCTTTGCATACGACCTAGTCCTTTTTGTGAAAGCTATGAATTCTCAGACCCATGTTATAGCAAGAACGTTGGAAGAGTTTTGTAAGGCTTCTGGCCAGAAAGTGAATAATGACAAAACTTAAATTTTCTTCTCAAAGAACGTATCCCCAACACTCGAGCATAGGAACAACCAAGCCCTGCATATTACTCGTACGTACAATTTGGGAAAATATCTAGGACTCTCATTGCTACATGAGCGGACATCAAGACACACTTATCAGCATATCCTGGATAATGTTAGACAGAAACTTGCAGGATGGTGGGCAAGGGTACTGTCTTTAGTGGGAAGAGTTACCTTAACCTAGTCTGTGATATCAGCCCTGCCATTTATACGATGGAAACAATTAGACTTCCAAGGTAGCTTTGTGACAACTAAGAGAGAATCATGCAAGATTTTGCTTGGGATTCAATGGGTAAGTAAAGGAAAATGCATCTAGCAAATTGGAAAACAGTGTGTTAGCCTAAAAAAGCAGGGGGTCTAGGCATTAAACGAATCCGCTCTTCCAACGACGCTTCATTGTCTAACTTGGGTTGGGCGTTGATTATACAACCCCAAGCTTTATAAGTTAAGATCTTAAGAGCTAAATATCACATTGACCCACACCATATCCCTCCTACAATAGAGAGGATAGGGGCTTCAAGCATTTGGAGGGGAATATCTGCAACTTGGCAAGTAGTTCGCCAAGGTCTAAAATGGAAACAAGGAAATAGGAAGAGAATCCTATTCTAGATGGATAATTGGGTAAAGGACTGGGGATCTCTAATTTATGTAGCGACCTCCCCAATCCCTGAAAGAGTCCTCTACGCCTCTGTTGTGGATTTTAAGAATGAAGATATCACCTGGAAGTGGAACTTGTTCCAGCATTACCTCCTCTCCTCAGTCTGTCCGGATATTGTGGAGATCCCTACTATTGCAAATACACAATGGAAGATACTTTCTAGTGGGGACAAACAGAACATGGACGATTCACAGTGGCGTCAGCCTAATGAGTTAATCAAAGGGAGTATCACCGATGAGAATAATAACCTCTGGGAATTAGTTTGGAAATAGGCAGGGCCCCAATGGATTAGGGCATTCCTTTGGTTAATGGCCGAAGGCAAACTGATGACCAATTAACAAAGAGTGGCATGTCACATTGCTACGGATAGCAGGTGTCACAACTGTGGACAAGAAGAATCCACTCTACATGTTATTAGGGATTGTCCGAGAGTTAAAGCCTTCAGGGCAAAATTTTTCCCGGAGATGGTTGATACAGACTTCTTCCTACAAGATGAGGTGCGGTGGGTGAAATCCAACCTTACGAAGTACCATCAGGTGAGGCAGTTTGATTGGGCTTCTCTCTTTGGAGTAGTTTGCTAGTTTTTATGACATTGGAGAAACAAAAGTGTGTTTGAATCTAACTTCGATTGGCTGGAAGAAGGTGACAGAGCCGTTATGGAGTACGTAAAATGGATATAACTGGTAAGGGCAGCAGAAAGTTTTTTGTTTCCAACACAAGGATTACCTATGGGTAGGTTAGATGGGTGGACAAAACCATCAGAGGATTGGGTCAAGTTAAACACAGATGGAGCAGTAAAACAAGGAGGTAACATTACTACTGATGGGGGGATAGTTAGAGACTGGCACGGTCGGTGGCGCGGTGAGTTTATACAACACATTGGAAGAGGATCGTCGCTAACTACAGAACTATGAAGAGTCCAATCGGGACTCACTCTAGCTTGGACACTGGGTTATAGATGAGTCATCATAGAAGTGAATTCCCTAGAAGTTATAAACATCTTGTCCTCATCCAATACAACTTTATCTAATGAGCATTTTTTGGTAATAGGTACCTGTGGATTAATCCATCGAGATTGGGAGTGCAATTTTAGCACATACATCATGAAGGGAACCAGTATATAGACCATTTAGCCTTAATCATAGCCCTAGTCAGTCCAGGAATGCATATTCTCTAGGAGTCTCCGATGACAGTGCTGGAGCTCATTCACTAAAACAAGCAAGGCGCGTTATACCGCAGAACTATGTGCTAGTTAGCTTGTATTTGGCTTTTGGCTTTTTTCCTTTGTACAAAAGAATAGTAATACATGTTCCTCATTTAAATGTGCTAGACTTATTAAGATCTTAATCAAGGGATTTAAGGATAACAAAATATATAGCTACAAATGCTATTGTTTTGGATGATATTGGTAATTTCATATATGAATTGTTGGACCCCTATTTTGAGTGGAATTTAGAATTAAGAAATGATATAAAATAAGTGTTTTATATATGTATTGTGTAAAGGAAATTGATGACTTTGAGAATTGAATAAATTAATACGAGTTATAAAAAGTTAAAGTGAATGAGTTGATTGAAATGGGAGTTGAAAATCAAGAAATAAAGAAAGAAAATGTGAGAATATGAAGAATTGTGAAAGTTTGACTTTTTGGCCATAGAGAGTTGACTTTTTGATTTAGGCACAATTTGAGAAAATGATCTTCAGAAAACTTGTAGCTTATGTTGAAAGCTTTCTGTCGCCATAAAGTTTGCTATT